>JABWTJ010000528.1:690399-1120616 GCA_016801875.1 Solanum sitiens
ATTATTATTATTATTATTATTATTATTGACTTATTATCATATTTACTATTATATTTATTATTATTATTGTTTTCATTATTTTTATTATAATTATCATTACTTTTATTATATTTATAATTATTATTATTATTACTTATTATTTATTATTATTATTATATTTATAATTATTATTATTATTACTTATTATTTATTATTATTATTATATTTATTATTATTATTTTTATTATTATTATTGTATTTATTATTAATATTATATTTATTATTATTATTTTTTATTATTATTATTGTATTTATTATTATTATTTATCTATTATTGATTAATATTATTATATATATTTATTATTATTATATTATTATTAATATTATTATTATTAATTATTATTATTATTATATTATTATTATTATTTTATTATTAATTATTGTTATTATCTATCTTATTATTAATTATTATTTATTATTATTATTATTATTATTATTATTATTATTATTACTCCTTATTATTACTTTATAATTACTATTGATATTATTATTAATTATTATTGTTATTATTATTATTGTTATTATTATTATTGGTTATTATTATATTATTATTAATATTATTATTATTAATTATTATTATTATTATTATTATTATTATATATTATTTTTTATTATTATTATGTATTACTATAAGTTTAATTATCTAGTGTTTTATTATTATTATTATTATTATTAATTATTATTATTATTTTTATTATTATTATTATTATTATTTTATTATTATTTTTATTAATATATTATTATTATTATTATTTTATTATTAATTATATTTAATATTATTTTTATGGATTATTATTATTATTATTAATATTATTAATTATTATTATTAATTATTATTATTAAATATTAAATTATTATTATTATTATTATTATTATTATTATTATTATTATTTGTTATTATTATTATTGTATATTATTAATTGTTATTAATTTTAATATTATTATATTATTATTATTTTATTATTATTATTATTATTAATTAATACTATTAATTATTACTATTTTATCTCTATTATTAATTATTATTCATTATTATTATTATTATTGTTATTATTGATTATTGTTATATTTATTATTGTATTATTATTATTATTTGATTATTATTATTATTATTATTATTATTATTAATTAATTCTTACTATTATTATTACTAATATTATTACTGATTAATTAATTATTATATTATTATTATTATTATTATTACTATTATTATTACTATTATTATTACTATTATTATTACTATTATTATTACTATTAGTATTATTATTAGTATTATTATTATTATTATTATTATTATTATTATTATTATTATTATTATTTTTATTATTATTATTATTATTATTATTATTATTATTATTATTATTATTATTATTATTATTATTATTATTATTATTACTATTATCGAGAAAGAAGATCTTTCTTATTCGGAATAGGATATCTAATCCATTTTAAGACTTTGTTCAAAGGTTTATAATTTATCACCAACCTGGGAATACCTCTTTCTTGTTCTGCAGCGTTATTAACATAAAAAGCAGTATAAGACCATGGAGATTTAGAGGGTTTTATAAGTCCCTTTTGTAATAGACTATCAATTTCCTTTTTACAGAAATCAACTAATTCTGCATTCATTTGACAGGGGCAAGATTTTGTAGGAATATCAGATTCAGAAAAAGAATCTTCATAAGGCAAAGTTACAATATGCTTTTTCCTATCCCAAAAAGCATTTGGATGATCTGCACAAATATCAGCTGCCATTTTTTCAGAAATCAATTTAATTTTTTCTTGTACTTTAGGAGATTGTAAAGACTCTGAAATATTCAGACTATAAATTTCCATTTGTAAAGAATCAATATGTTTTTGCTTCAAATGTATTAAAGAATTAATATCTCTTGTAACAGGCTCAGTTATAAACTCAAAATTAATGGTATTACCATTATAGTTTGCTGTAAAACCTTTTGCATTTAAATTAGAAAAGGGATAAATAGCATTAATAAAAGGAGTACCAAGAATAATTAGTGGATATAATTGGTTTTTAACCAGAAAGAAAAAGTGAGGGATACAAACCTTACTCTGGCAAATACAAGTATTAGACAATTTATATTTTATGTCTAAAGCATGAGTAGAAGCAGATTTAACAATATGAGTTGTTTTTTCAAAAAATCGTGAAGGAATTAATCCTTCCTGAATACAACTAACATCAGCACCACTATCAATCATAGCAATACTTGAAACTTTAAAATTATTATTAATCAGAATGGTGCAATTAATATACCAACGATGAGCAGTAACAATTTGCATCATTCTCAAAAATTTAGAACTAAGAGATTCATTAATCTCTTCATCAATTTCAACAGACTTACCTTTATCATTTAGAGAAGATGAAGAAATATCTTTATCATTTTCTAGCTGAGAAATACGATGGTTATTAATCAACTGATTTTGTTTCAAAGATTTAATCTCTCTTTTAAGGTTTTCAACCTCATGTTTTAAATCATCAAGAGACGTATCTCTAGTTTTTACAATATCTTGTCCTTTCTTTTCAAGTCGAGAAAATACTTCTTGCAAAGAATAAGGACTAGCATTGTAATTAAAATTTTCAAAAGCTTTATCTTCATTTTTCTTCGTTTTTTCAAAACCTTTTGAAGAAGATGATTTTGAAGAAGCCATTTCTAAAATCTTATTTCTAAGATTTTCATCAGAAACATCTTTTAAAAGTTCAATAACATTTTCAGAAGAAATCATTTTAAAAGTTAATTCTTCAAAACTTTGTTGTAAAGTATCTAAATGAGAATCTTCCATCTGAGATTGCAATTTATAAAACTCATCTTGTCCACAAATACAATTATCACCTGGACAATTAACACATTTTTGATTAGTATCGACATTACTATCAGTACTATATCCTGAAGAATAACCAGAAGAATTTGAATCTGAATCTGATTCATATAATAACTCATAAAGTTTATCTTGAGTCGATTCATCCAACTCCAAGGCTTTGAACTTATCTGCCTTACAATTTGCTGCAAGATGACCGAAACGTCCACACTTGTAGCATTTAATATTTTTCAAATCTCTTTTAGAGAAACTTCTAGCAAACCTTGTTGCTTTCCTATGAGCTTTCTTTTCTTCTTTCTTTTCCTTGTATTGTTTTGAACGATGACGTCGTTTATGCTTTCTCGAATGTCTTTCTTCAGTTTGACCTGTCTTTGGTTTAGAACTAGATGGTCCTTCTATTCCAAATTGTGTACAAAAATCTCCCAATTGAGATTTTTCAGACATTTGAGTTCTTTTAATCTGTTGAGCCAACTTAAGCTCATTACAAAGATTTAATCCTTCTTGAGTACAAATTCCTATTAACTTTCCATAAGTTAATCTATCATAAGGGATTTGTGGTTGATCACCTCTCAGAACTTTCTTAATTCTTTCAGAAAATAATGAAGGAAGACCATCAATAAATCTATTTTTCCAATAACTTGATTTACTTTCAGGTAGATCCATTACTCTACTCATGAAAGTATCCTTATACCATCGGAAATATCCCAAATGGTTACATTTCAAACCATTTAATAAAGTTCGAATGGTCTCATTTTGATTGGAAAATCTTCCATTAAAATGTTCTAAAATAGTTAGAACAAGTGTATAAACTGCATCTTCAACTATCTGAGTTGTAATCTTTTCTACTGGTTTTCCATCTTCACCAGTAACTATTTCTCTTTTAGATTCTTCTTTATATGCAGTTGTTATTGCATACTTTTCCTCAGTTGATAAGAAATTATCCCACCATCCTCTTAGTTGACCTGTAAATCCTGCTATAATCATTTTACATATAGCATGATCAGTATTCTGATTCGTATGACGACATATTGATGAGTACATCAACATCCTATGTACCACAATGGAAACCTGTCTTTCGGTTAAGGCATCCAAATTCCATTCATATACCTCATTTCCACTGTAAGATGTGTTGGTTTGATTCCAATCTCTTTCTTCAGTTAACACATCTTGAGGAGTAGGACGAGGATAATAATACGTCATCATTGAAGGGAGAATTGCATAACCCCCTTTTCCTATAATCCTCTGCTTGTTATTATAACCAGCTTTAAATCTTCGGGCATTTACTTCCGAAACATCCTGATTCGGAACTTGAATACCAAGAAGTTGATTTTCAATTTTAGCAATATTTGACTCAGAAAAATCATTTGTAATAGGTTTTGAACTTAAACCCGATAATTTTTTATCAATAAGATTTTCTAAATCATTAAAAGATTTAACTTTAAAATCAGCAGTATCAATAGGACGCTGAATATGAGTAGGAACACTTAAAGGAGTTTTTGAAGTAGAAGCTTTATCTTCTTTTGGACCCTTTTGAAATTCCTTTACCAAAATAATTAACTCATCTAATTTTTTATCTAAAGAACTAATATGTTCTCCAAGAACTTTAACATATAAACTCAAATAATTATTTTGAGAAATAAGGTTATTAATCTCATTGATAGTAATCTGGGCTACATCTGTTTGAATAAACTTTTGAAAAGCTGAAAAAGTTAACCCAGTATTATTAGGCAAAATAAACGGAGCTTGAGGAGGATAAATGGCCTTAGTTATAGTGCCATCATTTGCTTTAAAAGTTCTTTCTATAACTTTAATATATAAAGGTAAATAAGTAGTTATAAACCAAGGAACAAAATAAATAATTTTGTTATGCAAAGCACAAGTTTCATAAAACTCTTGAGAAATATTATTTAAATCGTCTTGACTATAAGTCTCAAAAAACCAAGTTCTAAACTGGTTCCATTTTTTATTATAAAATTCTTTTTGAATATGTTTTCGAACCAGAGATCCTGGACTAAAATCCAATTGTTGACTCATCATCATCACATATCGTTAAGATCTGTTGATTTATCAACATTGAAATCCATGTCTGACTGAGTTGGATCTAAATCTGACAACTTATCTGTTGCTTGAACAATATTAGTTTTAGGGTCTATTCTTACCCTTTCAACTATTCCTTCACTCATCGTATCACTTAGAGTGTGAAGAGACAAAGGTCTTCTTCTTGCTGAGCCGTAACTAGGACCTTCATAACTTACTGGAGATATATGCTGAATTTCTGGTAACCTTCTAAAACCAGAAAAAGATCTCCTATTATAAACAGGAGGAGAATTATCATGAAATTCAATGTAAACGTTACCATCAGGATTTTGAGTAATATGAGAATAATCACTTTTAGTGATTTCTTCAGCAACCTGTCTTTGAGATACAGCATCATTTAATATTCATTTATCAGGAAAATTAATTTCATCCCATTTAATAGGTCTTCTAGTCGTAATTTTAGACTTAGCAAAATTAGTTTCAACAAGAATAGTCTCGTTTACCGATTCATATAATTTACAACGAGGATTCAAAGTAGTTAATAACTTGAAATAAATCCTGTAAGATAAACATATAAGTTCAGATCCCGGAACATAATTATAACCATGAGTTTTAACATTTAATGTTAAAGCATCAAGAATATTCTTATCAGATAAAGATAATTGCAAATTAGGTTGAGGAGGCTGGCGGTAGTCCGCACGGCCATCTAGATCTAGCTTTGTACATGACCAAGTTATACTTGAAACGTATTATAGTTTTGTTAAATTTTTATCCTAAGCTTTGGCTGTATGGTAAACTTTTTACTCAAACATGGAGCCTGTCTTAATAATATACATATCAATGTATAGCAGTTCTAACATGGGTTTCAGGCTGCCCCTTTCTTCTTCTTAACGGGGACTTACAATACCACATGCTCGCTACCATTAATAGTGTATTATCAGACTGTACCACCATCTCGAAACCAAGTCAAAACTTGTGATAAAAGATTTAAGAACTATAATAAGAATTCATTGTAACTTGATTAGATCCAGCTATTAAACAAGAACATCATACAGAAATTATGCAGCTAGCAAGATATGAAAATTTATCTTAGCCGGCCATAAAGGCGGCAATAATGGCGGTAGTCCGCACGGCCATCTAGATCTAGCTTTGTACATGACCAAGTTATACTTGAAACGTATTATAGTTTTGTTAAATTTTTATCCTAAGCTTTGGCTGTATGGTAAACTTTTTACTCAAGCATGGAGCCTGTCTTAATAATATACATATCAATGTATAGCAGTTCTAACATGGGTTTCAGGCTGCCCCTTATTATAATAATAATATATTGTTTCATACTACTCTTAGTTAAAATCCACGCCACAGAATCAAGAGCTCCAAGTAGGCCACACATCAAACGTGGCATGTATGCATCGGGCAAGCGACATCGGCCAACTACAGGCGACATTAACCAAGGCTTGTACGCATTAGACGTGGCATGTGTGCACCTAGAAAGCGACATCAGCGTCAGCCAATAGCAGGAAGCATTGTCCGTAGCTAGTGTTTATCGGGCAAGCGACGTCAGCCAACGACATGCAGCATTAGACAAGGCATGCACGCTTAAGCCGTGGCGTGTGCGCATCATTTGGCGAATGAGCGTCAACTAATGATAGAACATCAGCCAAGACATGTGCACTTCAGTCAAGCGCCAGCCGCAAGCGTCATCGGCCAGGCGACATTAGTCGTAGACATCCCACATCGATCGTGACTTGTGTATATCGCTCAGTCGACATTGGACATGGACTACACGTATCGGTCGTAGCTTGTGCATATCGCGTAGTCGTTGGTGAGCGTTGACTTCCCGCATTGCATTTTGCTTGCACATAATAGTCAACCAACATCAGGCGTTGCCTGCCCGCAAGCTCTTTAACATACACAGAATGGTCAGACAATGTCAAATGTGGCCTACCCGCATCGCCCTTGTCCTGCAAACAACGGTCAGCCAATGTCGGACGTGGTCTGCCCGTATTGCCTTTGAAATGAACTCAATAGTCACCCTATGTCGGACTTGGGATGCACCTATCATCCATGGCCAACACACATCAGTCAGCCGACGTTAGACGTGGCCAGCCAGCACTGTCAACCACCTGCACACACCGGTCTTCCAACGTCGAACGTGGCCTACCAGCATTATCAAAAGCCTGTACACTTTGGTGTACCGATGTTGGACGTGGCCTTCCAATATCGTCCATAGCCTACACACATTTGTATGCCGATGACACCCAATGGAAGGCAGCATCCGACAAGGTTTGCACGCATCTGGCAAGGCATGTGCACATCTGCATGCGACATCAGCCAATGGCATATAGTTTCAGCTAAGGCATGAAAGCACATACGCGACTTGTGCGTATCTCGAAAGTGATATCGTTCAATGGCTTGCGAAATCAGCAAAGTCCTGCATGCACAAACGTGGCATGTGCTCATTTTGGCAAGCGACATCGGCCAACGCCATGCACTATTAGCCAAGGCCTGCACTCATAAGCCTTGGTGTGTGCACATCGGCTGGGCAATATGAGTCGTGTTCTGAGCGCATCGGACATGAGACATCAGATATTTCCTGCATGCATCATCCAAGCGACATTGGCAATGATAGGCAACAAACGCAAAAGCATGCATGCATAAATCATGGTGTGTGGGCATTGACTGGCGACATCGGTCGTGGCCTGCGCGCATCGGTTGTGTTACATTTGGATCAGCTAAGGTCAAGCAACATCTACCAAGGCCCTTGCGCTTCAGGAAAGCGACCTTGGCCAACGACCGACAACATCACCCAAGGAATGTGTGCTTCGGGCAAGTGACATCGGCCAACGACAAGAGGTAAGCGACATCGGCCATGCGACATTAGTTGTGGACGTCCGCATCGAGCATGGCCTGTGGACATTGCTCAGCCGATGTCAGGTATGGTCCGGTCGCATCATCCATGTCATCTGCACATCACTCAATGGTCATCGGGCTTCGACTTCCAGCATCTCTATTGGCCTGCACACAATGACAAGTAGATGTTGCACATTGGCTGCCCACATCGGTCGTGGCCTACACATTGCCCCACCGACGTCGGCCGTGGACTTCGTGCATCAACCGTGGCTTGTTCACATCGCTCAGCCTTGGTCAGGCGTGGACTGCCCGCATCTCCCTTGGCCTACAAACAACGGTCAAGAGACATAAGGTGTTGCCTAACCCCATCGCCTTTGGCCTACACGACAATCAGCCGACGTCGGGTGTGACCCTCCCACATTGCCTTTGGCCTGCACACAACGTTCAGGCGACGTCGGACATGTCCTTCTTGCATCGCCTTTGTCCTGTACAAACGGTCAGGCGATGTCAGACGTGGCTTGCCCGTATCTCCATTTGCTTACACACAACGGTAAGCTAATGTCGGACGTGAGCTACACCTATTTTTCTGTGGTTGTACATATCAGTCAGCTAACGTCAAACGGGGCCTGCCAGAATTGTTCGTAGCATGCACACATTTGTCTCCCGACGTTGGATATGGCTTGCATGAATCGTTCGTAGACTTCACACATTGGTCTGCCGATATTAGACCTAGCCTACACACATCGCATGTGTCCTGTACACTTCACTCAGTCAACATCAGACGTGCCTACCCACACCGTGCGTGGCTTGCAATTGTTAGACGAGCAACGTTGCATGTGGCGACATTAATCAAGGTCTAATTGACAACCTGCAGAGTCTATGGCGTAAAAAAATCAAAAGAGTGTGAAACACCTTTTATGCATAACACATATTCATCTGTTTTGCATCATCTATTTTCAATGTTTTCGCCTCACATGGTTCATTCGTACCAATTTTTATTACGTTTACAGTTCGTACAATATTAAAACATCTTTTATTCGTATAAATATGTACTCTATCATTAGTTTCACATATTTAGAAGTATTTTTGAACCTTTTCATATTTTTTCGACTTTTATTCATTTTTTAAAATTTATTTTTACGGATTTTTATTTTTTATACGTCTCATTTGAAAATTTTAAATTTATGAAGTTGTTGAACTTAAGGTTACTATATTTATTTGTTATTATTTTGAGTTAGTTTTTCAATTTTTTCATATTTTTCCTTTTTTTTAATGAATTATCCATTTTCGGGATTTACTTAATAAAAACAAAAAATTTAAAAAAATGTTTAAATTTTGAATTTAAGGTTACTATATTTATTTGTGAATTTTTGGCATAAATTTTATATTTTTTTCAATTTTTTCGTATTTTTATTATTGAATTACCCATTTTTGGGATTTGATGAACAAACATAAAATTTTAAAACAATAAATTGTTGAATTTAAGGTTAATATATACATTTGTGATTTGTTAGCGTCCATTTTATACTTTTTTCATATTTTACCTATTTTAATTCATGAATTACCATTTTCGGGATTTACCGAACTAAAAAAATTAAAAATAGTTGTTGAAATTGTTGAATTTAAGGTTACTATATTTATTTCTGAAATTTTGGTGTTAATTTTATATTTTTTCATATTTTTCCTTTTTTTATTAATGAATTACCTATTTTGGGGATTTACAAAAAAAATAAAAATTAAAAAAAATTTGAAATCCATGAATTTAAGGTTACTATATTTTTTGTGAATTTTTAGCATTAATTTTATATTTATTTTTTCATATTATTCCTATTTTTTATCCATGAATTATCCATTTTCGGTATTTACTGAAGATAAATAAAAATTAATTTTGTTTAAATTGTTGAATTTAAGGTTATTATATTTACTTGTGATTTTTTTGCGTTAATTTTATATTTTATTTTCATATTGTTCCTAATTTTTGTTTCATCAATCACTCATTTTATGGATATACTGAACAGAGAAAAAAGAAACAAAATTGTGGAAATTGTTGAATTTAGGTTACTATATTTATTTGTGAATTATTTGTGTGATTTTTATATTTTTTTTTCATATTTTTCCTATGTTTTATCAACCCATTACTCATTTTTGAGATTTTCCAGAAAAATAAAAAAAATGTTGAAAACTATTTTTATATATGAAAAAGTTATTTGTGGAAGCTAATGTGTGTTTGTACCTTAGAACGTGCATATTTGGGTTGTACATATTTATTATGAATTAACTCCTCTAAGTCTTAATCCGCGCCACATAATCAAGAGCTCTGAGTGGGGCACACATCGGACGTGGCATGAGGGCATCGGGCTAGCGATGTCGGCCAAACACAGGCAACATCAACCAAGGCCTGCACGCATCAGACGCGACATGTTTGCATCTGGAAAGAGACATCGGATTCGACAAATGACATGCAACATCATTCATAAATAGTGTGCATCGGGAAAACGACGTCGGCCAACGACATGCAACATCAACCAAGTCATGCACACATAAGTCGCGGCGTGTGTGGATCAGATGCACGACATCGTCATCGGCCAATGGCAGGCAACATCAGCAAAGCCATGTGTGTTTCATGCAAGCAACGTCGGCCAACGGAAAGCGACATCGGACATTCGAGATTAGTAGTGGACCACCCGCATCGGTCATGGACTATGGACATTGCTCAACCGATGTTGTCCGTGGAGAGCCCGCATCAGCTGTGGCTTGTGCACACCGGTCATTCATTGTCGGGCTTGGACTACCCACATCACTCTTGGCCTGCACACAATGGTCAGCCGACGTCGGGCGTTTCCGGCCCGCGTTGCCTTTGGCCTTCACACAATGGTAAGCCGACGTCAGGCGTGGACGCTGGCATTTCCTTTGGTATGTACACGATGTTCAGCCGAACGTGGTCTGCCTGCATCCCTTTTGACCTTCATACAACGGTTAGCCGACATTACAAGTGTGTTGCACCCATCCTCAATTGTTAGCCGACGTTGGACCTGAATTGCCAATATCATCCGCAACTTTCACACATTGATCTACCGAAGTCGAATTTAGCATGCGAGCATGATCCGTAGCATGAACACATCGGTCTACTAACATCAAAAATAGCGTGCCACCATCGGTCGTAGCCTACACACATTGGTTTGCCGACGTCAGATGTGGACCGCCAACATCATTCGTAGCCTACACACATCGGTCTACCGATGTGAGACAAAGGAAATCAACTTTAACCATGGCCTTCACGCATCTTATCGGGCATGTGCGCATAAGGGAAGCAATGTTGGCCAATGCCATAGGCTTCAACAAAGGCCTGCACCCACAGATGTGGCATATGTGTAACTAGCAAGCGACGACGGCCAAGGGCATCCGACATCAGCCAAGGACTGCATGCACGGACGTGGCATATGTGCATCTGGCAAGTGACATTGGCCAACGACACGCAACATCAGCCAAGTCCTGCACGCATCAATCGTGGCGTGTGCACATTGGTTGGGGGAAATCAGTCGTGGACTGAGTGCATCGTCCAGACGACATTTATAGTGGCATGTGCGCATCGGCAGAGCAACATCGGCCAATGGTAGGTAGTAATAGCCAAGTCCTTCATGATTCTGCTATGGCGTGTGCGCATTGACTGGGCGATATTAATCATGGACTGTGCGCATCGACCAAGTGACATCGACCAATGGCAGGCATCATCAGCCAAAGCCTGCATGCATTATCCATGACGTATGCGCATCGATTGGGAGACAACAGTGATGACCTACGTTTATCAGCCAGACGACGTTGGCCAACGAAAGACAACATCATTCAAGGTCCTCATGCATATAACATGGTTTGTGCGCATCTAGAAAGCAAAGTTGGAGAACGACATGCATCATCATCCAAGGAATGCATGCATCACTCATGGCGTGTGTGCATCGGTTCGGCGACATTGATTTCGGTAAACGACATGCACCATCATCCAAGTTTTGTGCGCTTCGGGCAAGCGACATCGGCCAATGCCAGGCAGTATCAGCCAAGGCCTACACGCATCTGACATGGCATACATGTATCTGGCAAGAGACGTTGGACAATGTAATGTAGCATCAACCAAGGCCTACACGCATCACTCATGGCGTGTGTGCATTGACTGGGTGACATTTGCATCAACAAACGTCTGGCAGCATCAGCCAAGGCTTGTGCGCTTCGGGTAAGTGACGTTAGTCAATGGCAGGCAACATTCTCTAAATCCTGCACACATTAGTCGTTGTGTGTGTGCATCGGTAGGGCGAAATCGGTGTTGGCAATTGGCAGGCAGCATCTGCCGAGGCCTGTGTGCTTCGGGCAACAAACATTGGCCAACAACAAGTGGCATTGGCTAGGTAACATTTGTTGTGGATTGCCGCATCAGTCTTGGCTTGTGCACATCGCTCAGCTGATGTTTGTCTTGGACTAGCCGCATTGGTCGTGGCCTGTGCCCATTCCTCAGCGGTTGTCGGGCGTGGCTTTCCTTTATCGCTCTTGGCCTCCACATAACGGCCAACCGAGTTCGGACGTGGGATGCCTGCATTGGTCGTGGCCTGCGCATTGCTCAGCCGATGTCGGTCGTGGACTGCCCGCATTGGCCGTGGCTTGTGCACATCACTTAGCCATCGTCGTGTGGGGACTGCCTGTATCGTCCTAGACCTACAAATAACGGCCAGGTGACATCGGGCATTGCAGGCCCCCGTTGGCTTTGTCCTGCACAATGGTCAACCCACGTCGAGCGTGGCCTTCTCTCATCGCCTTTGGATTGCACAAAACGGTCAACTGACGTCAGACGTGGCCTTACCGCATGTCTTTGGCCTGCATACAATAATCAGCAAATGTCAGATGTCGCCTATCTGCATAGCCTTAGTCTTGCACACAACGATCAGCCGAACATGGGCTGTATCTATCGTCCCAGGCTTGCACACATCTGTCAGCTGACGTCAGATATGGTGTGCCAGCATTGTTTCTAGCTTGCACACATTGGTCTTTCGACGTCAGACGTGGCTAGCCTGCATCATTCATTGCCTGCACACATCGGTCTTCAGACGTTAGACGTGGCCTAGCCACATCGCGTGTGGCCTGCACACTTCGCTCACCCTGCAACGGACGTTCCTACCCGCATCGTTTATCGCTTTCACTTGTTAGACGAGTGATGTCGTATGCGGCGACATTGATCGAGGTCTAGTCGACAACATGCTGATGTCCATGCCGAACAAAAATCAATAGAGTTTGAAACACCCTTCTTGGATAACAACATATTCATCTATTTTACAGTATCTATTCTCACTGTTTCGCCTCACGTGGTTCATTCGCACCAATTTTCATTACCTTTACGGTTCATATGATCTTGAAACATCATTTATTTTTTCAAATATGTACACTATCATTAGTTTAAGATGTTTAGAAGTATTTTCGAGAAATTTCATATTTTTCTAACTTTTATTCATTTTTTAAAATTTCTTTTACGGTTTTTTATTTTTTTACAACATATTTTAAATTTTTTTAAAAATATGAAATTGTTGAATTTGAGGTTACAATATTTATGTGTGAATTTTTTACGCTAATTTTATAATTTTTCCTATATTTTATTAATTAATTCCCCATTTTCAGAAATTACCAAGCAAAAATATAAATCAAAACAATTGTTGAAATGGTTGATTTAAGGTTACTTTATTTATTTATTTATTTTCATTTTTTCCCTATTTTTTAATTAATGAATTACCCATTTTTGGGATTTACCGAACAAATATAATAATTTAAAAAAATTGTCTAATTGTTGAATTTAATGTTCTTGTATTCATTTGTGAGTTTTTGGCGTCAATTTTATAGTATTATTTTTTCATAATTTTCCAATTATTTTTGTCATGAATTACCCATTTTCGGGACGTACTGAATGAAAACAAAATTAAAAATAATTTGTTGAAATTGATGATTTTAAGGTTACTATATTTGTTTGTGAATTCTTGAAGTTGATGTTATATTTTTTTCATTTTTCTAATTTTTATTCATGAATTACCCATTTTTCGGGATTTACCAAACAAAAATAAAAATTAAAAGAAATTGTTGAATTTAAGGTTATATTTGTTTGTGAATTTTTGGCGTTAAATTTATACAACTTTTTTTCATATATTTCCTTGTTTTTATTCATCAATTAATCATTTTCGAGATACACCGGTCAAAAATAAAAAATTTAAACATTGTTGAATTTAAGGTTACTATATTTGTTTGTTGAAAACTATATTTTTTATATATAAAACTTATTTATGGAAGCTAATGTGTGATTGTACCTTAGAACGTGCATATTTGGGTTGTACATGTTCATTATGAATATTCGGAAAAACAATCTACTCGTCTTAGTTAGAATATACGTCATGGAATCAAGAGCTCCAAATAGGCCACACATCAGACGTAGCATGTGCCCGTCGGGCAAGCGACATCAGCCAACTGCAGGCGGCATCGACCAAGGTCTTCACGCATGAGACGTGTCATGTGTGCATCTAGCAAGTAACATCGACGTCGGCGAATGGCATGCAACATTGCCAGTAGCCAGTGCACATTTGGAAAGCGACGTCGGCCAATGACAGGCAACATCACCCAAGGCCTGCACGCATTAGCCATCGTGTGTGTACGTAAGCTAGGCGACATCAACGTCGGCCAATAATACGCAGCATCAGCCAAGGCATGTGCTCTTCGAGCAAGCGACATCCGCGAACGACAAGCGGCATCGGCCAGACGACATTGGTCGTGGACCGCCCGCATCGATTGTGTCTCGCTCAGTCGATGTTGGCCATGGAATACCCGCATTGGCCATGACTTGTGCACATCGCTTAATCATTATCATACATGGACTGCCCACATCTCCCTTAGCCTGCACACAATAGTTAGCAAACGTCAGGCGTTGCCTGCCTGCATCGCTTTTGACCTGCACAAAATGGTCAGTCGACGTTGGACGTAGCTTGCTTGCATCACTTGTGGCCTGTACACAACAGCCACCCGACGTCGGACGTGGTCTGCACGCATCACTTTTACCTGCATACAACAGTCAACCGACATTAGGAGTGGGAAGCAACTACCGTTCGTGACCTGCACACATCAGTCAGCTGAATTCGTCTGCAGCCTGCCAGCATCGTCCGCAGCCTGCACAAATTGGCATACTGACGTCTAACGAGGCCTGCCTGCATTTTCCATAGCCTGCACACATTGGTCTATCGACATCGAATGTAGCCTTCCATTGTCGTCTGTAGCCTGCACACATCAGTATGTCGATGTTATACATGGCCTTCCAGCATCGTCTGTAGCTTGCACACATCTGTATGCCGACGTCAGACGTGGCCTGCCAGCATCGTCACTAGCCTGCACACATTGCTCTACCGATGTCAGCCAACGTCAGGCAGCACCAACCAAAGCCTTAACACATTTGTCGTAGCATGTGCGCTATCTGGCAAGTGACATCAGCCAGTGGCATGCAGCTTCAGCCAAGGCCTGCACGCACAGATGTGGCATGTACGTATCTGGCAAGTGACGTTGACCAATGGCATATGACATCAGCCAAGGCCTGCATACACATACTTGGCATGTGCGTATCTGGCAAGCGATATCGACCAACGGCATACATCATCAACAAAGGCCTGCACGCATCAGCTGTGGTGTGTGCGCATCGGTTGGGCGACGTCCGTCATTGTCTAAGCGCATCGGCCAGGCGACATCGGCTTGCATGGATCGGCCTAGCGACATTGGCCAAAGAAAGGAAGCAATGGCCAAGGCGTATACACATCAGCCGTGGCGTGTGCCAATTGACTGGGAGACATCAGTCGCGGATTACGCGCATCTACAAGGTGACATCGACCAATGGAAGGATGCATCAACCAAGGCTTGCACACATCAGTTGTGGAATGTGCGAATCGACATCGCAACATCAGTCATGGCATGCGTGCAATGGCCATGCGACGTGGGACAATGGCAGGCAGCATCAACCAACTTCTTTACACATCTTACATGGTAAGTGCGTATCTGGGATGCGACATCGGATAATGACATGCAACATCATCCATGGCACTCACATATCAATCATGGCATGTGTGCATCAGCTTGGAAAAATTGACATCTGCCAACTGCAGGCACCATTGTCCATGACTTGTGCGCTTCATGCAAGCGACGTCGACCAACGGTTGGCATTATCACCCAAGGCATGCATGCATCTTCAATGGCATGTGAACATCTAGAAAATGACGTCGGCCAATGGAATAAAACATTAGACACGGCTTGCATATATCACACGTGGCGCGTGTGCATCAGCTAGGCGGCATTTGCATCGGCCAAATGTCAGGCAGCATTAGCCAACGGTACGCTTCAGGCAAGCGACGTTGTACAATGGTAGGCAGTATCAACCAAGGCATGAACGCATCAGCCATGGCGTGTACGCATCGCCAGGGCAACATCGGCGTCAGCCAACGACAGGCAACATCATACAAGGTCTGTTTGTTTCAGGAAACCGACATCATCAAACGGTAAGCGACATCGGCCAAGTGACTTTAGTCGTGGACTACCACATTGGTCGTGGCCTATGCACATCACTCAATCGATAGAAGGTGTAGACCGTCTGCATCGTCCGTGGCCGGTGTACATCACTCAGTGGTTGTCAGTCTTGGCCTTCCTGCATCGCCCTTGGCCTGTACGCAACGGCCAGCTGACATCGGATATGGGCTACACGCATCGGCGTGGCATGCACATTTTTATCAGCCAACGTCGGCCATGGACTGCCTGCATCAGCCTTGGCTTATGCACATCGCTCAACCATTGTCACGGGTGGACTTTCCAAATCTCCCTTAGCGTACAAACAACGGTCAGACGACATCGGGCGTTTCCTGCCCCATCACCTTTAGCCTGCAGAACGAACAGCCAAAGTCGGGCGTGGCCTTCCCGCATGGCGTTTGGCCTGCACACAATGGTAAGCCAACATGGGACATGGACTTCCTGCATCGCCTTTGGCCTACACACAATGATCAGTCAATGTGTTACGTGGCTTGCACACAACAGTCAGCCGATGTCAGGCAACGACATACAGCATCGGCCGCAACATTAGTCATGGACCACGCGCATCGGTCGTGGCCTACACACATTGCCAACTAACGTTGGCATGGACTGCCCAGATCGGTCATGTCTTTTGCACATCACTCAGTCATTCTCGAGTGTAGACTACACGCAATGCCCTTGGCCTTCACACAACGGTTAGCCGATGTTTGGCGTTGCCTACCCGTGTCACCTTTGGCATGCACACAATGGCGAATTGACGTCAGGCATGTCCTGCCCGTATCACCTTTGGCCTACACACACTGGTCAGCCGATGTTGGACGTGGTCTGTCTGCATCGCTTTTGGCCTACACACAAAAATCAGTTGACGTCGCATGAGTGCTGCTAGCATTGTCCATAACCCGCACACAATGTTCTGCCGATGTCTAACATGGTCTGCCAGCACTATCCATAGCCTAAACATATTGGTCAGCTGAAGTCGAATGTGGCCTACAAACATTGTCTATAACCTACACACATCGGTCTGCCAACAACGGACGTGGCCTGCCATAATCGTCTATAGCTTGCACACATGGACAGTCAAATTCGTCCACCAGAAGCATGCATCAGCCATGGCCTACACACATCTTACGTGGCATGTGCGCATTAGGCACGCGACGTCGGCCAATGGCATGCGGCTTTAGCCAAGGCCCATACGCACAGACGTGGCATGTTCATATCTAGCAAGCGACATCGGCAATGGCATACGACATCTGCCAAGACCTTCATGCACGGGCGTAGCATGTGCGCATCTTGCCAGTGATGTGAGCCAACGACATGCCACATCAGCCGTGGCATGCGCATACGGCTGGGCGACATCAGCCGTGGTCTGAGCGCATCGGCCAAGCAACATTTATTATGGCGTGCACGCATTGGCCAAGCGATATTGGCCAATAGCAGGCAGCGAAAGCCAAGGCCTACACGTATTAGCCGTTGCGTGTGCACATCATTTGGATGACATCGATCGTGGACCACGTGCATCATCTGAGCGACATCGACTAATGACAGGTATCATCAGCCAAGGCCTACATGCATCAACCATGGTGTGTGCACATAAACTGCACGACATCGATAGTAGCATAAATGCATCGGCCAGGCAAAGTTGGCCAACAACAGACAACATCAACCAAGATCTTCACGCATCTAATGTGGTTTGTGCGCATTTGGAAAAAAACATCGGACAACAAAATGCATCATCATCCAAGGCATGCACGCATCACCGTCGAGTGTGTGCATCGGCTTGGCAAAATAGTCGTCGACCAATGGCAGGCACCATCTTCCAAGGCTTGTGCTCTTCATGCAAGTGATGTCGGCCAACAACAGGTATCATCAGCCAAGGCATGCATGCATATCACATGGCATGTGTGCATTTGGAAAGGGACGTTGCCCAATGCAATGTAGCATCGGCCAAGGCCTGCACGCATCATGCGTGGCGTGTGAGCATCAGTTGTGTCACATTTGAATCAGCAAATATCAAGCAGCATCAACTAAGGCCTGTGCTCCTCAAGCAAGAGACGTTGGCCAACGGCAGGCAATATCTGCCAAGGACTTCACGCATCAGCCATGGCGTGAGCACATCAGATGGGTGACATCATCATTAGCCAATGGTAGGCAGCATCAGCCAAGGGTTGTGTGCTCTGTTAAAGCGATATCAGTCAATGAAAAGCAACACCGGCAAGGCGACATTGGTGGTGAACTATCGCATCGGCTTTGGCCTGTGCACATCTCTCAGCCTATGTCAGGCATGAACCGGCCTATTGTCCGTGTCCTGTGCACATCACTCAGCGGTCGTCGGGCTTGTCCTTCCAACATCGCCCTTGGCCTGCACACAACGGCCATCCAATGTCGAACGTGGATGCTCGCATCGGCCATTGCCTGCACATTGATCAGCCGATATCGGTTGTAGACTAACATCATCGGCTATAACTTGTGCACATTGCTCAACTGTCGTCGGGCATGGACTGCCTGCATCGCCCTTAGCCTGCAAATAATGGTCAAGCAACATCTGACATTGACTGCCCCGTCGCCTTTGTCCTGCTCAACGGTCAGCCCACGTCAAGTGTAGCCTTCCCGCATAGCCTTTGTCCTGCACACAAAGGTGAGCTGACGTCAAATGTGGCCTTCCCACATCGCCTTTGGCCTATACATAACGTTCAGCTGATGTCGACGTGGCCTACCCACATCGCCTTTCACCTGCATACAACATCCAGCCGATGTCGAACGTGGGATCATCCCTGGCCTTCACACATCGGTTAGCCAATGTCGGACGTGACTTGCCAACATCATGTGTAGTCGCACACATCGGTCTACCGACATCAGATGCATCCTACACGCATCATTTGTAGCCTGCATACATTGGTCTACCGACGTCAAACGTGGCCTACCCGCATTGCCTGTGGCCTGCACATTGCTTAGATGACATCGACCGTGGACTTCCCGCATCGGCCATGGCTTATGCACATCGCTCATTTGTAGTAGTGTGTGGACTGCTAGTATCGCCTTTGGCCTGCAAACAACATCCATGCGACATCGGGCATTGCCTGCCCCCATCACCTTTGGCCTGCACAGCTATCATTCGATGTCGAGGGCGGCCTTCCCTCATTGCCTTTGGCCTGCACACAATGGTCAAGCGGCGTCGGACGTGGCCTTCCCACATGCCTTTGTCCTGCAGACAATGGTCAACAACTGTCACACGTTGCCTACCCGTATCGCCTTAGTCCTGCACACAACGGTAAGTCAATGTCGGACGTGGGCTGCACCTATCGTCCGTGGACTTCACACATCAGTCAGCCAACGTCGGACGTGTCCTTCCATCATTGTCCTTAGCTAGTATACAAAGGTCTGTAGATGTCGTACGTGTCCTGCCAGCATCGTCCATAGCCAACACACATTAGTCTGCCGACGTAAGACGTGGCCTGGCCGCATCGCGTGTGGCTGCACACTTCGCTCAGCTGATATCAGACTATCCTACCCGCATCATCTGTGGCTTGAACTTGATAGACAAGCGACGTCGCATGAGGTGACATTGATCGAGGTCTAGTCAACAACATGCGGATGTTCATGCCGAACAAATCAAAAGAGTTTGAAACACCATTCCTACAAAAAACATATTCATCAATTTTCCATCATCTATTCTCAACGATTCCGCCTTACTAGGTTCATTCGTACCAATTTTCATTACGTTTACAGTTCGTACAATATTGAAAAATATTTTATTTGTACAAATATGTACTTTATCATTAGTTTCACGTGTTTAGAAGTATTTTCAAACATTTCATATTTTTTCCGACTTTTATTCATTTTTAATTGTTATTTATTGGTTTTTTCATTTTTTATGTCATATTTTAAAAATTAAATTTTATGAAATTGTTGAATTTAAGGTTACTTTATTTATTTGTGAAGTTTTGGAGCTAATTTTATAATTTTCTATATTTTTTCTATATTTTATTAGTTAATTACCCATTTTCAAGGATTACCGTACAAAAATAAATTTTTTAAAAATAGTCCAAATTTTTGAATTTACGGTTACTATATTTATTTGTGATTTTTTGGTGTTAATTTTATATTTTTTCATATTTTCCCTATATTTTATTAATGAATTACCCGTTCTCGAGATTTATTAAACAAAAATAAAAACATTAAAAATTTCCCAAGTTTTGAATTTAAGGTTACTATATTTATTAGTTAACTTTTGGCATTAATTTTATATTTTTTTATATTTTTCCTATTTTTATTAATACCATTCTCGGGATTTACTGAATAAATATAAAACTAAAATTTTTTTCTAGAAATTGATGAATTTAAGGTTATTATATTTTTTGTGAATTTTTGTATAATTTTATATTTGTTTTCATATTTTTCTAGTTTTTATTCATGACTTTCCCATTTTCGGGATTTATCGAACTAAAATAAAAATTACAAAAATTGTTGAAATTTTTGAGTTTAAGGTTACTTTAACTATTTGTGAATTTTGTGTTAATTTTATATAATTTTTTCATATTTTCTTATTTTTTTAATCATCAATTACTCATTTTCAAGATATACCGAACATAAACAAAATTTTTTAAAAAAATTGGTGAAATTGTTTAATTTAAGTTTACTATATTTATTTGTGAAGTTTTGGAATTATTTAATATTTCTCTAATGTTTTATTACTCAGTTACACATTTTCAAGATTTACCAAAAAAATAAGAAATAAAAAAATTGTTGAAAACTATTTTTTTGTAAATAAAAAAGTTATTTGTGCAAGTTAATGAGTGTCTGTACCTTAGCACGTGCATATTTTTGTTGGACATGTTCATTATGAATCTCTAGAAAAATGATGTCTACTCTTCTTAGTTAGAATCCATGCCACGGAATCAAGAGCTCCAAGTAGGCCATGCATCAGAAGTGACATGTGGACATTCGACAAGCGACGTCGGCTAAGCAGGGGGCATCAACCAAGGCATGTACGCATCGGACGTGGCGTGTGTGAACCTGGAAAGCAACATCAGCGTCAGCCAACGACATGAAGCATTATCCGTAGGTAGTGCGTATCGGGCAAGCGACGTCGACCAACGACAGACAACATTAGACAAGGCATGAACGCATAAGTCGTGGCGTGTGCGCATAAGCTGGGCGAGTTTAGCGTCGGCCAATGGCAGAACATCAGCCAAGGCATGTGCACTTTGGGCAAGGAACGTTCGCCAGCCGCAAGCGTCATCGGCCAGGCGACATTGGTCGTAGACATCCCGCATCGATCGTGGCTTGTGCATATCGCTCAGTCGATGTTGGACATGAACTACCCGCATCGACCGTAGCTTGAACACATCGCTTAGTCATTGTTGAGCGTGGACTGCTCGGATTACCTTGGGCCTGCACAAAATAGTCAACCAACATCAGGCTTTGCCTACCCGCATCGCCTTTAACCTGCACAAAATGGTTAGACAAAATCGGAAATGGCATACCCGCATCGCCTTTGCCGTGCACACAACAGCCAGACAACGACAGACGTGGTCTTCCCGCATTGACTTTGACCTGAACACAACAGTCAGTCGATATCGGACGTGGGGATGCACCTATCGTTCGTGGCCAGCACACATTAGTCAGTCGATGTCAAATGTGGCCTGCCAGCACTGTCCGCAGCCTGCACTCTTCCAACGTCAAATGTGGCCTACCAGCATCATCAAAAGCCTGCACACTTTGGT
Source organism: Solanum sitiens (assembly GCA_016801875.1). Classification (NCBI taxonomy): domain Eukaryota; kingdom Viridiplantae; phylum Streptophyta; class Magnoliopsida; order Solanales; family Solanaceae; genus Solanum; species Solanum sitiens. Next base: position 712,464 of record JABWTJ010000528.1, read on the forward strand.
GTGCCGACGTCGTACGTGGCTTGCCAGCATCGTCCATAGCTTGCAGACATTTGTGTGTCGATGACGACCAATGGCAGGCAACATCTGCCAAGGCCTGCACGCATTTGACAAGGCATGTGCGCATTTGGCATGCGACATCGACAAATGGCACGTAGTTTCAGCCAAGGCATGCAATCACATACGCGACTTGTGTTTATCTCGCAAGTGATGTCAGCAATGGCTTGCGACATCAGCAAAGTCCTGCATGCACAGTTGGCCCAACGACATGCACTATTAGCCAAGGCCTGCACACATAAGCCTTGGTGTGTGCACATTGGTTGGGCAATATGAGTTGTGGTCTGAGCACATCGTCTAGGAGACATCTGATATTGCCTGCATGCATCGGCCAAGCGACATTGGCCAACGGCAGGCAGCAAATGCAAAGGCCTGCATTCATCAGTATGGCATGTGCTTTGACTGGCGATATCGGTCATGGCCTGCGCGCATTCGTTGTGGGACATTTGCATCGGCTAACCTCAGGTAGCATTTGCCAAGGCCCGTGCGCTTCAGGAAAGTGATGTTGGCCAACGATTGACAACATTAACCAAGGAATGTGCGCTTTGGGCAAGCAACATCGTCCAATGGCAAGCGGTAAGCGACATCGTCCAATGGCAAGCAGTTAGCGACATCAACCATGCGATAGTGGTTGTGGACGTCCGCATCGGTCATTGCATGTGGACATCGCTCAGCCGATGTCGGGCGTGGTACAACTGCATCGATCGTGTCCTCTACATATCAGTCAACGGTAATCGGGCTTGGACTTTTGGCATCGCCATCGGCCTGCACACAATGACAAGTAGACGTTGGACATTGGCTGCCCATATCGGTCGTGGCATACACATTGCTTTGCCGAAAACATCCGTGGACTTCCTACATCGACCTTGGCTTGTGCACATCGTTCAGCCATTGTCAGGCGCAGATTTCCCGCATCTCCATTGGCCTACAAACAAAAGTCAAGCGACATGAGGTGTTGCCTACCCCCATCGCCTTTGACCTGCACGACAGTCAGGCAACGTCGAGTGTGGCCCTCCCACATTGCCTTTGGCCTGCACACAACGGTCAGCCGACGTCGGACATGGCCTTCTTGCATCGCTATTGTCCTGTATATAACGATGCGACGTCAGACGTGGCCTTTCCATATCTCTATTTGCTTGCACAGAATAGTAAGCTAACGTTGGACGTGGTCTACACCTATTTTCCGTGGCCTACACACATCGGTCAGCCAACGTCGAACGTGGCCTGCCAGCATTGTTCGTAGCATGCACACATTGGTATACCGACTTTGGACGTGGATTGCAAGCACCATCTGTAGCCTGCACATATTGGTCTGTTAATGCTAGACGTGGCCTGGAATATCGCTCATGGCCAGTGCACATCGTCCGTAGCCTGCATACGTTGTTCATATTTTTCCTATTTGTTATTCATGTATTACCCATTTTCGGGATTTACCGAATGAAAACAAAATTAAAATAATTTGTTGAAATTGATGTTTTTAAGTTTACTGTACTTGTTTGTAAATTTTTGGCATTAATTTTATATTTTTTCATATTTTCCTAGAGTTTTTCATGAATTACCCATTTTTGGGATTTACCGAACAAAAACAAAAATTAAAAGAAATTGTTGAAATTGTAGAATTTAAGTTTACTTTGAATTTTTTGCGTTAATTTTACATTAATTTTAAATATATTGTTCCTATTTTTTATTCATCAATTACTCATCTTCGAGAAATATAGGTCAAAAATAAAAATTAAAAAATTGTTGAATTTAAGGTTACTATATTTGTTTGTGAAGTTCTTGCATTATTTTATTATTTTCGCATATTTTTCCTCTGTTTTATTAATCAATAAATCATTTTTAGGATTTAACGAAAAAAATAAAATATAAAAAAATTGTTGAAAACTATTTATATATATAAAAAGTTATTTGTGAAAGCTTGATGTACCGTAGTTTCACGATACTTTCAATGCTTTTTCCTTAAGTTTAGTGTGTGTCTAGGGCCTTTTTGTAGTAATTTTAATGTATTTTTATCTGTGTTTTGCAGGAAAGTTGTCCAAAATGGAAATGCAGAAGACTGTGCTGAAATCAGTGCAGAAGTGACCCACGAAGCCATCCACGGCCCGTCGTCGCATCGACAGACCATAGGTAGTGACTGTCGACTGAAGGTTCGAGCATCTGGAAGCAACTCGGGGAATTCTGACCAAGTGTGGGGCTACAGAAGGATCGACTGACCATGCTGGCAAGTCGTCGATGTGATCAGAGACTGCACCAGTACCCGGTGTTGGAGAAAAGTTTAAGTGTGAAACGATGATAGGCATCGATGGATCGTAAGTGTATTGACGGACCGTGTTGTTGGTCCGTCGATTGGATCAGAGAAGGTTCAATTTGGAGGCTTGAAGAAGATGCTAAGTATGGACCGACGGAGGCAGTCGACGGTTGACCGTCAGGGGAGTCATCGATTGAAGACGCGTTTTGGGACAGACTTTCCTTATTTTGGACTTTTTTTAATTTAGGACTTTGTCATTATAAATAGGGTTAAAAACCTCGTTTTTGGGGTTAGACTTTTTATTATTTTTCATACTTTTGTTCTTGGAGCTTTAACTTTGCAATTTAGCAATTTATTCAAGTTTCCGAAATTGATTATCAAGTAAATTTTGCTATTTCAAGTGTGATTTCTGGATTTTCTTCAAACTTATCAAAGTAAGTACATGAATTCTTGTTTAGCAATCATGAATTGTGTATTTCTAAGCATGGGTAACTAAATCCACAACTAGGGTTGTGGGAACCATGGGTGATTAACAAGGTAAAACTAGCTAAATAACAATTCTAGAATAGGTTCTTGCATTTATTGATAATTCTTTTGTTTAGAAGTCTTTTTAACAAGTGCACACGTTAGAACTTGCCCTATCTACTTGCCGGACCAAGGGGGTAGTTAATAGGAAAAGAATTATCAACATAGATTTAGTGGACACTATCTAATAGGCTAGTTTTGATTGGTGCGAAGTAGTAACTAAGCCAAACATCAAATATGATGCTTAATATGAGGTAAAGGTAAGGTTTAGTAACTTAGACACACGTAGCCGGACCAAGGAACAGGTGAAATTCTCTAAATGCAGGACCAAGGATTTAGAGATACATAACTTATCATTTTGCATGCAAGACACTAGGAAAGAATTGTTATAGCTAGGGTTACCGAGTTATGAACTTATGGGGAACACCTACACCCTAGTTTCTCTCACCACTTGATAAAAACCAAAGTTTTAATCTTTCTACTTGTTTTACTTAGAAATAATTGAACACTTTAGTTTCACAAAATCACCCCTTCAATTAACTGTTTTTTGAAAAGGACTTGACTAAATAGACGTAATAGTATATTAAAGTTAAGTCTAAACCATTTTCCTCGTGGGATCGACCCCAACCTACTTGTTGGGTTCTTTACTTGATACGACTGCTTATACTTCTTTACAGAAGTATAATTTGAGCGTATCAAATTTTGGCGCCGCTGCCGGGGAAAGTGGCTTTTAGATTAACTATAAGCACATTACCGAATTTTAGTCAACAATTTCCTAATTTTACTTTTTTTTTGTTTTTGTCTCTCTAAGGTCTAACTCTAGTGTATGCGAAGTACACGGAGTCAGGGAGAACCAATACTTCCACTTGATCAAGAACTAAACCGTACACTCCGCAGAATGAATGATCCACACAATCCTGCTAATCTTGGTGATGGGATCAATCGTCAACTTTCTGCACCGGTTGATGCTCATAATCAAGTGATAGTGGAGAACCCTGGTGAAGGTGATCTGAGGAGGCAACCTCCCGCCCCACGCCCTCTAGAGTACTATAGGGGAAATGTTAACATCACTGACTGATGGGCCACTTGTCCTACCTCCTCTACCACATGGACATACTTTCGTGGTAACTAGTAGCTTGATGCAGATGCTCACCGCTACAGGTTTGTTTTCGGGGATACCATTTGTGGATCAACATGCTCACATAGCCAAACTGAGGTCGGTGTGTAAGAGTTGTGTAGGGAGGCCTGACTTGGACATGGATGTCATCGGGTTAAGAGTGTTCCCTCTCTCACTGACGGGAGAGGCTGCTATATGGTTTACTGAGTTGCCCTATAACTCGATCTATACTTTGAACCAGTTGAGGGATGTGTTCCTAGCATGTTACTATCCGATGTCTAAAAAGCTCAACCACAAAGATAGGGTGAACAACTTTGTGGCATTACTTGGGGAGTCAGTAAGTAGTTCTTGGGATAGGCTCACCTCATTTTTCAGAAGTATCCCAAACCACCGCATTGATGATGAATCGTTGAAAGAGTACTTCTATCTGGGGCAAGACGATAATAATAAAGCAATTCTTGATACGATTGCTGGTGGTTCTTATGGGAGTGTACTTATGCAGAGATCGCCAAGAAGTTAGAGAAAATCTCCCGAAATAATAAAGCTTGGAGCACAAAGAAGTAGGATACTGGGAGAAACACTTTTCCGGTGCAAGCCACACACAACCCAGCCGCAGATGAGATTCGTGAAGAAATGGTTCAAATGAGAACTGAGCTTGGTTGGTGTTGAAACATGTCACTAGGGGTAAGGAGAAAGTAAATGCAGTGAATTATTTGGCTAAACCACCACCGCCGGTTGATGAATACTACTATGAAGAAGATTCTTATGCAGTGAATGAGCAAACAGGGGGTTTCTGGCTGAACGCACAAGGCTCCAATCGGGAGAATTGACGCCAAGGTCAGGGAAATCAAGGTCGAAACTATGGAAATTACAACACAGAAGGCCAATATGTTCGTGAAGGGAACTACAACCGCGACAACAACTTCAACTGGGGTAACTATGGTAACAAAGTAGGCCCTATGTTCCGCCTCAAATAGGGAATTTACTCCTAGGGATGGTGGAGGTAGTATGGCGCGAGTTGAAGATATGCTGCAGAAGATGATGATGAGGTTTGATGCTAGTGATGAGCACACCAAGGAGTGGAGAAGTGACATAGCTAACATTGGGCAAAAGGTGGATGCACATGCAATTACAATGAAGCATCTTGAGTTGTAAATGACCCAATTGTCTGCTACTGTGAACCCACGTCAACCGGGTACTGTTCCTAGCAATACTGTCCAAAATCCGAAAAATGATGGACATTGTATGTCAGTCACTACTTGAGGGGGTAAGCAAACCATTGATCCACCTATGTCGTCTGGCATTGAAGATGAGGTGAGAAAAGAAGATGAGGTAGTAGAAGGTAGTGGTGAGTTGGTAAATGAAGCGGTGAAAAAAGCAGAGATGCCCCAAAAGGTGACCCCCGTTCCTAGACCACCACCGCCATTCCCACAAAGATAGGTGAAGAAGACCGAGGATGGCAAATACCGAGGTTTTATTACTATGTTGAAACAACTTTCCATCAATGTCCCTTTGAGAGAAGCTCTTGAACAAATGCCCGGTTATGCCAAGTTTATGAAAGATATGGTTACTAAGAAGAGGTAGGTGAGTTTTGAGGATGATGATAGGATGCAACATTGTAGTGCTATTGCTACAAGGTCACTGGTGCAAAAGAAAGAAGATCCGGGCGCTTTCACTATTCCATGTACCATCGGGTTGTTACACTTTGCTAAAGCACTATGTGATCTTGGTGCAAGCATAAATCTCATGCCTCTATCTATCTACAAGAAGTTGGGTTTGGGTGACTCAAAGACAACTGTGATGCAGTTAATCATGTCCGATCGAACGGTGAAGAGGCCTATTGGGATACTCCACGATGTGTTGGTGAAGGTAGAGTCATTTATATTTCCGGCCGATTTTGTGATTCTTGACTGTGAGGTCGACTTTGAGGTGCCTATTATTATTGGGAGGCCATTCCTTGCTACTGGTCGCGCTTTGGTTGATATGGAAAAGGGGCAGATGAAGTTCCGGTTAAATAATAAAGAGGCAACTTTTAACATTTATAGGTCCATGAAGCAGAGTGGTGAGCTCTAAACGATGTCTGCTATATCTTACAGGGTTGAGAGTACGTCTGAGGTACAAACTGAAGAACGCCTGGGTGTTGAGGCACTAGCGGTAGTGATCATGAATTTTGAGAGTGATGGTATTGAAGAGTATGGGTCATTGGTTGCGGCAATTGATCGAGGTGATTTTCGGTTCAAACCAAAGAAATTTGAGTTAGACATGAAACATCGCGAGTCTCCACCCGCGAAACAATCTATTGAAGAGGCTTAAAAATTAGAGCTTAAGGATCTACCACCTCATCTGAGGTATGTATTCTTGGGAAAAGACGACACTTTGCCGGTAATTATTGCGTCAGATTTGAATGTACAACAAGTAGAGTGCTTGGTTGAAGTGTTGAAGAGGTTCAAGAGAGCTATTGGGTGGACTATTGCATATCTTATTGGGATCCCTCCCGGTATTTGTTCACACAAAATCCAACTCATACCCGATCAAAAGATGTGAAGATTGCAATCTTGTGCTGAATTGGGAGAAATGTCACTTCATGGTGAAAGAGGGTATTGTATTGGTCCATCGCATCTCAGAGAAGGGTATAGAGGTTGATCGAGCAAAAGTTAAGGTGATAGAGAGACTTCCTCCACCCATCTCTGTAAAAGGTGTGAGGAGTTTTCTTGGGCATGCGGGCTTCTACCGGAGGTTTATCAAGGATTTTCAAAAATTGCACATCCTCTGTGCAAGTTACTTGAAAAAGTGTGTAAATTTTATTTTGATGAATCCTGTCTGAAGGCATTTGGAGAGTTGAAGGAGAAGTTGGTGTCTGCGCCCATTATTATTTCCCCGAATTGGAGCAAACCATTTGAGGTGATGTGTGATGCTAGTGGGGTTGATCTTGGTGTAGTATTGGGACAAAGAAGGGATAAAATCCTTCACCCCATTTATTATGCCAGTAAGGCCCTTAATGAAGCTCAAAAGAATTATACTGTGACTGAACAAGAGCTCCTTGTGGTGGTATTTGCTTTCAAACAATTTTGCTCCTATTTGCTTGGAACGAAAGTCATAGTGCATACTGATCATTTTGCTTTGAGATATCTGATGGCCAAGAAGGATGCGAAACCAAGGTTAATCAGATGGGTATTATTGTTGGAAGAGTTTGATTTCGAGGTAAAAGACAGAAAGGGGACCGAAAACCAAGTTGCCGATCACTTGTCCAGATTAGAGGATGAAGCTATGCAAGAGTTGGGTGAAAAGGCTGAAATTGATGATACTTTCCCTGATGAGCATGTATTGGATGCTTCTCATGACTTGATTCCATGGTTCGCCGATTTTGCGAATTATCTGGCTAGTGATATAGTCCCATCAGACTTGTCCTTTCATCAAAGGAAAACGTTCATGCATGATGTGAAAAAATTCTTTTGGGATGAGACTTATTTATACCGGAGTTGTGCCAACGGGCTTATTCGCTGATGTGTGCCGGCAGTTGAGATGCTAAGTGTTTTGGAGGCATGTCACTCCTCGCCTGTGGGAGGGCATCATAGTGGTATCCGGACAGCCCATAAGATTTTGCAGTGTGGGTACTATTGGCCAACCATCCACCAAGATGCTCATGAATTCTCCAAGTCTTGTGATAGGTGCCAACGAGATGGGGGTATTTCAAGAAGGCAAGAGCTCCCTTTGAATCCCATTCTAGTAATTAAGTTGTTTGATGTATGGGGGCATTGACTTTATGGGACCTTTTGTGAGTTCTCATGGGATGAAATATATTCTTGTGGCGGTGGATTATGTGTCAAAATGGGTGTAAGCCATAGCACTTGTAAACAATGAACGGAAGAGTGTCACCGCATTCTTGAAAAAGAATATATTTTCCAGATTTGGCACCCCTAGGGCCATTATTAGTGATGGGGGATCCCACTTTTGCAACAAGTTGTTCAAAGGGTTATTGGAGAAATATGGGGTTCTCCACAATGTAGCCGCTCCTTACCATCCACAGACTAGTGGGAAAGTTGAGGTATCAAACAGAGAAATCAAGCAAATTCTGGCAAAAACGGTGAATGCTAGTAGAACAGATTGGTCAAGTTGGCTTGATGATGCTCTTTGGGCCTACTGGGCAGCATACAAGACTCCCATAGGTATGTCTCCATACCAACTTGTATACGGGAAGGCTTGTCACTTACCGGTTGAGTTAGAGCACAAAGCCATGTGGGCAATGAAGAAACTAAAGATGGATTGGAATGAAGCAGCAAAACAAAGATTAAATGGGTTGAATGAGCTTGATGAGTTTCTCTTGAAGGCATATGAAAGTTCATTCCTCTACAAAGAAAAGATAAAGAAGTACCATGACCAAAAGATTGAGAAGCGCGAATTTGCGGTTGGGGACTTGGTGCTTTTGTTCAACTCTAGGTTGCGCTTGTTTCCGGGCAAACTCAAGTCCAAATCGACTGGTCCATTCTTGATCATTCAAGTGTTCCCTCATGGTGCGGTTTAGTTGGAGAATAAGGAGGGTGCACGGTTCAAGGTAAATGGGCAAAGAATCAAAATCTACTTCGGGCATGCGGAAAATGCAAATGAAGTGGTTGAGGCATACCATCTTGATAAAGTCTGAGTAATCAAGAGTCTTACGTTGTGCCGCGACGTTAAATCAAGCGCTGATTGGGAGGCAACCCAATGTGTATCCTCTAGCTAACAATAGGTTTTTCTTGTCTTTGTAGATATAGTTGCATTATTTCGTTTTTTTTACTCAATGTTATGTGTGAATTTTATTTTATTTCTTTTAAGTCTGTTGGCTAGAGAGTAGTTTAGGGTGTGTGTCTAAAAAGTGTCCAGAAAAAAAAAGAATGGTCTATTTGGTGCTCAATGTGCAGAGACCAAACCAAAGGAAATCTGCAGAAATTGGTCTGATGCACTGATCTACGGACCAATCGACGGACCATCATCCAATCGACGGACCGTCAATGGTATCCATGGATCTCAGGTAAGATATTCAATGTTGTCTAAGTTAGGGCACAATTGATGGAGTTGTCGATAGACCGTCGATTGACTTAAGGTCCATCGATGGGGAATCATCAGTTCCCCAGAACCCATGACCCGACCGGCTATATATTAAAATTATCCTTTCAGTTACCCCCACACCTTTTAAAATTCTCCCCGCAACTATTTCCCTCCCCTTATTTCCTTACTCCCCCATTCACTCCCACATTACTTCACTCTAAATTCCTCTCTGATTTCTTATTCTCTCACCTTCTCCAAATTCCCAGAACCCTAGTCCCCCAATTCCTCAGCCATTCAAAGAATTTTTCCGGTCAGGCGGGCTTGTAAATTGTTGTTGCAAAGTTCACCCTCACATTCACTCCACTACAGCATCTAGGTATGTCATTCTCATTCTCTCAATAAATTTTCGTTCATTTTTATGAGAAAATGACTAGATTGTATGTGGGTCTTGACTTAGGGACAACCTTGCATGATTAACTTGTAAAATTAGAGTCCTTGTCCCTTAGAATGATGGTAAATGAATGGGTTGGGGGTGCTAACTGTCTGAATGAACTTTGAATGTGTTTGAATTGTTGTTTTCCGACATAGGGTTTGATAGTCTCTTAGATTCTAGGATCGAAATTGGACTAATCGACGCCCTAGGAATGACGAAGTTGTTTGCTGATTGCTATTGAAAGATGTGTGTCTTGATATGCTTGAACTTTTACAGTTGGGGGTGCATATAATGTTTACCAATAATCTGTGTCTGACCGACAGTACGAGACCCCGTCTACGGACCGTCGGTCAATCGATGGACCATCCATGGGGTCCATCAATACCTGCACCCCGTATTCGCTTAACTCTGGGACGACGGAAGTGGACTACGGTCCGTCGATTGATCGACGGGCTGTTCTGCACGTCCTTCATTTCTAACTGCAACCATGTTCCCTGTAGCTTTCTTAATTTCTCTAAGTGTCCAACGACGGAAGTGGACTACGGTCCATCGATTAATCGACGAGCCGTTCTGCACGTCCGTTGTTTCTGACTGCAAGTTCTGTGGACTTGTAACTTTTGAAATTTGCTAAGTGTCCACCGACAGACCCTATCAACAGACCGTCATTTCATCGGCGGACCTTCATTAGTGCCCGTCGCCCAGCTATGCAGTTCTGCACTTCACTGTGCCTTTTGTTCCAAAATTTGTTTTGATTCTGTTGAGTGTGTCGGATGATTATAATGGCACTAATAACTCTCTATTGCAGGTACCAATGGCCCCCAAGCCAGATATTGTCTACTCTAGAGGACGGTCCAAGTCCGTCACACCTTCACGCCGGATGATTGCCTAGTCGGATGATGAGCGTGATCTTGAATACGTGCCATCAGGCACCCAGACACCGAGACAAGCTGCTAGGGCTACTCGGGGCACGCCCAAGAAGGTGGCGTCTAGCGTAGTCACTGCCTCCCAGTCTGATGTGGAGCGCATACTGACGGGCACACCGTCTAGGTCTGCCTCGGGTTGTGAGGGAGCGTCTGGCTCCGAGGAGGCTTCCGGTTCTAAGTCGGCCCACTCTACAGGGTCGAATGAGGCTACTACCTCAGGTTTCGATTTATACAAATCCATTGTTTTGGATGCACCTGCACACCCTGCCTCGTCTGATGAGGCCCAGAGTTCAGAGTCTACCCCTACCCTCCGACATGATGACCCTGCATCGGTTGCTGATCAGCCTAACCGGTGGTGCGTTGAGGGGCAGTACTAGATCTACAGGGACGCCAGGATGCTCAAATATAAGGGGGTGATGACTCGGACGCTGATAGTTGAGCGGCAGGTTCTTATAGGGAGTCTACACATTGTCCCTGCGATACATGCCCTTTTCAGCCGCCACGAGCTCGATTGGATGGCCAGGAGTGTGGGGCAATACAGTGAGGAGTTGGTGTGAGAGTTCTACACTTCTTATGTAGCGATTCTCCGAGGTCCTTTGGATAGGCGGTCTAACCCCGCCAAACAGGCACCACTCATTGAGGTTCGAGTCCGTGGCTTCCCAGTGGATATCTCTTTGTCGGCCATTCACCGTTTCCTAAATAGTACAGACACCGATGCGAAGAGGGTTCCCCTCACCGCCGAGTTTGACTATAGGTGGAACGTGGTTAAGCAAGACCATTTCTAATGCGACAAGAATCTGAGAGAGACCATCAAGAGGTGGATTGCCCAGCACATATCCGTAGACCGTGAGGGCGCAGATCGGGTGCTGCATCCCAGAAGACTTATCAAGAAGGCCAACCTCACATTTATGGCCAAGTTCATCTGGTTGTTGGTCTGCCACCGCCTATCCCCCACAGCTGCAGACAACATACTTACGTGGGATAAAGAGGTATTGGTAGCTGCTATGGTCACCGGGTTCGAGATAGATTTTCCAAGGCTGTTGCTATCTGTCATCCATGAGAGGGCTTTTAAGACCTCGACCACTTATCCTTTTCCTTGTATGATCTTTCAGTTATGCAGGGCTGTTGGAGTGCCCATTTGGCACATAGATTTCCTCCGGACTTCTACCGGGACAATGGACATAGGTCTCATCTGGGATGAGGTCAATAAGGTGGTACCAAACAGAGGGCCTCGATTGGATGTACAGCCGCTAGGTGAGAACCTCGCAGAGACGGTAGAGCAAGCCCAAGGGGCTAATCAGGCTGCTTCAGAGCCTACCACACCACCCAGTTGAGTCTGCCCCGAGCACTAGCAGAGCACCGAGTTCCTCCCGATCTACACCACCATCAGCAGCATTAGTCCCGATTGCTAGGGTCCAGAAGCTATAGGCCCAGATGGCCACATTGCTGCACCACATCCAGCCTTTGATGCAGAGGTCCATTGCCGAGTCTGAGGACCGGATTGACAAGAAGGTTGCTCAGCAAACGGAGAGGCGGATTTAGGCAGTCCACCAGCGCCTCAATGCTTTTGAGTTGAGGGTCCTTGCACGCCCAGCCCCCACCATTGATTAGACCACTCTTCAGGCGGCTATGGCGAGTCTGCGGCAGATGTGGATGAGATACTTGATGTGCGGGTACCCAAGCCTGAAGCCGCACCTGCGGAGCTTGCGGAGGATATGGTGCTTACTGCACTATTCTAGACTACCATTGCACCACCGCCTCCGCCACGTGATCGTGCCAAGAGGCACCATTCTAGCCACACTAGTGAGGGTGAGGGTTCTCGGGCTAGGAAGAGGGAGCGCTTAGAGATGGAGGCTGTGAGGCGAGCTTTGTTGCTTGATGAGGAGGCCCGGCAGATGAGGGATCATAAGTTAGCGGCTGGGGCGTCTAGCTCCAAATTGGAGGCTGTTGAGCGGAGCACTACTGAGGGTGCAGACATTGTTATGGACACTACTGATGGTGTCCCTACTACTGATGGAGCGTGTTCTGGGCAACCAGACCCGCGTGCTTGTTGATCTTCGGCGCTATGGGCCTCAGGCTTGCTTCACCTACCACCTTGTTTTTATATTTCTTATGCATTGGGGACAATTGCATGCTTTCTTGTTAGGGGTGGGGTAAATGGAAAGTGAGTGTTAGGGTGAAGTCTGAGTAGCCCAACTCATGATCCTCTCTTGGTGGTTTTCTTGCCTGTGTTCTTTTTGCCCCAAGAGACTGGTTATTTTACTGTTGAACCGACATGTTAGTATCTTTGTACAAAGTATGAAATGTGAAGTCTGAAGCATGATGGCTAAATACAAATGATATCCCGTTCTTAAAAGAATGCTTGCATGATTAGGTCTAATGAATGATGAATGTGTTGGCTCTAAGCATGACATAGAGATGCACTACTGCATGACCCTCAAATCTAACACTCAAACTAGGTGTGTGATAATCTGATAGGGTAATGAAATGTCAAGAGAGTGTGAGGAAATTTGATTGTTCAGCCGTTGGTACCTAGCTAGAACTTGCTCGGTTAGTCCTGCAAAAAAGAATCTGTGTTAGAAATTTAGGAAAGGATCATAGGACCTTGTTCAAATTAGCAAATCTTTAGCCTATATAAAATAAAACCAAATGAATCGATCCCCTTTTGATCCAAATCTTTTGAACTTTAAATAGATCTTTCTTTTCTACACCAAATTGTCTTCCCTGGGTATAATGTGTTGTCCCTGGTCCCTCCTTGGACATGTACACCTCAACTTAGGCCAAAAGCATAATGGCATAAGTTGAGGGTGGCTAATGCAGAAACTGACCTCGTTTTGTCCCTAAGCCAACCTTAGATATTGTGTACCTTGACTCATGGCAAATCCATCAGTTGAGGGTGGCTATTATGAGTAATGTCCCGAAAAGAGGGGATGAAAAGAGTAATGTGGAAAAAGAAAAGAAACAGTGCACAAGAGAAGTGACTTAGTAAAAAATTTAAAATAAAATAAAAAAAAATGAATGAAAAAAGTGTTGAAGGAAAAGAAGTAAGAGTCACTTCCGCAAAAAGGGAAAGAAAGGAGAAAACAAGGCAAAGATTACATGAAAAGAAAAGTAAAGCATAATAGACAATGAAAGAGGTAGGCCGCTTAGACGTAATGTCAAGGAGGGCAACAAGTCACTAAAATGTATCCATATGTACCATACCTTAACCTGAGCCTATGTTACAAGCCAAGAAAGTCCTTTCGTGATCCTAAGAGTCTAATATAGTGAACTTAAGACAGTGAAAATAAGGGCAAGCCTATGGCGACAAGTATTAATTAGGTGTGAAGTTGTTCTGAGCGTGAGTGTTGAATAATGATCCCTATACTCAAATTTGAAATATTGTGTGAAAAATGAGGATATTGTTTTTGAAGTGCGGGCACTAGTTGCAATATTGGAAAGTTGGTACCTTGGTGAGAGATAAAAGAGGAGAGGTGTCGGTGCGTGGTGAGTCTGTGTCATGGTCTAATACACATAAAGGAACTTAGTGAGCCTAAGAGTAAAAGCATGCACAAAAGAAGTAAAAAAATCGAGATTGATAGCCATATGATTGTGAAAGCTTAAAAAGAGAGTACTTTTGTACAAAAGTGTTGTGGTGAGTCACAGTGCGTCGCTTGAGGACAAACAACGAATTAAGTTGAGGGTGTTTATGTTTTCAATGCTTTTTCCTTAAGATTAGTGTGTGTCTAGGGCCTTTTTGTAGTAATTTTAATGTATTTTTATCTGTGTTTTACAGGGAAGTTGTCCAAAATGGAAATGCAGAAGACTGTGCTGAAATTAGTGTAGAAGTGACCCACAAAGCCATCGACGGACCGTAGGTGGTGACCGTCGACTGAAGGTTCGAGCATCTAGAAGTAACTCGGGGAATTCTGACCAAGTGTGGGACTACGAAAGGATCGACGGTCCGTTTACTAATCGACGGTTCATGCTGGCAAGTTGTCGATGTTATCAGAGATTGACCCAGTACCCGGTGTTGGAGAAAAGTTATGTGGAACGACGATAGGCATCGATGGATCGTAAGTGCATCGACGGACCTGCTGTTGGTCTGTCGATTGGATCAGATAAGGTGCAATTTGGAGGCTTGAAGAAGATGCTAAGTATGGACCGACGGAGGCAGTCGACGGTACATCGACTGATCGACGAACCGTCAGTGGAGTCGTCGATTGAAGACACGTTTTGGGACAGACTTTCCTTATTTTGGACTCCTTTTAATTTAGGACTTTGTTATTATAAATAGGGTTAAAAACCTCATTTTGGGGGTTAGACTTTTCATTATTTTTCATACTTTTGTTCTTGGATCTTTAACTTTGCAATTTAGCAATTTATTCAAGCTTTCGGAATTGATTATCAAGTAAATTTTGCTATTTCAAGTGTGATTTCTGGATTTTCTTCAAACTTATCAAAGTAAGTACATGAATTCTTATTTAACAATCATGAATTGTCTATTTATAAGCATGGGTAACTACATCCACAACTAGGGTTGTGGTAACCATGGGTGATTAATAAGGTAAAACTAGCTAAATAACAATTCTAGAAGAGCTTCCTGCATGTATTGATAATTCTTTCGTTTAGAAGTCTTTTTAACGAGTGCACGTGTTAGAACGTGCCTTATTTCTACTTGCTGGACCAAGGGGGTAGTTAATAGGAAAAGAATTATCAACATAGATTTAGTGGACACTATCTAATAGGCTAGTTTTGATTGATGCGATGTAGTAACTAAGCCAAACATCGAATATGATGCTTAATATGAGGTAAAGGTAAGGTTTAGTAACTTAGACACACGTAGCCGGACCAAGGTACGAGGTGAAATTCTCTAAATATCGGACCAAGGATTTAGAGATACATAACTTATCACTTTGCATGCAAGACACTAGGAAATAATTGTTATAGTTAGGGTTACCGAGTTATGAACTTATGGGGAACACTTACACCCTAGTTTCTCTCACCACTTGATAAAAACCAAAGTTTTAATCTTGCTACTTGTTTTACTTAGAAATAATTGAACACTTTAGTTTCACAAACCCCCCCCCCCCTTTAATTAACTGTTTACGGAAATGACTTGACTAAATAGATGTAATAGTATATTAAAGTTAAGTCTAAACCATTTTCTCGTGGGATCGACCCCAACCTACTTGTTGGGTTCTTTACTTGATACGACCGCTTATACTTCTTTACAGAAATATAATTTGAGCGTATAAAAGCTAATGTGTGATTGTACCTTGGAATGTACATATCTGGGTTGTACATGTTCATTATGAATCTCTGGAAAAATCAATCTACTCCTCTTCGTTAGAATCTGTGCCACGGAATCAAGAGCTCCAAGTAGGCCATGCATCAGACGTGGCATGTGGGCATCGGGAAAGAGACGTCAGCCAACTGTAGGCAAAATCAACCAAGGCCTGCACGCATCGAACGTAGCATGTCTTCATCTGGCAAGAGACATCGGCGTCGGTGAATGGCATGCAACATTGTCCAGTGCGCATCTGGCAAGTGATGTCGGCAATTGACATGCAGCATCAGCCAAGGCCTGCACGAATTAGCCGTCACGTGTACTCATAAGCTAGGCAACATCACCGTCAGCTAATAGTAGATAACATCATCCAAGGCATGTGCTCTTCGAGCAAGCGACATCCACCAACGGCAAGCGGCATCCGCCAGGTGACATTGGTCATGGACTGCCCGCATCAATTGTGGCCTGTTGAACGTTGCTCAGTGGATGTTGGCGATGGACTACCCGCATCGGCCATGGTTTGTGCACATCCCTTAATCATTATCGGATGTGAAATACCCGCATCTCCCTTGTCCTGCACACAATGGTAAGCCAACATCATGTGAGCCTGCCCGCATCGCTTTTGACCTGCACAGAATGGTCAGTAGACATTGGACGCAGTGTGCTCGCATAACCTGTGGCCTGCACATAATGGCTAGCCAACGTCAAATGTGGTCTGCCCGCATCACCTTTGACCTGCATACAACTGTCAGCTGACATCAGGCGTGGGATGCACCTACCGTCCGTGACCTACACAAATCGGTCAGATGAGGTCGGACGTGGCGTGCCAACATCGTCTGTATCCTGCACACATCGGCCTGCTGACGTCTAACATGGCCTGCCAGTATTGTCTTTAGCCAGCACATATCAGTCTGCAGACATTGAACGTAGCCTTCCATCATCGTTGTAGCCTACACACATCAGTATGCCAACATCACACGTTGCCTTCCAGCATCTTCTGTAGCCTGCACACATTGGTCTACCGATGTCAGCCAACGGCAGGCAGCATCAGCGAAGACCTTAAACAATCTGACGTAGCATGTGCGCATCAAGCAAGTGACATCAGCCAGTGGCATGCGGCTTTATCAAAGGCTTGCACACATAAACGTGTCATGTATGTATCTGGGAAGCGACTTCAGCTAATGGCTTGCGACATCACCCAAGGCCTGCGTACACATACTTGGAATATACGCATTTGGCAAGCAACACTGACCAATGGTATACAACATCAACAAAGTCCTGCACGCATCAGTTGTGGCGTGTGCACATCGACTGGCAGACATCAGTCATGGTCTGAGCGCATCGGCCACGCGACATCGGCTGTGGATTGCACTAATCGACCAAGCGACATCAGCCAAAGACAAGAAGCAACGGCCAAGGGATGCATGCATCATCCGTGGTGGGTGGGAATCGATTGGGAGACATCGGTCATGAACTATGCGCATCTGCCAGGCGACATCGACCAATGGTAAGATGAATCAATCAAGGCTTACACGCATCAGTCGTGGTTGTGCGCATCAATAGGACAACATCAGTCGTGGCATGCATGCATCAGCCAGGTGATGTGGGCCAATGGCAAGCAGCATCAACCAAGGTTTTCATAAATCTTACATGGTTTGTGCGCATCTGGCAAGCGACGTCGAACAATGACATGCAGTATCATCCATGGCATTAACATATCACTTGTGGCGTGTGTGCATCATCTTGGTGAAATCGACATCGGCCAACTACAGGCACCATCAACAATGGCTTGTGCACTTTATGCAAACAACGTTAGCCAATGACTGGCACTATCAGCCAAGGCCTGCACGCATCTCACATGGCATGTGCGCATAATTAAAGCGATGTTGGCTAATGGAATGCAGAATTAAGTAAGGCCTACACGTATCACGCATGATCTGTGTGCATCGGCTGGGCGACATTTGCATCGGCCAATGTCAGGCCGCATTAGCCAAGGCCTATGTGCTTCAGGAAACCGATGTTGGACAACGAAATGCAGCATCAACCAAGGCCTACACGCATCATCCATGGCATGAGCGCATCGGCAGGGCAACATCGGTGTCGGACAACAACAAGCAGCATAACCCAAGCCCTGTTTGTTTTGAGCAAGCGATTTCAGCCAACGGCAAGCAACATCGGGCAAGAGACATTAGTCGTGGACTACCACATTGGTCATGGCCTATGCACATTGCTCAGTTGATGTCGGGCATAAAACATCCGCATCATCCTTGGACGGTGCAAATCACTCAATGGTCGTCAGACTAGGCCTTCTTGTATCGCCCTTTGCCTGCACACAACGGCCAGTTGACATTGGACGTGGGCTACATGCATCTATGTGGCGTGCACATTGCTAAGCCAACGTCGTCTGTGGACTGCCCGCATAAGTTATGGCTTGTGCACATTGCTCAACTATCATCGAGGGGTGGGCTTCCCAAATCGCCCTTGCCCTGCAAACAATGTTCAGACAATATCGGGCGTTGCTTGCCCCCATCGCCTTTGGACTGCACAACGGTTAGCCAACGTAGGGCGTAGCCTTCCCGCTTGGCCTTTAGGATGCACACAATGGTTAGCCAACATAAGACATGGCCTTCTCGCATCTCCTTTGTCCTTCACACAACAAACAGCCGACGTGGCCTGCATACAACGGTCAGCCGATGCCAACGGCAAGCGGCACCAACAAGGCAACATTAGTCATGGACCGCCCTCATCAGTCGAGGCCTCTGGACATTGCTCAACTGATGTTGGTGTGGACTGCACGCATGCGTCATGGATTGTGAACATCACTCAATCATTCTCACGCGTCGATTGCATGCATCATCCTTGGCCTGCACACAACGGTTAGCCGACACCGGGAGTTGCCTGCCCACGTCGCCTTTGGCATGCACACAATAGTGAATTGACGTCGGACGTGTCCTGCCCGTATCGCCTTTGTCCTGCTTAAAATAGTCAGCCAACATCGGACACGGTCTGCCCACATCGTCTTTGACCTACACACAACAATCAGTTGACGTCGGACATGGGTTGCCAGCATCGTCTGTAGCCCGCACACATCGGTCTGCCGTAGTTGAACATGGCCTACCAGCATTATTTGTAGCCTATACACATTTGTCAGCTGATGTCAAATGTGGCATGCCAACATTGTCAGTAACCTACACACATCATTCTGCCAAAGTCGGACATGGCCTGCCAGCATCGTCCATAGCCTCCACATATCGGTCTGTCGATGTCAGCAAACAACAGCCTACATTTGCCATGGTATGCACACATCTGACATGGCATGTGTGCATCAGGCAAGCAATGTCGGCCAATTGCATGCAGCTTCAGCCAACGCCTGTACGAACAGATGTGGTATGTTCGTATATGGCAAACGATGTTGGCCAATGGCATACAACATCAGCCAAGACCTACATGCATGGGTGTAGCATGTGCGCAGCTTGCAAGCGACGTCAGCCAAAGACATGGTAAATCAGCCAAGGCCTGCACACATCAGCCATGGCGTGTGCACAACGGGTGGGCGACGTCAGTCGTGGTCTGAGCTCATTGGCCATATAACATCTGTTATGGCGTGCACACATCGGCCATGCAACATCTGTTATGGCGTGCATGCATCGGCCAAGTGACATTGGCTTACGACAGGCAGCATCAGTCGTGGCATGTGAACATCTGGCAAAAGACGTTGGCCAATGCAATGCAGCATCATCCAAGGCCTGCACGCATCATGTGTGGCGTGTGATAATCCGTTGTGGGATATTTGGGTTGGCCAACGTCAGGAAACATCAACTAAGGAATGTGCGCTTTAAGCTAGCGACGTTGGCCAACGGCAGGCAACATTATCCGAGGACTTCATGCATCAGCCATGAAGTGAGCACATTGGCAGGGTGACATCAGCGTTGGCCAATGGAAGGCAGCATCAGCCAAGACATGTACTTTGGGAAAGCGACATCAGCCAACGACAAGCGACATCGGCAATGGGACATTTTTGGTGGACTAACGCATCGGTCGTGGCCTATGCACATCACGCAGCCTATGTCGGTCGTCGACCGGTTGTATCATCTGTGGCCTATGCAGATCAATCTGCTGTCGTTGGGCTTGGCCTTTCCGTAAAACCCTTGGAATGTACAGAACAACCATCCGACGTCGAATGTGGGCTGCTCTCACCGGTCGTGGCTTGCACATTGCTAAGTTGATGTCGGCCGTAAACTACCTCAATCGACCATGTCTTGTGCACATCGCTCAATCGTCGTCCGGCGTGGACTATCCGGAACGCCCTTGGCCTGCAAACAATGGTCAAGCGACATCCGGCATTGCCTGCCCCCATCACCTTTGGCCTGCTCAACGGTTAGCAATGTTAGGCGTAGCCTTCCCGTAAAGCCTTTGGCCTGCACACAAAGGTAAGCAGACGTCGGACATGGCCTTCCCAAATCACCTTTGGCCTGCACACAACTATTAGTCGATGTCGGACGTGGCCTACCCGCATCGCTTTTGACCTGCACATAACAGCCAGCCAACGTCGAACATGGGTTGCACCTATCGTCCCTAACATGCACATTAGTCAGCCAATGTCATAAGTTACTTACCAGCATCGTCTGTAGTCGCACACATTGGTCTGCCAACGTCAGATGTGGCCTACCTACATCGTTTGTATCCTGCACACATCGGTATGCTGACATCAAACGTGGCTAAGCCGCATCTCCTGTGGCCTGCACATTGCTCAGCTGACGTCGGTCGTGAACTGGCCGCATCGGCTGTGACTTATGCACATCGCTCTTTAGTTCTCATTTGTGGACTGCCTCTATCGCCTTTTGCCTGCGAATAATGGCCAGGCGATATCGTGCATTGTTTGCCCCCATCGTCTTTGGCATGCACAACGTTCTATCGACGTCAGGTTTGGCCTTCCCTTATTGCCTTTTGCCTGCACAAAACAGTCAACCGACGTCGGACGTGGCCTTCCCACATGCCTTTGTCCTGCACACAATGGCTAGCCAACGTCGGACGTTGCCTACCCGAATTGCCCTAGTCCTGCACACTACAGTCAGCCGACGTCAGAAGTTGGGTTGCACCTATTGTCTTTGTCCTTCATACATCGATCAACCGATATCAAATGTGGCCTGCCATCATCATCCTTAGCATGTATACATTGGTATGTCGACATCGTATGTGGCCTGCCAGCAACGTCCATAGCGTGCACACATCAATTAGCCGACATAAGATGTACCATGGCCGCATCGCGTGTGGCCTGTACACTTCGCTCAGCCGATATCAGACTTTCCTACCCGCATAATCTGTGGCTTGCACTCGTTAGTCGAGTGACAATGTATGCATCGACATTGATCGAGGTCTAGTCGACAACATGCTGATGTCCATGCAGAAGAAAAATCAAGAGTGTGAAACATCTTTTATTTATACAAATATGTACTTTATCATTAGTTTCACATGTTTAAAAGTGTTTTCGAGCATTTTCATATTTCTTCCGACTTGATTCATTTTAAAAAAATTATAATTATGGGTTTTATTTTTATGTCATATTTTAAAAAATTAAAATTTATGAAATTGTAAAATTTAAGGTTACTTTATTTATTTCTGAATTTTTGGCGTTAATTTTATAATTTTCTATATTTTCCCTATATTTTACTAATTAATAACCCATTTTTAAGAATTACCGAACAAAAATAAAAATTTAAAAATTGTTAAATTGTTGAAATTAAGGTTACTATATTTATTTGTGATTTCTGGGCGTTAATTTTATATTTTTTTCATATTATTCATATATTTTATTAATGAATCACCCATTTTCGAGATTTAGTGAACAAAAATAGAAATTTAAAAAAAATTGTTGAAAATGTTGAATTTGAGGTTATTATAAATATATTTTTTTAAATTTTTGGCATCAATTTTATATTTTTTTCATATTTGTCCTATTTTTTATTCATGAATTGCCCATTCTCGGGATTTACTAAATAAAAATAAAACTAATTTTTTTTGTAGAAATTGATGAATTTAATTTCACTATATTTTTATTGAATTTTTGCAATAATTTTATATATTTTTTCATTTTTTCCTACTTTATATTCATGAATAACCCATTTTCGGGATTTTACCGAACTAAAATAAAAATTAAAAGAATTGTCAAATTTTTTGAATATAAGGTTACTATATTTATTTATGAATTTTCAGGATTATTTTTATAATTTTTTTCATATTTCTCCTATGTTTTATTAATCAATTACTCATTTTTAGGATTTATATAAAAAATAAAAAAATAAAAATATTGAAACTATTATATTATATAAGAAAGTTATTTGTGCAATCTAATGAGTGTTTTTACCTTAGAACGTGAGTATTTGGGTTGTAAATGTTCAATATGAATCTCTAAAAAAATTATGCCTACTCCTCTTAGTTAGAATCCACGCTAGAGAATCAAAGGCTCCAAGTACATCACACATCAAACCTGGCATGTGGGCATCAAGAAAGCGACGTCGGCCAACTACAGGCGCATCAACCAAGTCTTGTACGCATCAGACGCGGCGTGTGTGTACCTGGAAAATGATATCACCGTCGGCCAACAGCAAGAAACATTGTCTGTAGCTAGTGTGCTTCGGGCAAACGACGTCGGCAATGACATGCAGCATTAGACAAGGCATGAACGCATAAGTTGTGGCATGTGCGCATCAGCTGAGGGAATGAGTGTCGGCCAATGGCAGAACATTAGCTAAGGCATGTGCACTTCGGGCAAGGGACGTTTGCCAGCCGCAAGCGTCATCGGCCAGGCGACATTGGTCGTAGACATCCCGCATCGTGGCTTGTGCATATCTCTCAGTCGATGTTGGACATGGACTACCCGCATCAGTCGTAGCTTGTTTACATCGCTTAGTCATTATTGAGTGTGGACTACCCACATCGCCTTTGGCCTGCACATAATAGTAAGCCAACATCAGCCGTTGCCTACCCGCATCGCCTTTTACCTGCACAGAATGGTTAGACGACATCAGACGTGGCCTACATGCATTGCCTTTGTCCTACACACAACAACCAGCCAACGACTGACGTGGTCTGCCCGCATTGACTTTGACCTGAATGCAACAGTCAGCCCATATCGAACGTGGGATGCACCTAACGTCCGTGGCCAGCACACATTAGTCAGATGATGTCAGATGTGGCCTTCCAGCAGTGTCCAACGCCTGCACAAACCGGTCTTTCAATGTCGAACGTGGCCTGCCAACATTATCAAAAATTCAAAATCCTGTACACTTTGGTGTGCCGACGTCGGACGTGTCCTACCAGCATCGTCCATAGCCTGCACACATTTGTGTGCCGATGATGGCCAATGGCAGGCATCATCCGCCAAGGTCTGCACGCATCTGACAAGGAATGTGCGCATCTGGCATGGGACATCGGCCAATGGCATGTAGTTTCAGCGAAGGAATGCAAGCACATACGTGATTTGTGCTTATCTCGCAAGTGATGTCGGTCAATAGCTTGCGACATCAGCAAAGTCCTGCATTTCATGGATGTGGCATGTGCTCATTGTGGAAAGCGACGTCGGTCAACATCATGCACCATTAGCCAAGGCCTCCACGCATAAGCTTTGGTGTGTGATATCGGCTTGGCAATATGAGTCGTGGTCTGAGTGCATTGGACAGGCGACATCTGATATTGCCTGCATGCATCGGCCAAGCGACATTGGCCAATGGCAGGCAGCAAACTCAAAGGCCTGCATGCATCAGTCAAGGAGTGTACGCATTGACTGGCGGCATTGATCGTGGCCTGCGCGCATCGGTTGTGTGACATTTGCATCGGCTAACGTCAGACAACATCTACCAAGGCCTGTGCACTTCAGGAAAGAAATATTGGCCAACGATCGACAACATCAGCCAAGGAATGTGTGCTTCGAGCAAGTGACATCGGCCAATGGCAAGCGGTAAGCGACATCAGCCATGCGACATTAGTTGTGGACGTCCGCATCGTTCATGTCTTGTGGACATCACTTAGCCGATGTCGAGCATGGTCCGGCCGCATCAGTTGTGTCCTCTGCACATCACTCAATGGTCGACGGGCTTGAACTTTCGGCATCTCTATTGGCCTGCACACAACGATAAGTAGACGTTGGACATTGGTTACCCACATCGGTCATGGCCTACACATTGATCCACTGACGTCGGTCGTGGACTTCCTGCATCGACCGTTCCTTGTGCACATCACTCAGGCGTCGTCAAGCGTGGACTGCCCGCATCTTTCTTGGCCTACGAACAACGGTAAAGAGACATGAGGTGTTGCCTACCCCCATCGCCTTTGGCCTGCACGACTGTCAATCGACGTCGGGTATGGCCCTCTCACATTGTCTTTGGCCTGCACAGAACGGTCAGCAGACGTCGGACATGGCCTTCTTGCATCGCCTTTGTCCTTTACATAACGGTCAGGCAACATCGGACGTGACCTGCCCGTATCTCCTTTTTCCTACATACAACAATAAGCTAATGTCGGATGTGAGCTACACCTATTTTTCGTGGCCTGCACACATCGATCAGCCAACGTCGGACGTGGACTGCCAGAATTATTCGTAGCATGCACACATATGTCTACCGACGTTGGACGTGGCTTGCAAGCTTGTCCGTAGTTAGACGTGGCCTGGCCACATCGCATGCGGCCTGCACACTTCAGTCAGCCGACATCAGACGTGCCTACCCACATCGTCCATGGCTTGAAATTGTTAGACGAGAAATGTTGCATGCGATGACATTAATCAAGGTCTAGTTGACAACATGAGGATGTCCATGCCGTAAAAAATTAAAAGAGTGTGAAACACCTTTTCTGCATAACAACATATTCATCTATTTTGCATCATCTATTCTCAATGTTTTCGCCTCACATGGTTCATTCATACCAATTTTTATTACGTTTACGGGTTGTACGATATTGAAACATCATTTATTCGTATAAATATGTACTCTATCATCAGTTTCACTTATTTAGAAGTATTTTTGAACATTTTCATATTTTTGGACTTTTATTTATTTTTTAGAATTTTTTTACGGGTTTTTATTTTTTACGTCACGTTTGATAATTTTAAATTTATGAAGTTGTTGAATTTAACGTTACTATATTTATTTGTGATTTTTATTTGCATTAATTTTTCAATTTTTTCATATTTTTCCAATTTTTTTAATGAATTACCCATTTTCGAGATTTACTTAATAAAAACAAAAAAAATTTAAAAAATGTTTAAGTTTTGGGATTTAAAGTTAATATATTTATTTGTCAAATTTTTGCATAAATTTTATATATTTTTCAAATTTTTCCTATTTTTATTATTGAATTATCCATTTTTGGGATTTGATGAACAAACATAAAAATAAAAATTAATTAAAATTGTTGAATTTAAGGTTACTGTATTCATTTGTGATTTGTTGACATCCATTTTATATATATTTGTTTTTCATATTTTCCTATTTTTATTCATGAATTACCCATTTTTAGGAATTACCAAAAAATAATAATTTAAAAACAGTTGTTGAAATTGTTGAATTTAAGGTTACTATATTTATTTCTGAATTTTTGGTGTTAATTTTATATTTTTTCATATTTTTCCTATTTTTATTAATGAATTACCCATTTTCGGGATTTAGCAAAAAAAAAAATTAAAAAATATTTGAAATTCATGAATTTCAGGTTACTATATTTATTTGTGAATTGTTGGCGTTAATTTAATATTTATTTTTTCATATTTTCCTTATTTTTATCCAAGAATTAACCATTTTTGGTTTTTACCGAAGAAAATAATAATTTAAAAAAATTAAAATTGTTGTATTTAAGGTTATTATATTTAATTGTTAATTTTTTGCGTTAATTTTATATTTTATTTTCATATTGTTCCTAATTTTTATTCATCAATCACTCATTTTGGGGATATACTGAACAGAGAAAACAAAACAAAATTGTGGAAATTGTTGATTTAGGTTACTATATTTATTTGTGAATTATTTCCGTTACTTTTATAATTGTTTTTTCATATTTTCCCTATGTTTTATCAACCCATTACTCATTGTCGAGATTTTCAGGAAAGAATAAAAAAATGTTGAAAACTATTTTTATATATGAAAAAGTTATTTGTGGAAGCTAATGTGTTTTTATACCTTAGAATGTGCATATTTGGGTTGTACATGTTTATTATGAATCAACTCCTCTAAGTCTGAATCCGCGCCACAGAATTAAGAGCTCTGAGTGGGGCACACATCGAACGTGGCATGAGGGCATCGGGCTAGCGAAGTCGGCCAAACATAGGCAGGATCAACCAAGGCCTGCACGCATCCGACGCGACATGTTTGCCTCTGGCAAGAGATATCAGAGTCGACAAATGACATGCATCATCATTCGTAGTTAGTGTGCATAGGGCAATCAACGTCGGCCAACAACATACAACATCATCCAAATCATGCACGCATATGTCTCGGCATGTGCGGATCAGCTGCGCAATATTGTTGTCGGCCAATGACAAACAACATCATCCAAGCCATGTGTGTTTCGGACAAGCAACGTCAGCCAACGACGAGTAGCATCGGCCATGCGAATTATTCATGGACCACCCGCATCGGTCATGGCCTGTGCACATTGCTGAGCCGTTGTTGGTCATGGACTTCCCGCATCAGCCGTGGCTTGTGCACATCGGTCATTAATTGTCGGGCGCGGACTACCCACATCACTCTTGTCCTGCACATAATGATCAGCCAACGTTGGGCGTTTCCTGCCCGCATCGCCTTTGGCCTGCACACAATGGTAAGCCGAAGTCAGGCGTGGCCGCTGGCATTTCCTTTGGCTTGTACTCTATGGTCAGCTGACGTTGAACGTGGTCTGCCTTCATCCCCTTTGGCCTTCATACAACAGTTAGCCGACATTAGATGTTGGTTGCACCTATAGTCTATTGTCAGCCGACGTTGGACGTGACCTGCCAGCATCATCAGCAGCCTACACACATTGATCTACTGACATCAAATTTGGCATGTGAGCATCGTCTGTAGCATAAACACATCAGTCTACTAATGTCAAAAGTGGCCTGCCACCATTGGCCGTAGCCTACAGACATTGGTTTGCCGATGTTGGACGTGACCCGCCAACATCATTCATACCTTGCACATATCGGTCTACTGATATCAGCTAAAGGAAAGCATCTTCAACCATGGCCTTCACGCATCTTATATGGCATGTGCGCATAAGGGAAGCAACATCGGCCAATGGCATATGTTTTCAACAAAAGCCTGCACCCACAGACGTGGCTTATGTATAACTGGAAAGCAAAGTCGTCCAAGGGTATGCGACATCAGCCAAGGACTGCATGCACAAACGTGGCATATGTGCATCTGGAAAGTGACATTGGCCAATGACATGCAGCATCAGCCAAGGCCTGCACGCATCAGCCGTGGCGTGTGCACATTGGTTGGGGGACATTAGTCGTGGACTGAGCGCATCAGCCAGGAGACATCGACTGTAGCCTGTGCACATTGGTAGAGCGACATCGACCAACGATAGGTAGTAGCAGCAAAATCCTTCATGAATCAGCTGTGGCGTGTGCGCATTGACTGGGCGATATCAATCATGGACTGCGCGCATTGGCCAGGCGACATCTACCAATGGCAGGCAACATCATTCAAAGCATGCATGCATCATCCATGGTGTGTGCGCATCGATTGGGAGACAACAGTCATGGTCTGCGTTTATCAACCAGGTGACTTTAGCCAACGAAAGACAACATCATCCAAGGTCCTCATGCATATAATGTGATTTGTGCGCATCTGGAAAACAACGTTGGAGAACAACATGTATCATCATCCAAGGCATTCATTCATCACCCGTGGCGTGTGTGCATCGGTTATGCGACATTAATGTTGGCAAACGACATGTACCATCAGCCAAGGCTTATGCGCTTCGGGCAAGCGACATCGGCCAATGCCAGGAAGTATTAGTCAAGGCCTGCACGCATCTGACATTGGAATACACGCATTTGGCAAGAGATCTTGGACAATGTAATGTAGCATCAGCCAAGACCTGCACGCATCACTCATGGCGTGTGTGCATCGGCTGGGCGACATTTGCATCAGCAAAGGTCAGGCAACATTAGCCAAGGCTTGTGCGCTTCAGGTAAGTGATGTTGGCCAATGGAAGGCAGCATTCAGTATGTCACACACGGGGAGCACCCCCTAGAAGTAAATGGCGTACTTGACCTCTCGGAGGTCTTATACAATCCCATAGTTATCATTCATCGCATTGACATAGTAAATTTAGCGGAAAATTTAAAACTTTTCATAGCACATCATATGCTAGAAATTTTACTTCATATATATCAAATATCGTAATACATACTTAGACCTTAAGTCTCTTTGCCATCATAGACTCAACAACATTAGAGTACATTAGGGACACGGCCCTTAAGACATAATACATGACTATAAAATATTCAATAAACTTTATAGTAAAGACATAAGTAGGAGATCCTTGAACTTAAGGATTCCTTCCATTGAGCTTGGGAATCATCTATCAAGTTCTTCACCATTCAAGATACCATTAAACATCCATAACCTACACTTCGTGTAAAAAGTAGAGAAGAATGGGATTAGTACAACAATGTACTAAGTATGGCAACCATTCAAAACATGCATTTAAAAGGGACATTTTCTTGAAATTATACTTCATGCATTTTGAGTAAATCTTCATAAAACCTTTAGACAACAACATTTATATCATTCACATACTTTATATAAACATATTCAAATGCCAAACATTACATAAGATCACATATAGAATTTATGACATTTTTTAGTCACATTACAGTGAACTCTTTTTGCCTTAACAGTGAGCGTTATTTCCTTTTATTCATTAACTTCCCAAGTAACCCTCTAGTGATACTTGGTGCAATGTATCACCTTAAGATAACAAAGAAAGCATACATGCAACCTACATAAACCAAAACATATCCTCATATAAGCATAATACATCAAAAACACATTTACGTCAAAACCTTAGGACATTACAGTAAACTACCTTTAACTTGTACATACACCAACTTCACTTCACATCAATGCATTAGAAGACCTTACTCATAATCCTACTTTAAGTCTACTAGTGCAATGTATATGTGAAGCCCCATAACCTCACACATACTTAGTAAACCTATCATAATACCACAAGCCTTACCATCCAATTCATACATCAACAAGTAAGTGAATATAACTTCATTCATGTCAATACAAGACCTTCATCATATAGTCATTTAGAACAACATAGTGAATATAAGGATAAGATCACATCATATAGACTCATACCATGCACATCTTCATAACAAGTAGACAAATACTACAATGTCATGCATAAAGAACACATACATAGTGACATGCATTAGAACACCTTTTTAGAACTTCCTAAGGAGTTACTTGTGCAATTTATAAATGGGTTCATTACTTCCACCTATCCTAAGTAATCTCCCTTAAGTCATTCTAGTTAGGGTCCTAGTCATTTACTTCCCGTGTCCATTTTACTTTAGGGAAACTATAGCCTTAACCAACACTAAGATCATGGGTGCTAAACATGGAATTTGGTGTTGTAGAGCCTTACACCAATGGAAGGTGTTCCTACCTAGCCAAGGTAGAACATTAACATAGATCCTAGCATCCTAAGTGAATTCACTTTGCTATATCCTATGTGCAAGCATAGTTCATGGAACTTAGAGATAGGTGATTCCCTCTAAATGCCATTGGACAATTGGGGCCTTATCTCACGAGAAAACATGGGTGATCCCTTCCTCAAAGAGAAAGTCAACACCTCATGTGGGTCCATAGGTGAGTATTCCTCTAAGGGAAGTCAATACTCTATAAAGGACAAATGGTGAATCTTCCTCAAAGGAAATGCAACACCTCTCAATGTCAAGTTCACTCGGTGCTAAGCTAAGTTCTCTTTATTGAAAAGCCTTTAATTACATTTTCATAAAACATAGGCTTAAGATATTCATTCTTTATATGCTTATAGCATATTCAAGCACCTATCTAGTTTAGAGCATTCTTGGGCACTCCTCTCAAGGCCCCTCTATTTACTAGATCATTATTCATGTGTGTGAGTGTATACATATATGTGAACAAACCTTTCACAGAACACATTTAGGTCACACATGTTCATACATCAATGCATGAGTCTATAGGTGTACCTAGATGAGCAATTCTTTAATATCAACACTCCAAGACACTATGCACACTCATACTTCATCACATCATATACTTAACATCATAGCATATAAGCTTAACATGCATAGTAATAGACACTAGTGAATATGAGAACAACCTTTCATTAGACACTATGATTCTATACTACTTGTAAGAATGCATGAAGTGTGAGTGTGTGTACATTGATCAACATGATCACATAATGGGCATCAACAATTCATTGAGGCAGCCACCCTCTTAGACCACAATACTCTTCAAGCATAGACCACACAACACACAATAGCATAGGAGGCAAGTTAACTTCATAGAACACTTTAAGACTCCTAACATTAGCTATTCACACATTTACATAGGGATACATGGGTAGGGGTCATCAATAATTAACACTTAACCCATGGTAGCACCTACACATGCTCTTACATAGACATTCACATGCTCATAACAATAGTAACACAACCTAGGTTCACAACCATAGAGGAAGACTAGGCACAAGTTACACATAAGGTGATCATCATAACCACTCATTCATATAATCATCAATTTGCCTTCAAGTCCATAGTCAACACATATATAATGACAATAAATTAAACACCGCCACCATAAGTGGACCATACCGCACAATGCCATACAAGGCTTCATCAACTACAATACTATAGGGAAAGTAGAAGAGATAAGTATTCTTATCAATTTCTTACCATTTGATCATCATTTATCAATACACCTTGTTCATCAACAATTCATACATAGGGAAGTAGATATATGTACTTTAATCATAAAAGGCACCAAGTACAAGTAGCTACAAGATCATAATATAACATGATACAAGGCATCACATATATATTAGAAAGTAGAGAGTCATAGATCACTCATTAATACTTTAATTTGTTTATCATGATTAACATTCATAATATACCAATAATACCAACCTACGGCAGTACCTATATACATAATAATCAAGACTAAATCATGCTTCGTCTACCCTAAATCGGTATCACATTATGTTCATAGCTTTTGCAACTTTAAGGTTAAAACATGTAGATTAATCCTATCAAGGTTCCTTTGAATTGATCATTAAGGTTTTATACCCATAATTCATTCATAACATCAACCTAAAACAGTAGCTATAAGAATCTTCACCTAATCGATTTCAACATTAAATCATTAAAAAGGCAACGTTACAGTAAATCATAAGTTACTACTTAATAGCTTAGAAGCACATAGATCAATTCCTACCAAGATTTCTTTAATTTTATTATAACATGTTCATATTCACAAATCAACCAACTGATCATCCTAAGGCAGTAGCTACAAGAACCACAACATAATCGAAATTCACTTTTATTCATTAAAATGCCAATGTTACAGTGATCATATTGATAGCTAGGTTAGGCATTCTCAAATCTTCATACATTGATCCACATGGATCTTCATCATCAATTTATCATTAATTCACATAAATAACAATAGATATAGACAATTCAATTTAAGAGAATTGCAATTCAACCATTAACAAACCATGATCACAATGCCCATGCAAGGGCTAAATTAAGTTTGGGAAGGGGCATGGGTTCATCATGCAATTGGAGTCAAAATCACATTAAAACCAATATATTACCTCCAATTTATCATGATTTAATCATTAAAGACATTTTTAGAAAGAACCCATGGCTAGATTGAAGAAGGAGAAGTTTGATCATAAAATCTCTTTTGAAACTTTGAGATTAACTCTCCAGATGGAAGGATAACTAGAGATGAAGGATCAACATGCCTTTATATTCATGAAAACCTTTAAAACTTGGTGATTCATCCATGGAAATCCAATCTCCAAGGTGTTCTTGAGCTTCACCAATAATGGTGGTTTCTAGGGAGAATATTTTTGGAGGGAAAGGTTCAATTGTGGGAGTTGATTTGGCAATGGGTTGATCACGTTTTTGATCACTTAAATACACCCAAAAAATCACCAAATAAATAATGTGGGGTCAGGGTACCACGTGGGGTGAATTTCCCATTCACCCCTCTATTGAAACAGTCCACAGGCAGTGGCACCAGTCCACCATCGACGGACCCAATCGACTGGCCGTTGGTCAATCGACTGACTGTCCTTTGACTTCCATCGATTGGTCCTTGGCCAATTTTTGCGTTGATACCTGCCCAAGATAAGTATCAATCGACGATACCTCACCTACGGGCTGTTGGTCAACCAACAGGCCGTCGTTTGGTTCGTCGATTGACACTGCCAAGGCAGTGTCTCGACCAGCCTTGGGTCCTTTTTGTGGGCCCTTTTGCGGGGCCCTTTATAAGTCGTACCCGGAAGTTTCCAATGTAAGTACAACCCTTAACAAGTTATAGATATTCCACATAAGTTTCACCCAAAACAAACACCTGCAACTCTTCCAAACATGCAAGGCCCCATCAAGACGTACATGAACGTCTCAAGGGCTAACTTTCGAACGTCTTGGACGTTCTTGGACGTTTGACCTCCAAACTTCACGAAACTTCATATAGTTCCATTAAAAATAATTATAACTCATTTTACGACTTCATAAGATTATTTCATACAATTTTAAGCATGCATAGACACATGAGGCACATAGGTGACTAGTCGTCGAACGTTTTGTTGGACCCTTGACGTTTGACTTCCAAATCACTTCAAACTTTATACACTGCCTCTAAACCATATTATTAGACATTATAGGACATTAGAACCTTAATACCAACATGTTAGTCTCTAGACACCCTAACTCATTTTGGGGGTCTTACAATATCCCCCACCTGGGAACATTCGTCCTCGAATGACACTTAGAACACTTTAATCACAACAAGGACTTCAATGCCTCACAGAGCAGTTCATCATATTCATAACATCATCACATAGAAGTTAATGCACCAAACTAACAAGGAACATTACTTCACATCATTTAGCACTCAATTCACACAAGCAAGTAAAACTTCAATTCACTCACTCTTTAATGCATCAATAAAAAGGCTCTTATCATGTTCATAGGAGGAACATCCTTCTCCTAATTATAACATGGTCATTACACTCCATTTCATTAAGAGATCATCTTGCAAGGCCACACATAGGCAGATTAGAACAATACTCAAAATCAAGTAGGCACTCATACTTCCATGCACATAGATTTGAGTTAATTGAATCATCAAGGACCTTCATTAGTTAGGCATAGTGCTATGAGGGTCATACTCAACCATACCATGCTTAGTTGTGTCCATGGAGGAATGTCCATCTCCTCAACACACTTACATGTATCATGAGCTTACACCCAAGCAAATGCACAGAGGCCATCTTTACTGTAAAATGAGAAATTTTCAACTTTTTAAACCAAGACATGCTCATGTTTTTTTCCTAGTGAAGTCTAAATAGTAACTCACACCAAGCACATCACAACAAATAGGAAGTTATTTCACGAAATTTTAAATTCTAACATAGTACTCACCTTTATAGTAAGCATCTTTTAGGAAAAACAGTACAAATTATAGGCACACGCATGAACACTTAGCTAAACATGCTTTCACCTTTCAAGAGTTAGACTACAATCATGCTTTCCCAACCATACAAGTCACATTGTTTTCAAGAGAATCCACATATTTCATTTTAAAGAAACTCAACATTTTATTATAAGGCTAAACCTTACATATCAAAATTTACTGAAACCATGTTTCTTATCTATCTCATGCAGTCAAAATCACAATTTTCATGTTAGGATGCACAATACACATGAGAAAACATGGACTTTATCAGAATTTTCATTCATGCACCTTGGAATCTTAAAAAATATCTTTAACGTAATTTCAATCAATACATACCAAACATATGAGGTTCATGAAATTCATACTTTATGCAAGACTATATTCATCAACAAGCTTGCTAACAATTCATTAGTTTCAAGTTGAACCAAAAATAGAAGGACAAGGTAGAAAATATCTACAGTCTTACTATTTCATCACCATCCCCCACTTAGGGTAAACCCAATTTAAGAGCAACTTAACCCAACCTAAAGAGGATATTAACTTAGCCACCTTCACTTTTCATCACTTGAAAGTGATTACCACTTTAAAAAGGATTTACAGTAAGTTAACATAGGAACACCAAGGTATTCTAACCTTATTATTCTTAAGCAAATTAACCTCAATCATCAAGTTAGGTCATGCCATTCAACCACACAAGGTTTTCATACAATACAATAGACACCAAGGTCATACAATATTAGCGGAAGACAACAAGGGGACTTAGTCATAAGGACTCTTTCTTTTCTTTCAACATTAAAGTAAGGTAACTTCTAGGTCAATCAAACCCACATCATCACCCTACAAATATAAGAATACTACCCTAAATTCTAGGAAAAACATCAATTCCGCAACATCAAGGGACTCACAACACAATAAGAAGTTAGAAACAACTCTACGACTCATCATGCCATAAGACTCTCATTCTTCATCCCAAATAGCAAATCTCCTTTTTACATTCTTTATCATGCTCATATGCATCAATTCTATACACATTTAAATTACTTCCAATCAAAGAACAATTTAGTTGATTTCCCAAAAATCATACAGTAAGCTGCCTAACATTACAGTGAGCATGCTTCCAAACTCCAAAAATACAACATTTAGGCAATCGATGGGAAAAGCATGACAATATGAGATACCAAACTTTACCAAGACAAGCATACTATCATCACACCTAGGATCAAGTTTATACAAAGAACTCCAATCCATACTAGCCAACTTATAAAGGACCACCTATATACAAAGGGAAACATTGAACACTTTTAAGCACATATTCTTAGGGTAGCATGCTTCCATAGGTAGTCACTAAGCATTTCAAGTTCAAATCATAGTATTAGGCTACCATCAAGTAAAATCATATAGTAACACATCATTCCAAAAGAACTCATGTCAACCATAACAACTTCTAGCATTCTTTAACCATATATTATGACACACATTCTTTAACATAACATGCTATTTCATATAGACTTCATATATAGCCCCAAAAGGGCATCATATCATCAAAACATGCCAAAATTCACCTTCACACATACTCATTCAACCATAAAACCAAGATAAGCATTTAAACTCACCTTTTATCCCTCAATCATAGAGATACAATCTCATCCAAGCAATCACATCTAAAAGACCACTGGACAAGAAAACATAAGAGAGAGATCTTATAGAGTTAAGTTCTATGGCACGATATGAGAATGATGAAGAAGGAAAACTCTATCATCCTATAGCCTCCCGTACCATTTGATGTGTTGTGACTCACCACCAATGCTACGAAACTCTACTAGACGTGGAAATATGAGATTTTTAGAACCTAAAACCACTTTATAAACCTCATGCTCTGATACCACATTTGTCACATCCGGGGAGCACCTCCGAGAAGTAACATGGCGTACTTGACCTCTCAGAGGTCTTATACAAGCCCATAGTTATCATTCATCGCATTGATATAGTAAATTTAGCAGAAAATTTAAAACTTTTCATAGCACATCATATGCTAGAAACTTTACATCATATATATCAAATATCGTAATACATACTTAGACCTTAAGTCTCTTTGCCATCTTAGACTCAACAACATTAGAGTACATTAGGGACACAACCCTTAAGACATAATACATGACTATAAAATATTCAATATAGTTTACAGTAAAGACATAAGTCGTAGATCCTTGAACTTAAGGATTCCTTCGATTGAGCTTGGGAATCATCTATCAAGATTTTCACCATTCAAGACATCCTTTAAGCATCCATAACCTACACTTTGTCTAAAAAGAATAGAAGAATGGAATTAGTACAAGAATGCACTAAGTATGGCAACCATGCAAAAACATGCATTTAAAAGGGACATTTTCTTGAAATCATACTTCATGCATTTTGAGTAAATCTTCATAAAACCTTTAAACAATAGCATTTATATCATTCACATACTTCATATAAACATATTCAAATGACAAACATTACATAATATCACATATAGAATTTATGACATTTTTGAGTCACATTACAGTGAGCTCTTTTTACCGT
The DNA here is from genome assembly GCA_016801875.1 of Solanum sitiens. Taxonomy (NCBI): domain Eukaryota; kingdom Viridiplantae; phylum Streptophyta; class Magnoliopsida; order Solanales; family Solanaceae; genus Solanum; species Solanum sitiens. The sequence continues at coordinate 748,349 of JABWTJ010000528.1, forward strand.
AACAGTGAGCGTTATTTTTATTCATTAACTTCCCAAGTAACTCTCTAGTGATAATTGGTGCAACGTATCACCTTAATATCATAAAGAAAGAATACATACAACCTACATAAACCAACACATATCCTCATATAAGCATAATACATCAAAAACACATTTAAGTCAAAACCTTAGGACATTACAGTAAACTACCTTTAACTTGTTCATACACCAACTTCACTTCACATCAATGCATTAGAAGACCTTACTCATAATCCTACTCTAAGTCTACTAGTGCAATGTATATGTGAAGCCACATAACCTCACACATACTTAGTAAACCTATCATAAGACCACAAGCCTTACCATATAATTCATACATCAACAAGTAAGTGAATATAACTTCATTCATGTCAATACAAGACCTTCATCATATAGTCATTTAGAACAACATAGTGAATATAAGGATAAGATCATATCATATAGACTCATACCATGCACATTTTCATAACAAGTAGACAAATACTACAATGTCATGCATAAAGAACATACACATAGTGACATGCATTAGAACACCTTCTTAGAACTTCCTAAGGAGCTACTTGTGCAATGTCTAGATGGATTCATTACTTATACCTATCCTAAGTAATCTCCCTTAAGTCATTCTAGCTAGGGTCCTAGTCATTTACTACCATTTTCCATTTTACTTTAGGGAAACTATAACCTTAACCATGGGTGTTAACATGGAATTTGGTGTTGTAGAGCCTTACACCAATGGAAGGTGTTCCTACCTAGCCAAGGTAGAACATTAACATACATCCTAGCATCCTAAGTGAATTCACTTTACTAGATCCTATGTGGCAAGCATAGTTTATGGAACTTAGAGTTAGGTAATTCCCTCTACATGCCATTGGACAATTGGGGTCTCATCTCATGAGAAAACATGGGTGATCCCTTCCTCAAATGGAAGTCAACACCTCATGTGGGTCCATAGGTGAGTATTCCTCTAAGGGAAGTCAACACTCTATAAGGGACAAATGATGAATCTTCCTCAAAGGAAAGGCAACATCTCTCAATGTCATGTTCACTCGGTGCTAAGCTAAGTCCCTTTATTGAAAAGCATTTAATTACATTTTCATAAAACATAGGCTTAAGATATTCATTCTTTATATGCTTATAGCATATTCAAGCACCTACCTAGTTTAGAGTATTCTTGGGCACTCCTCTCAAAGCCCCTCTATTTACTAGATCATTATTCATGTGTGTGAGTGTATACATATATGTGAACAAACCTTTCACATAACACATTTAGGTCACACATGTTCATACATCAATGCATGAGTCTATAGGTGTACCTATATGAGCAATTCTTTCATATCAACACTCCAAGACACTATGCACACTCATACTTCATCACATCATATACTTAACATCATAGCATATAAGCTTAACATGCATAGAAATAGACACTAGTGAATATGAGAACAACCTTTCATTAGACACTATGATTCTATACTACTTGTAAGCATGCATAAAGTGTGAGTGTGTGTACATTGATCAACATAATTACATAATGGCCATTAACAACTCATTGAGGCAGCCACCCTATTAGACCACAATACTCTTCAAGCATAGACCACACAACACACAATAGCATAGAAGACAAATTAACTTCATAGAACACTTTAAGACTCCTAACATTAGCTATTCACACATTCACATAGGGATACATGGGTAAGGCTCATCAATCATTAACACTTAACCCATGGCAGACCTATACATGCTCTTCCATAACCATTCACATGCTCATAACAATAGTAACACAACCTAGGTTCACAACTATAATGGAAGACTAGGCACAAGTTACACATAAGGTGATCATCATAACCACTCATTCATATAATCAGCAATTTGCCTTCAAGGCCATGGTCAACACATATATAATGACAATAAAGTAAACACCGCCACCATAAGTGGACCATACCACATAATGCCATACAAGGCTTCATCAACTACAATACTATAAGGAAAGTAGGAGAGATAAGCATTCTTACTAATTTCTTACCCTTTGATCGTCATTGATCAATACACCTTGTTCATCAACAATTCATATTAAGGTTAAAACATGTAGATTAATCCTTATCAAGGTTCCTTTGACTTGATCAATAAGGGTTTATACCCATAATTCATTCATAACATCAACCTAAAATAGTAGCTATAAGAATCTTCACCTAATCGATTTCAACATTAAATCATTAAAAAGGCAACGTTACAGTGAATCATAAGTTACTACTTAATAGCTTAGAAGAACATAGATCAATTAGTACCAATCTTATTTTAATTTGATCATATCATATTTATATTCACAATTCAACCAACGTATCATCCTAAGGCAGTAGCTACAAGAACCAAAACATAATCGAAATTCACTTTTATTCATTAAAATGCCAATGTTACAGTGATCATATTGATAGCTAGGCTAGGCATGCTCAAACCTTCATACATTGATCCACATGGATCTTCATCATCAATTTATTATTAATTCACGTAAATATTATTAGATATAGACAATTCAACGTAAGAGAATTGCAATTCAACCATTAACAAGCCATGATCACAATGCCCATGCAAGGGCTAAATCAAGTTTGGGAAGGGACATGGGTTCATCATGTAATTGGATGCAAAATCAAGTTAAAACCAATATGTTAACTTCAATTTATCATGATTTAACAATTAAAAACGTTTTTAGAAAGAACCCATGGCTAGATTGAAGAAGGAGAAGTTTGATCATAATATATCTTCTGAAACTTTGATATTAACTCTCCAGATGGAAGGATAACTAGAGATGAAGGATCACCATACCTTTATATTCATGAAAACCTTTAAAACATGGTGATTCATACATGGAAATCCAATTTCTAAGCTGTTCTTGAGTTTCACCAACAATGTGTGAGTTGGTTTGGGAATGGGTTGATCACGTTTTTTATCACTTAAATAAACCCAAAAATCACCAAATAAATCATGTGGTGTCAGGTTAGCACGTGGGGTGAATTTCCCATTCACCCCTTTAATGAAATAGTCCACAGGCAGTGGCACCAGACCACCATCGACGGACCCAACCGACTGGACGTTGGTAAATCGACTGGCCGTCCTTTGGCTTCCGTCAATTGGTCCTTGGCCAATTTTTGGGTTGACACCTGCCCAAGCTAAGTATCAATCGAAGATACCTCACCTACGGGCCGTTGGTCAACAAATTGGCCGTCGTTTGGTCCGTCTATTGACACTGCTATGGAAGTGTCTCGACCAGCCTTGGGTCCTTCTTGTGGTCCCTTTTGCGGGGCCCTTTTGGAAGTCGTACCTGGACGTTTCCAACGTAAATACAACCCTTAACAAGTTGTAAACCTTCCACATAAGTTTCACCCAAAACAAACGTCTGAAACTCGTCCAAACATGCAAGGCCCCATCAAGACGTACATGAACGTCTCAAGGGCTAACTTTTGAACGTCTTGGACGTTCTTGGACGTTTGACCTCCAAACTTCACGAAACTTCATATAGTACCATTAAACATCATTATAACTCATTTTAAGACTTCATAAGCTTATTTCATACAATTTTAAGCATGCATAGACACATGAGGCACATAGGTGACTAGTCGTCGAACGTTTTGGTCGACCCTTGACATTTGACTTCCAAATCATCTCAAACTTTATACACTGCCTCTAAACCATATTATAGAAAATTTTAGCATTATAACCTTAAGACCAACATGTTAGGCTCTAGACACCCTAACTCATTTTGTGGGTCTTACACGCTATGTCTTGCACGCATTAGTCGTGGTGTGTGCGCATCGACAGGGCGATATCAGTGTCGCAACTGGCAGGCAGCATTAGCCGAGGCCTGTCTACTTCGGGCAACAGACATCTGCCAACAGCAAGTGGCATTGGCTAGGTGACATTTGTCGTGGACTGCCCCATTAGTCTTAGGCTTGTGCACATCGCTCAGCCGATGTTGGGCTTGGACCAGACGCATCGGTCGTGGCTTGTGCCCATTCCTCAGCGATTTTCGGGATTGGCCTTCCTACATCGCCCTTGGCCTGCACATAATGGCCAATCGAGGTCGGACATGGGTTGCCTGCATCAGTCGTGGCCTGCAAATTGCTCAGCCGATGTCGGTCGTGGACTGCCCGCATTGGTCGTGTCTTGTGCACGTCGCTCAGCCATAATCGGGTAGGGACTGCCTGCATTACCTAGGACTAAAAATAACGACCAGGTGACATCGGGCTTTTCAGGCCCCCATTGGCTTTGGCCTGCACAACGGTCAACCCATGTTTAGCGTGGCCTTCCCTCATCGGCTATGGCTTGCACAAAATGGTCAACCGACGTCAGACGTGGCCTTCCCGCATGCCTTTGGCCCGCACACAAACATCAACAAACATCAGACGTCGCCTACCCGCATCGCCTTAATCTTGTTCACAATGATCAATTGAACATGGGTTGCACCTATCAGCTCAAGCTTGCACACATCGGTCAGCTGACGTCAGATGTGGTCTTCCAGCATTGTCTGTAGCTTTCACACATTAGTTTATCGACGTCAGACGTGGCCATCCTACATCCTCCATAGCTTGCACACATCGGTCTTCTTATGTTAGACGTGTCCTAGCAACATCACATGTGGCTTGCACACTTCGTTCATCCAATAGCGGACGTTCCTACCCGCATCGTCTATCGCTTTCACTTGTTAGATGAGTGACGTCGCATGCAGCGACATTGATGTAGGTCTAGTCGACAACATGCAGATGTCCATGCCGAACAAAAATCAACGGAGTTTGAAACACCCTTCTTGGATAACAACATATTCATCTATTTTACAGTATTTATTCTCAATATTTCGCCTCACGTGATTCATTCATACAAATTTTCATTAAATTTAGAGTTCATACGATATTGAAACATCGTTTATTTTTACAAATATGTACACTATCATTAGATTCACATGTTTAGAAGTATTTTCGAGAAATTGCACATTTTTCTGACTTTTATTCATTTTTTAAAATTTATTTTATGGTTTTTTATTTTTTACGTCATATTTTAATAATTAAAAAATATGAAATTGTTAAATTTAAAGTTACTTTATTTATATGATTTTTTTACGCTAATTTTATAATTTTTCCATATTTTTCTTATATTTTATTAATTAATTACCCATTTTCAGAAATACCAAACAAAAATATGAATTAAAAAAATTGACGAAATGGTTGAATATAAGGTTACTTTATTTATTTATTTTCATTTTTTCCATTTTTTTTAAATGAATTACCCATTTTTGGGATTTACCGAATAGAAATAAAAATTTAAAAAAATTGTCGAAATGTTGAATTTAATCTCCTAGTATTCATTTTTGAATTTTTTGCGTCAATTTTATATTATTATTTTTTCATATTTTTCCTATTTTTTTATTCATGGATTACCCATTTTCAGACATACTAAATGAAAACAAAATTAAAAATAATTTGTTGAAATTGATGATTTTAAGGTTACTATATTTGTTTGTGAATTTTTGAAGTTAATTTTATATTCTATTCATATTTTCCTAGTTTTTATTCATGAATTACTCATTTTTGGGATTTATCAAAGAAAAATAAAAATTAAAAGAAATTGTTGAATTTAAGGTTATATTTATTTGTGAATTTTTGGCGTTAATTTACATAACTTTTTCTCAATTGTTTCCCTTTTTTATTCATCAATACTCATTTTCGAGATATACCGGTTAAAAATAAAAATATTTAAAAATTATTGAACTTAAGATTACTATATTTATTTGTGAAATTTTGGCATTATTTTAATATTTTTTTCATATTTTTCCTATGTTTTACTAGATAGTAACTCATTTTTAGGATTTACCAAAAAAAAAATATAAAATAATTGTTGAAAACTAATTTTTTATATATAAAACTTATTTATGGAAGCTAATGTGTGATTGTACCTTAGAACGTGCACATTTGGGTTGTACATGTTCATTATGTATCTTCGGAAAAACAGTCTACTCCTCTTAGTTAGAATCTGCATTACGAAATCAAGAGCTCTAAGTAGGCCATGCATCAGACGTGGCATGTGCACGTCGGACAAGCGATGTCAGCCAACTACAGGCGGCATCAACCAAGGTGTGCACGCATCGGACGTGGCATGTGTGCATCTGGAAAGCAATATCGGTGTTGGCAAATGGCATGCAACATTGCTTGTAGCCAGTGCGCATCTGGGAAGCGACGTCGGCCAATGACAGGCAACATCAACCAAGGTCTGCACGCATTAGCCGTCGTGTGTGCGCATAAGTTGGGTGACATCAACGTCGTCCAATAGTAGGCAGCATCAACCATGGCCTGTGCTCTTCAAGAACATGACATCCGCGAATGACAGGCGACATCGGCCAGACAATATTGGTCATGGACCGCCCGCATCGATTGTGTCCTGTTGCACATCGCTCAGTCGACGTTGGCCATGGACTACCCGCATTGGCCATGGCTTGTGAACATTGCTTAATCATTATTGTACGTGGACTGCCCGCATCTCTCTTGGCCTGCACACAACAGTTAGCAAACATCTGGCGTTGCCTACCTGCATCGCTTTTGACCTGCACAAAATGGTCAGCCGACGTTGGACGTGGTCTGCCACATCACCTTTTACCTACATACAACAGTCAGCCTACATTAGGAGTGGGATGCAACTACCGTTCGTGACCTGCACACATCGGTCAGCTGACATCGAACGTGGCCTGCCAGCATTGTCCGCAGTCTACAACATCGGCCTACTGACGTCTAACGTGGCCTACCAGCATTTTCCATAGCCTACACATATCGGTCTGTCGACATCAAATGTAGCCTTCTATCATCGTTTGTATCCTGCATACATCAGTATGCCGACGTTAGACGTGGCCTGCCAGCATCGTCTGTTGCTTGCACACATCAGTATGCCGACGTCAGACGTGGTCTGCCATCATCTTCAGTAGCCTGCACACATTTGTCTACCGATGTTAGCCAACGCCAGGCAACACCAACCTATGCCTGCACACATCTGACGTAGCATGTGCGCATCTGGCAAGTGACATCAGCCAGTGGCATGCGGCTTCAGCCAAGGCCGCACGTACAGACATGGAATGTGCATATCTGGCAAGCGACGTTGGCCAATGGCATGCGATAACAGCCAAGACATGCATACACGAACTTGGCATGTGCGCGTCTGGCAAGCACATCGACTGGGCGACATCAGTCATGGTCTAAGCGCATCAACCAGGCAACATCGACTGTGGCTTGCACGGATTGGCCAAGCAACATCAGACAAATACTGGAAGCAATGGCCAAGGCGTACACGCATCAGACGTGGTGTGCACGAATTGACAAAGAGAGATCAGTATTGGATTACGCGCATCTGCCAGGCAACATCAGTCGTGGCATGCGTACATTGGACAAGCAACATGGGCCAATGATAGGCATCATCAACCAAGGTCTTCACACATCTTACATGGTTTGTGCGTATCTGGCAAGCGACCTCGGATAATGACACGCAACATCATCCATGGCACACACATATCACTCATGGCGTGTGTTCATCAGCTTGGCGAAATCAACATCGTCCAACTGCAAGCACCATTGTCCATGGCTTGTGCACTTCATGCAAGCGACGTCGGCCAACGGCTAGCATCATTATTTAAGGTCTGCACGCATCTTCCATGGCATGTGCGCATCTAGAAAATGATATCGGCCAATGGAAAGCAACCTCACACAATGCTTGCACGTATTCCATGTGGCGTGTGTGCATCAGCTGGGCGACATTTGCATCGGCCAATGTCAGGCAGCATTAGCCTACGCTTGTGAGCTTCAGGAAAGAGACGTTGTACAATGGCATGCAACATCAACTAAGAAATGCATGCATCAGCCATGGCGTGTGCGCATCTAAGGTCTGATTATTTTGGGAAAGCTATATCAGCCAACGATAAGCGACATCGGCCAAGCGACTTTACTCATGGACTACCACATTGGTCGTGGCCTATGCACATCACTCAGTCGATGTCAGGTGTAGAACGGCTACATCGTCCGTGGCCGGTGCACATCACTAAAAAGTTGTTAGGCTTGGCCTTCCTGCATCGCCCTTGGCCTACACACAACGGCCATCTGACATCGGACGTGGGCTACACGCATCAGCTTAGCATGCACATTTCTCAGCCAATGTCGATCGTGGACTGGCTGCATCAGCCATGGTTATGCACATCGCTCAACCATAGTTGGGGGTCGACTGCCCAAATCGCCCTTAGCCTATAAACATTGGTCAGACGACATCGGGCGTTGCCTGTCCCCATTGCCTTTAGCATGCACAACGGACAACCGACGTCGGGTGTGGCTTTCCCACATGGGTTGAGATCCCATATGTTGGGCCCTCACTTGAGATGTCTCAATGCTACGTCCATGATTCCAAGGTCTCATGGATATGAAATGTATACTATATGAAACATGAAATGTATATTATGTGAACCTATGTGTGTATGATGTGTGACATATTCATGGTATGACCTTCCAATTCCGAAATAGTCAAAGTCAAGAGACTTGACCTTCTAAGAAAGCATGTTGATTAGGAAGATCCATTCTTGTTCATGCATTACCGTTATGTGTTGTTGCATGTACCCATACTTAGTACAAGTGTGTACTAATTCCATACAATATTACTATTTTAGGTGCAGGCTCAGGTGGACTTTGAGGGTATCATTGTAGTTGTTCAGACTCAGAGATTTCATCTGGACTTGGTAGGTCCTCATGCATTCGAGGATTCCTGCCTTTATATTTCTTGCTTAGTGGTAGGTTTGAACTAGTGGGGTAGGTTCCACTAGTGTTTCTTTCTTATTTTATTCAGACGCTTGTAATGATGCTGTTTTGGCAAGTATTACTTATGACATGAGATTCCATTTCTTTCAAGTCGCATGATCTTATAATTAGATGGTTGATGTATGAGAAATAAACTTCCTTAAAGATATGCGTTTATATGAAGTCTATGTATACTTCAACCTTAAACAAAAAATTTTAAAATTTTCGCTAAAATTAACCGTATGAAAGTGATGAATGCAAGAAGAGGCTTGTCTGCGACCTTTGAGAGGTCAACAATGTCGGTTACGATTTATATTCTAGAATCTGGGTCGTGACAGTGGCTTGTGCACATCGCTCATTCGTCGTAGTGTGTGGACTGCCAGTATCGCCTTTGGCCTTTAAACAACAGCCAGGCAACATCAAGCATTGCCTGCCCCCATCCCCTTTGGCCTGCACAACTGTCAGCCGACGTTGGGCGTGGCCTTCCCTCATTGCCTTTGTCCTGCACATAGCGTTCAACCGACATTGGACGTGGCCTTCCCGTATGCCTTTGTCCAGCATACAACGGTCAACTAACGTCAGACGCTGCCTGCCCGTGTCACCTTAGTCCTGCACATAATGGTTAGACGACGTCGGACGTGGGTGCACCTATCGTCCGTGGCCTCCACACATCGGTCACTTGACATCGGACGTGTACTTCCATCATCATCCTTTGCCTGTATAAATTGGTCTTTCGACGTCGTACGTGGCCTGCTTGCATCGTCCATAGCATGTGCACATCAGTCTGCCAACGTAAGACGTGGCCTGGCCGCATCGCGTGCGGCCTGCACACTTTGCTCAGCCGATATCAAACTATCCTACCCGCATCATCTGTGGCTTACACTTGTTAGACGAGCAACGTAGAATGCGATGACATTGATCGAGGTCTAGTCACCAACACGCGGATGTCCATGCCGAACAAAAATCAAAAGAGTTTGAAACATCTTTTATTTGTACAAATATGTACTCTAGCATTAGTTTCACGTGTTTAAAAGTATTTACGAGCATTTTCATACTTCTTCCGACCTTTGATTCATTTTTTAAAATTTATGATTATGGGTTTTATTTTTTACGTCATATTTTAAAAATTAAAATTTTATGAAATTTTTGAATTTAAGGTTACTTTATTTATTTGTGAATTTTTGGCGCTAATTTTATTATTTTCTATATTTTCCCTATATTTTATTAATTAATTACCCATTTTCATGAATTACCGAACAAATATAAAATTTTAAAACATTGTTGAAATTAAGGTTACTATATTTATTTGTGATTTTTGGGCGTTGATTTTATATTTTTCATATTCCCTATATTTTATTAATGAATTATACATTTTCGAGATTTACAGAACAAAAATAAAATTTTAAAAAAATTGTCGAAAGTGTTGAATTTAAGGTTACTATAACTATTTGTTAATTTTTGGAATTAATTTTATTTTGTTTTTTCATATTTTTCCTATTTTGTATTCAGGAATTACCCATTCGTGGATTTACTGAATAAAAATAAAGCTAACTTCTTTTTGTAGAAATTGATGAATTTAATGTCGCTATATTTTTTTGTGAATTTTTTGCAATAATTTTATATTTTTTTCCAGATTTTCCTACTTTTTATTCATGAATTACCCTTTTTTGGATTTACCGAACTAAAATAAAAATTAAGGTTATTATATTTATTTGTCAATTTTATATAATTTTTTTTATATTTCTCCTATTTTATTCATCTATTACTCATTTTCGAGATATACCAAACATAAATAAAATGAAAAAAAAATCTTGAAATTCTTGTATTTAAGGTTACTATATTTATTTGTGACATTTTGGCATTATTTTTATATTATTTTCATATTTCTCCTATGTTTTATTAATCAATTACTCATTTTCAGGATTTACCTAAAAAATAAAAAATAAAAAAATTGTTGAAACTATTATTTTATATATAAAAAAGTTATTTGTGCAATCTAATGAATGTTTGTACCTTAGAACGTGCATATTTGATTGTACATGTTAATTATGAATCTCTAGATAAATTATGTCTACTACTCTTAGTTAGAATCACACCACATAATCAAGAGCTCCAAGTAGGCCACACATCAAACGTGGCAAGTGGGCATCAGGCAAGCGACGTCGGCCAACTACAGGCGGCATTAACAAGGCTTGTACGCTTCAGACGCGGCGTGTGTGCACCTGGAAAGCGACATCAGCGTCGGCCAACAGCAAGAAGCATTGTCCATAGCTAGTGTACATTGGGCAAGCGACATTGGCCAACGACAGGAAGCATTAGACAAGGCATGCACGCATAAGCCGTGGCATGTGCGCTTGATCTGGGTGAATGAGCATCGACCAATGGCAAAACATCAGCCAAGGCATGTGCACTTCGAGCAAGGGATGTTCTCCAGCCGCAAGCGCCTCGGCCAGGCGACATTGGTCGTAGACATCTCGCATCGATCGTGGCTTGTGCATATGCTCAATCGACGTTAGAGATGGACTACCCACATCGACCGTAGCTTGTGCACATCGCTTAATCATTGTTGAGCTTGGACTGCCGTATCGCCTATGGCCTTCACATAATAGTCAACCAACATCAGGCGTTGCCTGCCTGCATCACCTTTAACATGCACTGATTGGTCAGACGATGTCGGACCTAGCCTACCCGCATCGCCTTTGTCCTGCACACAACAGCCAGCCAACGTCGGACGTGGTCTGCCTGCATCGCCTTTGACCTTGAACACAACAGTCAGCCGATATCGGACGTGGGATGCACCTATAGTTCAAGGCCAGCACAAATCACTCAGCCGACGTCGGATGTTGCCTGCCAACACTGTTCGCAACCTGCACACACCGGTCTTCCAACATCAAATGTGGCCTACCAGCATCATCAAAACCTGCACACTTTTGTGTGCCGATGTCAGATGTGGCCTGCCAGCATCGTCCATAGCCTGCACACATTTGTGTGCCGATGACTGCCAATGGCAGGCAACATCCTCCAAGGCCTGCACACATCTGACAAGGCATGTGCGCATCTGGCATGCGTCATCGGCCAATGGCATGTAGTTTAAGCCAAGGCGTGCAAGCACATACACAACTTGTGTGTATCTCGCAAGCGATGTCGGTCAATGGCTTGCGACAGCAGAAAAGTCCTGCATGCACGAACGTGGCATGTGCTCATTGTGGCAAGCGACGTCAGCCAATGACAAGCACTATTAGCCAAGGTCTACACGTATAAGCCTTGGTGTGTGTACATCGGTTGGGCAACATGAGTCGTGGTTTGAACGAATCGACTAGGCGACATCTGATATGCCTGCATGTATCGGCCAAGTGACATCGGTCGTGGCCTGCACGCATCGGTTGTGTGACATTTGCATCGGCGAATGTCAGGCAGCATCGACCAAGGCCAATGAACTTAAGGAAAGTGACGTTGGCCTACGATCAAGAGCATCAACCAAGGAATGTGTGCTTCGAGCAAGCGACATCAGCCAACGGCAAGCGGTAAGCGACATCGGCCAGGGTAACAGACATACACCATGTGATAGTGGTTGTGGATGTCCACATCGGTCATGGCCTGTGAACATCGCTCAGCCGATGTCGGGCGTGGTCCAGCCTCATTGGTCGTGTCCTCTGCATATCACTCAATGGTCGTCAGGCTTTGCCTTCAGGCATCGCCATAGCCTGGACACAATGAAAAGTAGACGTTGGACATTGGCTGCCCACATCAATCGTGGCCTACACATTACTCTGCCGACGTCGGCCGTGTACTAACAGCATCGACCGTGGCTTATGCACATCACTCAGCCGACGTCAGGCATGGACTGCCCACATCTCCATTGGCCTACAAACAATAGTCAAGCGACATGAGGTGTTGCCTACCCCATAGATTTTGGCTTGCATGACGGTCAACCGACATCGGGTGTGGCCTTCCCACATTGCCTTTGTCCTGCACACACCGGTCAGCCGACGTTGGGCATGGCCTTCTTGCATCTTCTTTGTCCTATAAATAACGGTCAGGCGACGTCGGATCTGGCCTGCCCGTATCTCCATTTGCCTACACACAACGGTAAGCTAACATCGGATGTGGCCTGCACGCATCTTACATGGCATGTGCGCATCTGGCAAGCGACGTTGGCCAATGGAATGCAGCATCAGCCAAGGCCTGACGTATCACGCATGACGTGTGTGCATCGGCTGAGTGACATTTGCATCGGCTAATGTCAGGCAGCATCAACCAAGGCGTATGCACTTCAGGAAAGAGACGATGGATAGTGAAAGGCAGCATCAGGCAAGGCCTGCACACATTAGCCATGGCATGTGCGCATCGGCAGGGCAATATCAACATCGGCCAACGACAAGCAACATCAGCCAAGCCCTGTTTGTTTCGTGCAAGCGACATCAGCCAACGGCAAGCGACATTGGTCAAGAGACATTAGTTGTGGACTACCACATTTGTCATGGTCTATGCACATCGCTCAATTGACGTCGGGCATAGACTGGCCGCATCATCTGTGGCCGGTGCAAATCACTCAAAGGTCGTCAGACATGGCCTTCCTGCATCGCCCTTGGCGTGCACACAACGGCTAGTTGACATCGAACGTGGGCTACACGCATCTGCGTGGTGTTCACATTGCTCAGCCAACGTCGGTTGTGGACTGCCCAAATCAGTCGTGGCTTATGCACATTGCTCAACTATCATCGGGGGTGGACTGCCCAAATTTCCCTTGGCCTGCAAACAACGTTCAACGACATCAGGCGTTGCCTGTCCCCATTGCCTTTGGCCTGCAAACAACGTTCAACGACATCAGGCGTTGCCTGTCCCCATTGCCTTTGGCCTGCACAACGGTCGGCCGACGTAGGCTGTGACCTTCCTGCATGGCCTTTGGCCTGCACACTACAGTGAGCCAACATAGGGCATGGCCTTCCCGCATCTCTTTTGTCCTGCACACAACAAACAACCGATGTCTGACGTGGCCTGCATAGAATGGTCAGCCGACATCGGCCAATGACAAGCGGCATCGACAAGGCAACATTAGTCATGGACCGCCCGCTTCGGTCGAGGCCTCCGCACATTGCTCAACTGATGTTGGTGTGAACTACCCGCATGGGTTATAGATTATGAACATCGCTCAGTCACTCTCAGACATGGACTGCATGCATCGTCCTTGGCCTGCACACAACAGTTAGCCGACACTAGGAGTTGCCTACCCGCGTGTCCTTTGGCATGCACATAATAATAAATTGACATCGAACGTGTCCTGCCCGTATCGCCTTTGGCCTGCACAAAATGGTCAAACAACATCGGACACGGTCTACCCGCATCATCTTTGACCTGCACACAACAACCAATTGACGTCGGACATGGGCTGCCAGCATCGTCCGTAGCCCGCACACATCGGTCTGCCAAAGTTGAACATGGCCTGCGAGCATCATCTGTAGCCTACACACATTGCTCAGCCGATGTCAAACATGGCGTGCGAGCATTAGCTGTGGAACATTTGAATTGGCCAACGTCAGGAAACATCAACTAAGGTATGTGCGCTTAGAGCAAGCGACGTTGGCCAACGGCAGGCAATATCAGCCAAGGACTTCAAGCATTAGCCATGGCGTGAGCACATCGACAGGGTGACATCAGCGTCGGCCTATGGTAGGAAGCATCAACCAAGGCCTGTGTTCTTCAAGAAAGAGACATCATCCAATGACAAGCGACATCGACAGGGCGACATTGGTGGTGGACTACCGCATTTGCCGTGGCCTATGCACGTCACTTATCCTATGTCAGGCGTGGACCGGCCCCATCATCCGTGGCATGTGCATATCAATCAACGGTCGTTGGTCTTGGCCTTCCCGCATCGCCCTTAGACTGCACACAATGACCATCCTACGTCGAACGTGGGCAACCCGCATTGGCCTTGGCTTGCACATTGCTAAGTCGACGTCAACCGTAGTCTACCTCCATCGGCCATGGCTTGTGTACATCGCTCAATCGTCGTCGGGCGTGGACTACCCATAACGCCCTGGCCTACAAATAATGGTCACGCAACATCCGACATTTCCTGCCCCCATCACTTTTGGCCTTCTCAACGGTCACAAAACGTTAATCATAGCCTTCTCATATAGCCTTAGGCCTGCACACAAAGGTGAGCGGACGTTAGACGCGGCCTTCCCAAATCACTTTTGTCCTGCACACAACTATCAGCCAACGTCGGACGTGGCCTACCCGAATCGCCTTTGACCTGCACAAAATAGCTAACCGACATCGAATGTGGGTTGCACCTATCATCCCTAACCTGCACACGTAAGTCCGCCAATGTCAGCGTGACTTGCCAACATTGGTCTACCGACGTCGAATGTGGCCTTCCTACATCGTGTGTACCCTGCACACATTGGTATGCCGACGTCAAACATGGCCAAGCCACATCACCTGTGGCATGCACATTGCTCAGCGGATATTGGTCGTGGACTTGTTGCATCGGCTGTGGCTTGTGTACATCACTCATTTGTTGTCGTGTGTGGACTTCCTGTATCGTCTTTGTACTGCGAATAAAGGCCAGGCGACATCATGCAGTGCCTGCCTCCATCGCCTTTTGCCTGCCCAACGGTCCGTCGATGTCGGGCGTGGCTTTACCTCATTGCCTTTTTCCTGTACATAACAGTCAACCGTCGTCAGATGTGGACTTCCCATATGCCTTTGTCCTGCACGAAATGGTAGGCCAATGTCGCACGTTGCCTATCCGCATTTACTTAGTCCTGCATACTTCAATTAGTCGATGTCAAACGTGGGCTGAACCTATCGTCTGTGGCCTTCACACATCGGTCAGTCAATGTCGGACGTGGCCTGGAAACATCATCCTTAGCCTGTATACATTGGTATTTTGACATCGTACATGGCCTGCAAGCATCGTCCATAGCGTGCACACATCAGTCAACCGACGTAAGACGTTCCATGGCCGCATCGCGTGTTGCCTGCACACTTCGCTCAACCGATATCAGACTTTGCTACCCTCATAGTCTGTGGCTTGCACTTGTTAGACGAACGACGTTGCATGCGGCGGCATTATCGAGATCTAGTCGACAACATGCAGATATCAATATAGAACAAAAATCAAAAGAGTTTGAAACATCTTTTATTTATATAAATATGTACCGTATCATTAGTTTCACATGATTAAAAGTATTTTCGAGCATTTTGATATTTTTTTCCGACCATGATTCATTTTTTAAAATTTTATTGTTATGGGTTTTTATTTTGTACGTCATATTTTAAAAACTAAAATTTATGAAATAGTTGAATTTAAGGTTATTTTATTTATTTGTGAATTTTTGGCCCTAATTTTATAATTTTCCTATATTTTATTAATCAATTACCCACTATCAGGAATTATAGAACAAAAATAAAAATTTAAAAAATAGATATAAATTTTGAAATTAAGGTTATTATATTTATTTGATATTTTTGGGCGTTAATTTTATATTTTTTCATATTTTACCTATATTTTATTAATGAATTACCCATTTTTGAGAATTACTGAACAAAAATAAAAATATAAATAAATTTTCGAAAGTGTTGAATTTAAGGTTACTATAATTATTTTTTAATTTTTGGCATTAATTCTATATTTGTTTTCATATTTTTCCTATTTTTATTCATGAATTACCCATTCTCGGGATTTACTGAATAAAAATAAAAAGAACTTTTTTGTAGAAATTGATGGATTTAATGTCACTATATTTTTTTGTGAATTTTTTTCAATAATTTTATTTATTTATTCATATTTTTCTACTTTTTATTCATGGATTACCAATTTTCGGAATTTGCCGAACTAAAATAAACATTAAACAAATTGTAAAATATTTTGAATTTAATGTTACTATCTTTATTTGTGAATTTTTGACGTCAATTTTATAATTTTTTTAAATATTTTTCCCATTTTTTATTCATCAATTACTCATTTTTGAGATATACCAAACTTAAATAAAATTAAAACATAATTGTTGAAATTGTTGAATTTAAGGTTACTATATTTATTTGTGAAGTTTTGACATTATTTTTATATATTTTTTTCATATTTCTCCTATGTTTTATTAATCAGTTACTCATTTTTCAGGATTTACCTATAAAAAAAATTGTTGAAACTATTATTTTATATATAAAAAAGTAATTTGTGCAATCTAATGAGTGTTTGTGCCTTAGAACATGCATATTTGGGTTGTACATGTTCATTATGAATCTCTAGAAAAATTATGTCTACTCCTCTTAGTTAGAATCCACGCCACAAAATCAAGAGCTCCAAGTAGGCCACGCATCAAACGTGGCATCTGGGCATCAAGCAAGCGACGTCGGCCAACGACATTCACCATTAGCCAAGGTCTCCACACATAAGCCTTAGTGTGTGCACATCGGCTGGGCAATATGAGTCATGGTCTGAGCGCATCGGCTAGGCGACATCTGATATTGCCTGCATGCATCGGCCAAGCGACATTGGCCAACGGCAAGCGATACGCTCAAATTACACTTCTTTACAGAAGTATAAGCGGTCGTATCAAGTAAAGAACCCAGCAAGTAGGTTGGGGTCGATCCACGAGGAAAATGGTTTAGACTTAACTTCAATATACATTACGTCTATTTAGTCAAGTCCTTTCTGAAAACAGTTAATTAATAATGGGGGTTTTGTGAAACAAAAGTGTTCAATTATTTCTAAGTAAAATAAGCTGCAAGATTTAAAACTTTGGTGTTTATCAAGTGATGAGAAAAACTAGGGTATAAGTGTTCCCATAGGTTAATTACATGGTAATCCTAGCTGTAACAATTCTTTCCTACTATCTTGCATGCAAATTGATAAGTTATGTATCTAAATCCTTGGTCCGGCATTTAGTGGATTTCACCCCATACCTTGGTCCGGCTACGTGTATCTAAATTACTAAACCTTACCTTTACTTCATATTAAGCATCAATTTCGATGTTTGGCTTAGTTACTATTTTGCAGCAATCGAAACTATCCTATTAGATAGTGTCTACTAAATCTATGTTGATAAGTCTTTTCCTATTAACTAACCCTTGGTCCAGCAAGTAGAAATAGGGCAAGTTCTAACGCGTGCACTCATTAAAAAGACTTCTAAACGAAAGAATTATCAATACATGCAAGAACCTATTCTAGAATTGTTATTTAGCTAGTTTTACCTGGTTAATCACCCATGGTTCCCACAACCCTAGTTGTGGATTTAGTTACCCATGCTTAGAAGGACACAATTCATGGTTGTTAAACAATAATTCATGTACTTACTTTGACAAGTTTGAAGAAAATCCAGAAATAACACTTGAAACAATAAAATTCACTTGAAAATCAATTCTGGAAACTTGAATAAATTCCCAAGTTGCAAAGTCAAATCTCCAAGAACAAAAGGATGAAAAATAATAAAAAGTTCAACCCCAAAAATGAGGTTTTACACCCTATTTATAAAAACATTGTCATAACATAAAAGGATAGCAATTAAGGAAAGTTTGTCCAAAAAATGCCGCTTCAAACGATGGACCGTCCACTGCCTCCGTCGGTCCATACTTAGCATATTTTCAAAACCTGCACATTGCATCTTCTCTGATCTAGTCGATGAACCAACATCACGGTCCGTCGATTTACTTACGGTTCGTCGATGCCTCCGTTATTCCATACTTCAACTTTTCTTCAACATCGGGTACTAGAGCAGTCTCTGATCTCATCAATGATTTTCTAGGACGGTCCGTCGATCAATCTACGGACCGTTTATCCTTCCGTAGCCCCACACTTGGTCAGAATTCCCCGAGTTGCTTCCAGATGCTTGAACCTCCAGTCGACGATCACCACCTAAGGCCCTAGACACACACTATACTTAAGGAAAAACCCTTGAAAGTACCGTGAAACCGGTACATCAACACCGTCAAATTAAATTCGTTGTTTGTCCTCAAGCAACGCACTATGACTCAACACAACACCTTGTACACAAGTATCCTCTTTTAAGCTTTCGCAATTATATGGCTATCAATCCCGAATTTTTTCATTCCTTTAATGCATTCTTTTACTCTTAGGCTCACTAAGCTCATTCATGTGGATCAGACCAACAGACTCACCACGCATCGACACCTCTCCTTTTTTATCTCTCACCAAGGTACCAACTTTCTAATATTACAACTAGTGCCCTCACTTCAAAAACAATATCCTCCCTTTTCACACAGTGATTTCAAATTTGAGTATAAGGATCATTATTTAACGCTCACGCTCAGAACAACTTCACACCTAATTGGTACTTGTCGCCATAGGCTTGCCCTTCATTTCACTGCTTTAAGTTTAACAAATTAGACTCTTAGGAACACGATAGGACTTTCTTGGGTTGTAACGTAGGCTCAGGGTCAGGTATGGTACATATGGATACATTGTAGTGACTTGTTGCCCTCCTTGACATTACAGCTAATCGTCCTACCTCTTTCATTGTCTCTTATGCCTTACTTTTCGTTTCTTATCATCTTTGCCTTGCTTTCTCCTTTCTTTCCATTTTGTGGAAGTGACTCTTACTTCTTTTTCTTCAACACTCTTTTTCTCTTTAAATCTCTTTATTTCTTTTTCTTTCTCTACTCAATTGATAATTTTGACTGAGTCACTCTTTTTGTTCACTGTTTCTTTTCTTTTCCACATTACTCTTTTCATCCCCACTTTTCGGGACATTACTCATAATAGCCACTCTCAACTTATGGCTTTGCCATGAGTCAAGGTACACAATACCCAAGGTTGGGTCAAGGCCAAGACGAGGTCAGTTTCTGCATTAGCCACCCTCAACTTATGCTTTTGGCCTAAGTTGAGGTGCACATGTCCAAGGAGGGACTAGGGCCAACACATTTTATCCATGGGAGACAATTTGGTGTAAAAAAGAAAGGTCTATTGAAAGCTCAAAATATTTGGATCAAAAGGGGATCGATTCCACATGGTTTTCTTTTATTTAGGCTAAAGATTGGCTAATTTTGAACAAGGGCCTATGATCCTTTCCTAAATGTCTAACATAGATTCCTTTTTGCAGGACTAACAGGGAAAGTTCTAGCTAGGTACCAATAGTGGAACAATCAAATTTCCTCACACTCTCTTGACATTTCATTACCCTATGAGATTATCAGACACCTAGTTTGAGTGTCAGACTTGAGGGTCATGCAGTAGTGCATCTCTATGTCATGCTTAAAGCCAACACGTTCAACATTCATTATACCTAATCATGCAATCATTCTTTTTAGAACGGGATATCATTCATACTTTAGCCATCATGCTTCAGATTTCAAATTCATACTTTGTAAAAGATACTACACATGCCGGTTCAACAATAAAGTAATTAGTCTCTTGAGGCAAAAGAACACATGCAAGAAAACCACCAAGAGAGGATAATGAGTTGGACTACTCAGACTTCACCCTGACACTCACTTCCATTAACCCCACCTCCAACAAAAAATCATGCAATTGTCCCCAATGCATAAGAAATATAAAAACAAGGTGGTAGTTGAAGCAAACCTGAGGCGCATAGTGCCGAAGATCAACAAGTAGGTGGGTCTGGTTTCTCGGAACCCGCGCCATCAGTAGTAGGGACATCATCAGTAGTATCCGCAGCAACATCTGCACCATCAGTGATGCTCCTCTCAACAGCCTCCAATCTGGAGCTAGACGCCCCAGCAGCTAAATCATATGCCCTCATCTGCCGGGCCTCCTCATCAACCAATGAGGCTCTCCTCGCAGCGTCCATATCTGATCGCTCCCTCTTCCTATCTGAGCACCCTCACCCTCACTAGTGTCGCTGGAACGGTGCCACTTGGTATACTCACGTGGCAGAGGCAGTGGTGCAGTGGTGGTCTAGAATAGTGCAGTAAGCACTGTATCCTCCGCAAGCTCCGCAGGTGCGGCCTCAGGCTCGGGTACCCTCATATCAAGTATAGCATCCACATCAGCTCTCAGACTCGCCACAGCCGCCTGCAGAGTCATCAAATCGATGGTAGGGGCATGTCATTCTAGGACCCTCAGCTCAAAAGCATTGAGTCGCTGGTGGACCACCTGAATCCTCCTCTCCGTATGCTGAGCAACCTTCTTCTCAATCCGGTCCTCAGTCTCGGCAATCGAATTCTGCATCCAAGGCTGGATATGGTGCAACAATGTGGCCATCTGGGCCTCTAGCTTCTGGTCCCTAGCAATTGGGACCTGTACTACTGATGGTGGTGTAGACCGGGAGGAACTCGGTGCCCTACTAGTGCCCGGGGAAGACTCAACCAGGGTGGTATCGGTAGGCTCAGAAGCAGCATGATCAGCCCCTTGGGCTTGCTCTACCGTATCTGCGAGGTTCTCACTCAACGGCTGCACATCCAATTTGAGCCCTTTATTTGGTGCTAACACATTGGCCTCATCCCTGATGAGACCTATGTCCACTATCCCGGTAGAAGTGTGGAGAGCATCTATGTGCCAAATGGGCACTCCAGCAGTCCTCACATGTATGACAGACAACAATAGCCTTGGAAAATCAATATCGAACCCGGCGACCATAATAACTACCAAGACAGCTCTATCCCACATAGGTATATTATCTACAGCTGTGGGGGATAGGCGGTGACGGATAGAAGCCAAATTAACCTGGATGAAAACGTGAGGTTGGCCTTCTTGATAAGGCTTCTGGCGTGCAGCACCCTGTCTGCGCCCTCACGGTCTACATATATGTGCTGGGGGAACCACCTCTTGGTGGTCTCTCTAAGATCCTTGTCGCGCTGGAATTGGCCCTACTTGACCACGTCCCACCTGTATTCGAACTCGTGGGTGAAGGGGACCCTGTTGGCATCGGTATCTGCACCATATAAAAAGCGGCGAATGGAAGGCAAAGAGATGTCCACCCGGCAACCACGAACGCGAACCTCAGTGAGTGGTGCCTGTTTGGCGGGGTTAGCCCGCCTATCCAAAGAACCCCGTAGAGTCGCTACGTAAGAGGCGTAGAAATCCCGCACCAACTCCTTACTGTAGCGTCCCACACTCCTAGCAGGTGAATAGGTCATGTAACTGTCAGAGTTAGAGTCATCACCCCCTTATCATTGAGCAACTTGGCATCCCTGTAGATCTGGTACTGCCCCTCTATGCACCACCAGTTAGGCTGATCAGCAACTGGTGTAGGGTCCTCATGTCGGGGTGCCGGAGCATACTCTGAACTCTGGACCTCATCATACGAGGCATGGTGTGCAGGTGCATCCGGAACAGTGGCTCCTTGTGATACGGAACCTGAAGCAGTGGCCTCATTCGACCCTGTAGAGTGGGTAGATTCAGAATAGGAAGCCTACTCAGAGCCAGACGCTCCCTCAGAACCAGAGGGAGACCCAGACGGTGTGCCGGTCAGTGTGCACTCCTCATCATACTGGGAGGTAGTGACTACGCCAGACGCCACCTTCTTGGGCGTGCCCCGGGTGGCCCTAGCAGCTGGTGTTGGTGTCTGGGTGCCTGGTGGCACATATTTGGGATCACGCTCATTGTCTGACAGGACAATAATCTGGCGTGAAGGTGCCATGAACTTTGACCGTCCTCTGGAGTAGACAATATCCGGTTTGGGGGCCATTGATACCTGCAAATAAGAGTTATTAGTTTCATTGTAATCATCCTACACACTCAACAGAAGCAGAACAAAATCGAAAAACACAAGACACAGGCTTGCATACTCAGTAGACGGGCACTATCGATGGCCCGTCGATAGTGTCCGTCGATGGACACTTAGAAAAATTTTCGAAGTCATGTTAGATTAGAACTTTCAGTTAGACACGACGAACGTGCAGAATGGCCCGTCGATGAATTGACGGACCGTAGTCCACTTCCGTCGTCTGACACTTAAAGTTTTTTTTGCAAGCACACAAAGCATAGTTTCAGACAGAAATAATGGACGTGCAGAATGGCCCGTCGATGAATCGATGGACCGTAGTCCAATTTTGTCATCACAGAGTTAGAAAAAAATAGGGTGCAACGATCGACGAACCCCATCGACGGTCCGTCGATTGACGGACGGTCCGTAGACGGGGTCTTGTGCTGTCGGTCAGAGACATGTTTTTCAGACATTCTTTGCACCCCAAATGGACAATATCAAGCATATATCAACACACTAAACATACAATAACCATCAGCAAGCAAATTCGTCATTCCTAGGGCTTGATTTTTCAAATTTCTATCCTAGATTCTAAGAGACTATCAAGCCCTAAGTCGGAAAACAACCAATCAAACAACAGTTAGAGTTCATATAGACAGTTAGCACCCCCAACCCGATCACTTTCTATCATTCTAACGGACATGAAACCCAATTTTAGCTAGTTAATCATGTATATTTGTCCCTAAGTCAAGACCCACATACAATCTATTCGGATGTTTGGAAATTTGAATGTGAATTCAGTGAGTAGATGAGAACGACATACCTGTACTTTGTAGTGGAGTGAAGATGTGGGTGAACTTGCAAAAACAACCGATGATCCCGCCTTCAAACACCGACAGGAAAATTCTTGGATTGGATGAGGATTTGGGGAACTAGGGTTCTGGGAATTTGGAGAAATGGAGAGAATAAGAGATTAGAAGGGAATTTGGTGGGAGTGAATGTGGGAGTGAATGGAGGAATAAGGGAATAAGGGAAGGGAAACGGTTGGGGGGAGAATTTGAAAAGGTGTGGGAGGGTAACGTAAAGGTTATGATTTTATACAGCCGGTCGGGTCGGGTCACGGGTTTTGGGAACTAACGTTTCCCCGTCGACTGATCCGTCGATTGTGCCCTAACTTAAATATATTGAATAAAATACCTGGGATCCATGGACACCATCGATGGTCCATCGATGGGACGATGGACCGTCGGTTGGTCCGTAGATCAGTGGACCAGACCAACTTCTGCAAATTTCTGGTGGTTTGGTCCCTACACATTGAGCACCCAATAAGCCATTCTTTTTGTGTTTTCTGGAAACTTTTTAGACACAGATTCTAAACTACTCTCTATCCAACAGTCTAAAAGAAATAAAAGAAAATTCACACATGACATTGAGTAAAACCGAAAAAAATACAACTATTTCTACAAAGACAACAAAAACCTATTGTTGGCTAGAGGATACATATTGGGTTGCTCCCAATAAGCGCTTGATTTAACATCACGGCACGATGCAAGACTCTTGATTACTCAGACTTTATCAAGATGATATGCCTCAACCACTTCATTGGCATTTTCCGCATGCCCGAGGTAGATCTTGATTCTTTACCCATTAACCGTGAACCTTTCACCCTCCTTGTTCTCCAACTTAACCGCACCATGAGGGAATACTTTAGTGATCAAGAATGGACCAGTCTATATGGACTCGAGTTTGCCCGAAAACAAGCGCAACCTAGAGCTGAACAAAAGCACCAAGTCCCCAACCGCAAATTCACGCTTCTCAATCTTTTGGTCATGGTACTTCTTCATCTTTTCTTTGTAGAGGGCTGAAATTTCATATGCGTTCAAGAGAAACTCATCAATCTCATTCAACCCATTTAATTTCTGTTCCGCTGCTTCATTCCAATCCATCTTCAGTTTCTTCATCGCCCACATGGACTTGTGCTCTAACTCAACCGACAAGTGATAAGCCTTCCCATATACAAGTTGGTATAGCGACATACCTATGGGAGTCTTGTATGCTGTCCGGTAGGCCCAAAGAGCATCATCAAGCCTCCTTGACCAATCCATTCTACTAGCATTCACCGTTTTTGCCAGAATTTGCATTATTTCTCTGTTTGACACCTCAACTTGCCCACTAGCCTGTGGATTGTAAGGAGTGGCTACATTACGGAGAACTCCATATTTTTCCAATAACCCTTTGAACAACTTGTTGCAAAAGTGGGATCCCCCGTCACTAATAATAGCCCTAGTGGTGTCAAATCTGGAAAATATATTCTTTTTCAAGAATGCGATGACACTCTTCCCTTCATTGTTTACAAGTGCTATGGCTTCCACCCATTTTGACACATAATCCACCGCCACAAGAATGTACTTCATCCCATGAGAACTCACAAAAGGGTCCATAAAATCAATGCTCCAGACATCAATCAACTCAATGACTAGAATGGGATTCAAAGGGAGCTCTTGCCTCCTCGAAATACCTCTATCTCGTTGGCACCTATCACATGACTTTGCGAACTTATGAGCATCTTGGTGGATGGTCGGCCAATAGTACCCACACTGCAAAATCTTATGGGCGGTCCGGATACCACTATGATGCCCTCCCACGGGCGAGGAGTGGCATGCCTCCAAAACACTTAGCATCTCAACTTCCGGTACACATCGGCGAATAAGCCCATCGGCACAAATCCGGTATAGGTAAGGCTCATACAAAAAAGAACTTTTTCACATCATGCATGAACATTTTCCTCTGATGAAAGGACAAGTTCGATGGGACTATATCACTAGCCAGATAATTCTCAAAATCGACGAACCAGGGAATCAAGTCATGAGAAGCGTCCAATACATGATTATCAGGGAAAGTATCATCAATTTCAGCCTTTTCACCCAACTCTCGCATAGCTTCATCCTCTAGTTTGGACAAGTGATCGGCAACTTAGTTTTCCGTCCCCTTTCTGGCTTTCACCTCGAAATCAAACTCTTGCAACAGTAATACCCATCTAATCAACCTTAGTTTAGCATCCTTCTTTGCCATGAAATATCTCAAAGCAGAATGATCATTATCCACTATGACTCTCGTGCCAAGCAAATAGGAGAAAAAAATTTTCGAAAGCAAATACCACCGCAAGAAGATCTTGGTCAGTCATAATATAGTTCTTTTGAGCTTCATTAAGGGCCTTACAGGCGTAATAAATGGTATGAAGGATTTTATCCGTTCTTTGTCCCAACACTACACCAAGAGCAACCCCACTAGCATCACACATCACCTCAAATGGTTTGCTCCAATCCGGGGAAATAATAATGGGCGGAGACACTAACTTCTCTTTTAACTCTCCAAATACCTCCAGACAAGATTCATCAAAATAAAATTTACATTCCCTCTTAAGTAATTTGCACAGAGGATGTGCATTTTTTGAGAAATCCTTGATAAATCTCCTATAGAAGCCCGCATGCCCAAGAAAACTTCTCACACCCTTTATAGAGATGGGTGGAGGAAGTCTCTCAATAACTTCTACTTTTGATCGATCAACCTCTATTCCCTTCTCTTAGATGCGATGGCCCAATACAATACCCTCTTTCACCATGACGTGACATTTCTCCCAATTAAGCACAAGGTTGCGATCTTCACATCTTTTGAGAACTTCAGCCAAGTGACTCAAACAACGATCAAAAGAGTCTCCAGCGATAGAAAAATCATCTATAAACACCTCAATGGTGTCCTCCACGATATCGGAGAATATCAACATCATACATCTTTGAAAAGTAGCCGGTACATTACACAATACAAATGACATCCTCTTGAATGCAAAAGTCCAATAAGGGCAAGTAAAGGTGGTTTTCTCTTGATCTTCCGGCGCGATAGAGATTTGATTGTAACCCGAATAGCCATCAAGAAAGCAGTACCATCCTTTTCCCGCGAGTCTATCTAACATCTGATCCATGAAGGGCATAGGAAAATGGTCCTTCTCAGTCCATGCATTCAACTTCCAGTAATCCATACACACTCTCCATCCGGTCATCGGCCTCATGGGAACAAACTCATTCTTCTCATTTGGTACCACTGTCATTCCCCCCTTTTTGAGCACACACTGAACAGGGCATACCCAACTACTATCTGCGATGGGATATATGACTCCTGCATCTAACCACTTAATAATATCCTTCTTCACTACCTCTTGCATGGGTGGATTCAAACGTCTCTGGTGCTCAATACTTGGCTTATGATCGGGCATGAGTTGGATTTTGTTTGAACAAATATCGGGAGGGATCCCAATAATATCCGTAATAGTCCACCCAATAGCTCTCTTGAATCTCTTCAACACTTCCACCAAACACTCTACTTGTTGCACATTTAGATCCAACGCAATAATTACCGGCAAAGTGTCATCTTTTCCCAAGAATACATACCTTAGATGAGGCGGTAGAGCCTTAAGCTCTAATTTTGGAGCCTCTTCAATAGATGGTTTCGCGGGTGGAGACTCGCGATGTTTCATGTCTAACTCCAATTTCTTTGGTTTGAACCAAAAATCACCTCGATCAAGTGCCGCAACCAAGGACCCATACTCTTCAATACCATCACTCTCAAAATTCATGATCACTGCCACTAGTGTCTCAACACCAAGGAGCTCTTCGATTTGAACTTCATACGTACTCTCAACCCTATAAGATATAGTAGATACTGTTTGGAGCTCACCACTCTGCTTTATGGACCTACAAAATGTTTAAAGTTGTCTCTTTATTATTTAACCGGAACTTCATCTGCCCTTTTTCTATATCAACCAAAGCGCGACCAGTCACAAGGAATGGTCTCCCAAGAATAATGGGCACCTCAAAATCCACCTCACAGTCAAGAATCACAAAGTCGGCCGGAAATATAAATGACTCGACCTTCACTAATACATCATGGAGTATCTCAATAGGCCTCTTCACCGTTTGATTGACCATCAGTAACCGCATCGATGTAGGCTTTGGGCCACCTAAACCCAATTTCTTGTAAATCGAAAGAGGCATGAGAGTTATGCTTGCACCTAGACCACAAAGTGCTTTAGCAAAGTGTAACAACCCGATGGTACATGGAATAGTGAAAGCGCCCGGATCTTCCTTCTTTTGTACAAGAGACCTTATAGCAATAGCACTACAATGTTGCATTCGGTCATCATCCTCAAAACTTACCGATCTCTTCTTCGTAACCATATCCATCATAAACTTGGCATAACCGGGCATTTGTTCAAGAGCTTCTATCAAAGGGACATTGATGGAAAGCTGTTTCAACATAGTAATAAAACGCCGGTATTTACCATGCTCAACTTTCTTCACCAATATTTGCGGGAATTGTGGTGTTGGTCTAGGCACGGGGACCACCTATTGGGGTATCTCTACTTCTTTCACAACTCATCATTTACCAACTCATCACTAGCTTCTACTACCTCTTCATCTCTTCTCACCTCATCTTCTACACCAGACGGCATAGGTGGATTAATGGTTTGCTTACCCCCTTGAGTCGTGACTGCCTACAATGTCCATCATTTTTCGGATTTTGGACGGTATTGCTAGGAAGATTAATCAGTTGACGAGGGTTCACAGTAGTCGACAATTGGGCCATTTGCAACTCAAGATGCTTGATTGAGACTGTATGTGCATCCACCTTTTGGCCAATATTAGCCAAATCACCTCTCAAATCCTTGGCGTGCTCATCACTTGCGTCAAACCTCCTAATCATCTTTTGTAACATATCTTTAACTTGCACCATACTACCTCCACCAACCCTAGGAGCAACTTCCCGATTTTGAGGAGGAACATAGGGCCCACTTTGATCGTTTCTGTTACCATAGTTACCACAGTTGTAGTTTCCTTCTCGAACATAATGGCCTTCTTTGTTGTAATTCCCATAGTTCCGACCTTGATTTGCTTGACCTTGGCACCAATTATCCTGATTGGAGCCTTGGGTGTTTGGTCGGAACCCCTCCGTCTTCTCATTCACAGCATAATAATCTTCTTCATAGTAGTACTCATCAATCGGCGGTGGTGGTTTAGTCAAATAATTCACCACATTTACTTTCTCCGCCCCTCCAGTGACATGTTTCAAAACTAACCCGAGCTCAGTTCTCATTTGAGCCATCTCCTCACGAATCTCATCGGCGGCCGAATTATGCGTAGCTTGCACTACAAAAGTGTTTATCCCAGTATCTGACTTCCTAGTGCTCCAAGATTTATTATTTTGGGAGATTTTCTCTAACTTCTCGGCATCTCTGCATAAGTACACTCCCCATAAGAACCACCCGCAATCGTATCAAGCACTGCCTTATTATTGTAGTCTTGACCCCGATAGAAGTACTATTTCAACGACTCATCATCAATGCAGTGGTTTGGGAAACTTCTTACGAATGAGGTGAATCTATCCCAAGAGCAACTCACCGACTCCCTAGGTAATTCCACAAAGTTTTTCACCCTATCTTTGTGGTTGAGCTTTTTTAGAAACCGGATAGTAACGCTAGGAACACATCTCTCAACTGGTCCCAAGTATAGATCGAGTTATAGGGCAACTCAGTAAACTATGTCACGGCCTCTCCCGTCAGTGAGAGAGGGAACACTCTTAACCCGATTACATCCATGTCTGGCCTCCCTACACAACTCTTACACACCGACCTCAGTTTGGCGATGTGAGCATGTGGATCCTCAGATGGTAGCCCCAAAAACAAACCTCTAGCGGTGAGCATCTGCATTAAGCTACTAGTTTCCACGAAAGTATGACCCTGTGGTATAGGAGGTAGGACAAGTGGCCCATCAGAGTCAGTGATGTTGATGTTTCCCCTATAGAACTCCTGAGGGCGTGGAATGGGAGGTTGCCTCCTCAAAGCATCATCAAGTGGATTATCAGCAACCACTTGATTGTGAACATCTATCGGTGGTGGAGGTTGGTGATTGATCCCATCGACAGGATTGCCGGGATTCTGTTGGTTATTCATTATGCGGAGTGTCTGGTTCAGTTCAGGATCGTTAGGAAGCGTTGGTTCTCCTCGGCTCCGTGTACTTGGCATACACTAGAGCTAGACATCAGAGAGATAAAAACAAAAAGGTAAAGTAAAATTATAAAATTGTTGACTAAAATTCAGTAATGTGCTTAAAGTTAATCTAAAAGCCACTTTCCCCGGCAGCGGCGCCAAAATTTGATACGCTCAAATTACACTTCTTTACAGAAGTATAAGCGGTCGTATCAAGTAAAGAACCCAACAAGTAGGTTGGGGTTGATCCCACGAGAAAAATGGTTTAGACTTAACTTCAATATACAATTATGTCTATTTAGTCAAGTCCTTTCCGAAAACAGTTAATTAAAAAGGGTTTTTTTTTTAAACAAAAGTGTTCAATTATTTCTAAGTAAAATAAGTAGTAAGATTTAAAACTTTGGTGTTTATCAAGTGATTGGAAAAACTATGGTATAAGTGTTCCCCATAGGTTCATAACGTGGTAATCCTAGCTATAACAATTCCTTCCTAGTATCTTGCATGCAAAGTGATAAGTTATGTATCTCTAAATCCTAGGTCCGGCATTTAGAGAATTTCACCCCGTACCTTAGTCTGGCTACGTGTGTCTAAATTATTAAACCTTACCTTTACTTCATATTAAGCATCATATTTGATGTTTGGCTTAGTTACTATTTCGCAGCAATCGAAACTAGCCTATTAGATAGTGTCTACTAAATCTATGTTGATAAGTCTTTTCCTATTAACTAACCCTTGGTCCGGCAAGTAGAAATAGGGCAAGTTCTAACGCATGCACTCGTTAAAAAGACTTCTAAATGAAAGAATTATCAATACATGCAAGAACCTATTCTAGAATTGTTATTTAGCTAGTTTTACCTTGTTAATCACCCATGGTTTCCACAACCCTAGTTGTGGATTTAGCTACCCATGCTTAGAAGAACACAATTCATGGTTGTTAAACAATAATTCATGTACTTACTTTGACAAGTTAGAAGACAATCCAGAAATAACACTTGAAACAGTAAAATTCACTTGAAAATCAATTCCGGAAACTTGAATAAATTCCAAGTTACAAAGTCAAATCTCCAAGAACAAAAGGATGAATAATAATAAAAAGTCCAACCCCAAAAATGAGGTTTTACACAATATTTATAAAAACGTTGTCCTAACATAAAAGGAAAGCAATTAAGGAAAGTTTGTCCAAAAAATGCGGCTTCAATCGACGACCCCACTGATAGTCCGTCGATCAAACGAAAGACCGTCGACTGCCTCCGTCGGTCCATACTTAGCATATTTTCAAAACCTGCATATTGCATCTTCTCTGATCTAGTCGACGGATCAACAACACAGTCCGTTGATTTAATTACGGTCCGTCGATGCCTCCATTCTTCCATACTTTAACTTTTCTTCAACATTGGGTGCTGGAGCAGTTTCTAATCTCATCAACGATTTACCAGGACGGTCCGTCGATCAATCAACGGACCGTCGATCCTTCCGTATCCCCACACTTGGTAAGAATTCCCCGAGTTGCTTCCAGATGCTTGAACCTCCAGTCGACGATCACCACCTACGTTCCGTCTATGGAATGAAGGGCCGTCGATGGCTTCGTGGGTCACTTATGCACTAATTTCTGTATTTGCACTTTGGACAACTTTCCTGCAAAACACAGATAAAAATACATTAAAATTACTACGAAAAGGCCCTAGAGAAACACAAAACTTAAGGAAAAAGTCCTGAAAGTATCATGAAACCATGGTACATCAGCAGGTAGCAAATGCAAAGTCCTGTATGCATTAGTCATGGAGTGTGCGCATCGACTGACAACATCAGTCGTGGCCTGCGCGCATCGATTGTGTGACATTTTCATCGACTAACGTCATGCAGAATCTGCCAAGGCCCGTGGGCTTTAGGAAAACAATGTTGGCTAATGATCGATAGAATCATCCAAGGAATGTGTGCTTTGGGCAAGCGACATCGGCCAACAGGAAGCGGTAAGCGACATCGGCCAATAGCAAGTGCTAAGTGACATCGGCCAACGGCAAGCGGAAAGCGACATCGACCATGCAATAGTGGTTTTGGATGTCTGCATCGGTCATGGCCTGTGGACATTGATCAGCCGATGTCGGGCGTGGTCCAGCCACATAGTTCGTATACTCTACACATCAATAAACGGTCGTCGAGCTTAGCCTTCCGGCATCGTCATTAGCCTTCACACAACGACAAGTAGACGTTGGACATTAGCTTCCCACATTGGTCGTGGCTTAGACATTCCTTCGCCAACGTTGGCCCTGGATTTCCTACATTGAATGTGGCTTGTGCACATTGCTCAGGTGTCGTCAGGCATGGACTGCCCGCATCTTTATTGGCCTACAAACAAAAGTGAAGTGACATAAGGTGTTGCGTACTCTCGTCGCCTTTGGCCCGCACAATGGTCAGCCGACGTCGGGTGTGGCCCTCCCACATTGCCTTTCGCCTGCACACAATGATCAGTTGATGTCGGACATGGCCTTCTTGCATCACCTTTGTCCTGTTTATAACGGTCAGGTGACGTCGGACATGGCCTGCCCGTATCACCATTTGTCTGCACACAACAATAAGCTAACGTAGGACGTGGGCTACACCTATTTTCCGTGACCTGTGCACATCGATCATCCAACATCGGACGTGGCCTACCACCATTGTTCGTAGCATGCACACATCTATTTACCGACGTTGAACATGGCTTGCAAGCATCGTCCGTAGCCTGCACACATTGGTCTGCCTATGTTAGAGGTGGCCTGGCATATCACTCATGGTCAATCCACATCGTTCGTAGCCTACACACATTGTTCATATTTTTCCTATTTGTTATTCATGTATTACCCATTTTTGGGATTTACCGAATGAAAATAAAATTAAAAATAATTTGTTAAAATTGATGATTTTAAGGTTACAATATCTGTTTGTACATTTTTGGCATTAATTTTATATTTTTTTTCATATTTTCCTAGTTTGTATTCATGAACTACCCATTTTCGGGATTTACCAAACCAAAATAAAAATTAAAAGAAATTGTTGAAATTGTTGAATATAATGTTACTATGTTTATTTGTGAATTTTGACGTTAATTTTACATAAATTCTTTTCATAACTTCCCTAGTTTTTATTCATCAATTACTCATCTTCGAGATATACCGATCAAAAATAAAAATTAATAAGATTGTTGAATTTAAGGTTACTATATTTGTTTGTGAAGTTCTTGTGTTATTTTAATATTTTTTGATATTTTTCCTATGTTTTATTACTTAGTAACTCATTTTTAGGATTTACCAAAAAAAATATAATATAATAAAATTTGTTGAAATCTATTTTTTTGTGTAAAAAGTTATTTGTGGAAGCTAATGTGTGATTGTACCTTGGAACATGCATATTTGGGTTGTACATGTTCATTATGAATCTCTGGGAAAATCAGTCTACTCCTCTTAGTTAGAATCCACGCCATGGAATCAAGAGCTCCAAGTAGGCCATGCTCAGACGTTGCATGTGGGCATCGGGCAAGCGACGTCAAACAATTGTAGGCGACATCAACCAAGGCATGTACGCATTGGACGTAGCATGTCTGCATCTGGAAAGAGACATCAGTGTCGGCCAATGGGATGCAACATTGTCTAGTGCACATCTCGCAAGCGACGTCGGCCAATGACACGCAGCATCAGCCAAGGCCTACACACAATAGCCATCGTGTGTACTCATAAGCTGGCGACATCACCGTAAGCTAATAGCAGGCAGCATCAGCCAAGGCCTGTGCTCTCCGATCAAGCGATGTCCACCAATGGCAAGCGACATCATCCCAACGACATTGATCGTAGACCGCTCACATTAATTATGCCTTGTTGCACGCCGCTCAGTGGACGTTGGCCATGGACTTCCCACATCGGCCATGACTTGTGCACATCGGTTAATCATTATCGGACGTGAACTGATCGCATCTCCCTTATCCTGCACACAATGGTTAGCCAACGTCAGGCATTGCTTGCCCGCATCAATTCGACTAACACAGAATGCTCAGTCGACGTTGGACGCGACATGGTCGCTTCACCTGTGGACTGCATATAATGGCTACCCGATGTCGTACGTGGTATCCCGCATCACCTTTAACCTGCATACAACTAACGCCCGGCATCAGGCATGGGATGCACCTACCGTCCGTGACCTGCAGAAATCAGTCAGATGATGTCAGAAGTGGTGTGCCAACCTAGTCAGCAGCCTGCACACATCGGCCTCCTGACGTCTAACGTGGCCTGCCAACATTGTATTTAACCTGCACACATCGGTCTGCAGACATTGAATGTAGCCTTCCTTCATCGTCCGTAACTTACACACATAAGTATGCCAACGTCCGACGTTGCCTGCTAGTATCTTCTGTAGCATGCACACATTGGTCTACCGATGTCAGCTAACAGTAGGTAGAATCAGCCAAGGCCTTAGCACATCTGACGTAGCATATGTGCATCTGGCAACTGACATCATCCAGTGGCATGCGACTTCAACCAAGGCCTGCATGCTCAGACGTGTCATGTGTGTATCTTTGCAGCGATGTCAGCTAATGGCTTGCGACATCGGCCAAGTCCTACATACACGGGCTTGGCATATGCGCATTTGGCAAGAGACATCGACCAACGGTATGCAACATCAGCAAAGTCTTGTATGCATCAACTGTGGCGTGTGCACATTGGATAGCAGACATCATTCATGATCTGAGCGCATCGCCCAGACGACATCGGATGTGGCTTGCACGGATTGACCAAGCAACAATTGGCCAAAGATAGGAAGCAACGACCAAGGCCTGCACATATCAGCCGTGGCATGTGCGAATTGACTGGGAGACATCGGTCGTGGACTATGCGCATCTGCTAGGCAACATCGACCAATGGAAAGATGCATCAACAAAGGCTTGCACGCATCAGACGTGATTTTGCATATCGACAGGGCAAAATCAGTCGTCGCATGCGTCCATCGGCCAGGTGACGTGGGCCAATGGTAGGCAGCAACATCCAAGGTTTTCACACATCTTACATGGTTTGTGTGCATCTGGAAAGCAACGTCGGACAACTACATGAAACATCCTCCATGGCATGCACATATCACTTGTGGTGTGTGTGCATCAGCTTGGCAAAATTGACATCGGCCAACTGTAGGCACCATCAGCAATGGATTGTGTGCTTCATGCAACCGACGTCATCCAACGGCTGGCACCATCAGCCAAGGCATGCACGCATCTTACATGGCATGTGCGCATCTGGCAAGCTACGTTGGCCAATGGAATGCAATATCAGCCAAGGCCTGCACGTATCACGCATGACGTGTGTACATCAGCTGAGCGACATTTGCATCGGGCAATGTTAGGCAGCATCAGCCAAGGCCTATGAGCTTGAGGAAGTGACATTGGACAATGAAAGGCAGCATCAGCCAAGTCCTGCACGCATCAACCATGGCATGTGCGCATTGGCAGGGCAACATCAGCATCGACCAACGACAAGCAACATCAATCAAGCCCTGTTTGTTTCATGCAAGCGACATCAGCCAATAACAAGCGACATTGGCCAATAGACATTAGTCGTGGACTACCACATTGGTCGTGGTCTATGCACATCGCTTAATCGACTTCGGGCATAGACCGGCTGCATCATTTGTGGCCGGTGCAAATCACTCAATGGTCGTCAGACATGGCCTTCCTGCATTGCCCTTGGCCTGCACACAACGTCTAGTTGACATGGAACGTGGGCTACATGCATCTGCATGGCATGCATACTGCTCAGCCAACGTCGGTTGTGGACTGCCCACATCAGTCATGGCTTATGAACAATGCTCAACTATCATCGGAGGTGGACAACCCAAATCGCCCTTGGCCTGCAAACAACGTTCTGAGGACATCGGGCGTTGCCTGCCCCCATCGCCTTTGGCCTACACAAAGGTCAGCCGACGTATAGTGTGACCTTCCCGCATGGCCTTTGGCCTGCACACTACGGTGAGACGACATGGGACATGGCCTTCCCGCATCTCTTTCATCCTGCACACAACAAACAGCCGACGTCTGACATGGCCTGCATACAATGGTCAACTGACGTTGACAAACTACAAGCAGGATCGACAAGGCGACATTAGCCATGGACTGCCCGCATCGGTCGAGGTCTCTACACATTTCTCAACTGATGTTGGTGTGAACTGCCCGCATGGTCATGGATTTAAACATCGCTCAGTCATTCTCAGGCGTGGACTGCACGCATTGTCCTTGACCTGCACAAAACGGTTTGCCGACACTGGAGTTGCCTGCCCGCGTCTCGTTTGGCATGCACAGAATGATGAATTGACATATGGCGTGTCCAACCCATATCGCCTTTGTCCTGCACAAAATGGTCAGCCAACATCAGACGCGGTCTGCCCGTATCACCGTTGGCCAGCACACAACAATCAGTTGACGTCGAACATGGGATTCCAGCATCATCTGTAGCCCGCACACATCGGTCTACCGAAGTCAAACATGGCCTGCGAGCATCGTCTATAGCCTACACACATTGGTCAGCTAATGTCAAACATGGCCTGGCAACATTGTCACTAACTTGCACATATTATTCTGCCAAAGTCGGACATGGCCTACCAGAATCGTCCATAGCCCCCACACATTGGTCTGTCAATGTCAGCCAACGACAGCCTACATCAGCCATGGCATGCACACATCTGACGTGGCATGTGCGCATCAGGCAAGTGATGTCAGCCAATTGCATGCGGTTTCAGCCAATGCATGTATGCACAGACGTGGTATGTTCGTATATGGCAACCGACGTCGGCCAATAGCATACAACATCAGTCAAGACCTCATGCATGGGCGTAGCATGTGCGCATCTTTCAAGCGATGTCAGCCAATGGCATGCTGCATCATCTAAGGCCTGCACGCATCAGTCGTGGCGTGTGCACAACGACTGGGCGACATCACCCGTGGTCTGAGCACATTGGCCATGCAAGATTTGTTATGGCGTGCATGCATTGGCAAACTGATATCGGCTAACGGCAGGCATCATCAGTCAAGCCTTACAGCATCAGTCGTGGCGTGTGCGCATCTGGCAAGAGATGTTCACCAATGCAATGCAACATCGACCAAGGCTTGCATACATCATGCGTGGCGTGTGAGCATCAGCTCTGGGACATTTGAATTGGCTTACGTCAGGCAACATCAACTAAGGCTTGTGCGCTTCAAGCAAGCGATGTTGGCCAATGACAGACAAAGCATTATCCATGGCGTGAGCACATCGGCAGGGCGACATCAGTCTCGACTATGGTAGGCAGCATCAGTTAAGGCGTGTGTGCTTCAAGAAAGCGACATCAGCCAATGAAAAGAGACATCGGCAAGGCGACATTGGTGGTGGACTACCGCATCAGCCGTGGCCTATGCACATTGGTCATCCTATGTCGGGCGTAGACCGGCCGCATCATCCGTGGCCTGTGCATATCAATCAACGGTCGCTGGGCTTGGCCTTCCCGCTTCACCCTTGGACTGCACACAACGACCATCCGACGCCAAACGTGGGATGTCCGCATCAGCCATGGACTACCAGAAATGCCCTTGGCCTGCAAACAATGGTCAGGGGACATCCGACATTGCCTGCCCCCATCGCCTTTAGCCTGCTCACGGTTAGAAAATGTCAGGTGTAGCCTTCCCGTAAAGCCTTTGGCCTGCACACCAAGGTGAGCTAATGTCGGACGTGGCCTTCCCAAATTGCATTTGTCCTGCACACAGCTATCAGCCAACATCGGACGTGTCCTATCCGCATCGCCTTTGACCTACACACAACATCCAACTAACGTCGAACGTGGGTTGCACCTATCATCCCTAACCTGCACACGTAAGTCAGCCTATGTTAGACGTGACTTGCCAGCATCGTCTGTAGTAACACACATTGGTCTGCCGACGTCGTATGTGGCCTGCCTATATCGTCTATAGCCTACACACATCGGTATGCCGACGTCAAATGTGGATATGCCGCATCACCTGTGACATGCACATTGCTCAGCTGACGTCAGTCGTGGACTGGCCGCATTGGCTGTGGCTTGTGTACATCGCTCATTCGTTGTCATGTGTGGACTGCCTGTATCGCCTTTGTCCTATGAACAATGGCCAGGCAACATCATGCATTGCTTGCCCCCATCGCCTTTGTCCTGCACAACGATCCGTCGACGTCGGGCGTGGCCTTCCCTCATTGCCTTTTGCCTGCACACAACAGTCAGCCAACGTCGGACGTGGCTTTCTCGCATGCCTTTGTCATGCAGACAATGGTCATGGCCGCATCGCGTGTGGCCTGCACACTTCGCTCAGCTGATATCAGACTTTCATACCCGCATCATCTGCGACTTGCACTTGTTCGAGCGATGTTGCATGCGGCAACATTGATCGAGGTCTAGTCGACAACATGCAGATGTCCATGTAGAACAAAAATTAAAAGAGTTTGAAACATCTTTTATTTGTACAAATATGTACTATATCGTTAGTTTCACATGTTTAAAGGTATTTTTGAGCATTTTCATATTTTTTTTGACCTTGATTCATTTTTTAAAATTTATTATTATGGGTTTTTATTTTTTATGTCATATTTAAAAATTAAAATTTATGAAATTGTTGAATTTAAGGTTACTTTATTTATTTGTTAAATTTTGGCGCTAATTTTATAATTTTCTATATTTTCCCTATATTTTATTAATTAATTACCCATTTTCAGGAATTACCGAACAAAAGAAATTTTGTAAATTGATAAATTTTTTGAAATTAAGGTTATTATATTTATTTGTTATTTTTGGGCGTTAATTTTATGTTTTTCATATTTTTCCTATATTTTATTAATGAATTACCCATTTTCGAGAATTACTAAACAAAAATAAAAATTTAAATTTTTTTTCGAAAGTGTTGAATTTAAGGTTACTATAATTATTTTTTAGTTTTTGGCATTAATTTTATTTAAAAAAAATTCATATTTTTCCTATTTTTTATTCATGAATTACCCATTCTCGGGATTTACTGAAAAAAATAAAACTCTTTTTTTGTAGAAATTAATGAATTTGATGTCACTATATTTTTTATGAATTTTTTGCAAAAAGTTTATATTTTTTCCCCATATTTTCCTGCTTTTTATTCATGAATTACCCATTTTCGAGATTTACCGAACTAAAATAAAAATTAAAAATTGTTAAAATTTTTGAATGTAAGGTTACTATATTTATTTGTGAATTTTTGGCGTCAATTTTATGTAATTTTTTAAATATATTTTTCCTATTTTTTATTCATCAATTACTCATTTTCGAGATATACCAAACGTAAATAAAATTAAAAAAACTTGTTGAAATTGTTAAATTTAAGGTTACTATATTTATTTGTGAAGTTTTGGCATTATTTTTATATTTTTTTTCATATTTCTCCTATGTTTTATTAATCAGTTACTCATTTTAAGGATTTACCTAAAAAATAAAAAATAAAAAAAATGTTGAAACTATTATTTTATATATAAAAAGGTTATTTGTGCAATATAATGAGTGTTTGTACCTTAGAATGTGCATATTAGGGTTGTACATGTTAATTATGAATCTCTAGAAAAATTATGTCTACTCCTCTTAGTTAGAATCCACGCTACACAATCAAGAGCTCCAAGTAGGCCACATATCAAACATGGCATGTGGGCATCGGGCAAGCGACGTCGGCCAACTACAGGCGACATCAACCAAGGCTTGTACGCATTGGACGTGGCGTGTGTGCACCTAGAAAAGCGACATCAGTGTCGGCCAACAACAGGAAGCATTGTCCGTAGCTAGTGTGCATCCGGCAAGCGACGTCGGCGAACGACAGGCAGCATTAGACAAGGCATGCATGCATAAGCCATGGCGTGTGCGCAGCAACTGGGAAATGAGCGTTGGCCAATGGCAGAACAACAGCCAAAGCATGTGCATTTCGGGCATGGGACTTTCGCTAGCCGCAAGTCATCGTCCAGGCGACATCGCAATCGATCGTGGCTTGTGCATATCGCTCAGTCGACATTGTACATCGACTGCCCGCATCGCTCGTAGCTTGTGCACATCGCTTAGTCATTGTTGTGCATGGGCTACCCGCATCGCATTTGGCCTGCACATAATATTCATCTAACATCAGGCGTTGCCTGCTCCCATCGCCTTTAACCTGCACAAAATGGTCAGACGACGTCAGACGTGGCCACCCGCATCGCCTTTGTCCTCCACACAACGGCCAGCCAACGACGAAAGTGGTCTGCCGGCATTGACTTTGAACTGAACACAACAGTCAACCGTGACATGGGATCCACCTATAGTCAGTGGCCAACACACATTAGTTAGGCGACATCAGATGTGACCTGCCAGCATTGTCCGCAGCCTGCACACACCGGTCATCTTACGTCGAACGTGGCCTACAAGTATCATCAAAAGCCTGCACACATTTTTGTGCCGATGACGACCAATGGTAGGAAGCATCCACCAAGGTCTACACACATATGACAAGGCATTTGTGCATCTGGCATGCGACATCAGCCAATGACATGTAGTTTCAGCCAAGGCATGCAAGCACATACGCGACTTGTGCGTATCTCGCAAGCGATGTCTGTTAATGGCTTGCGATATCAACAAAGTCCTGCATGCACGGACGTGTCATGTGCTTATTGTGGCAAGCGCTGTAGGCCAAAAACATGCACCATTAGCCAAGTCCTGCACACATAAGCCTTGGTGTGTGCATATCGACTGAGGAATATGAGTCATGGTCTGGGCGCATCGGCCAAGCGACATGTGATATTGCATGCATTCATCGGCCAAGCGACATTGGCCAACAAAGGACAACAAATGCAAACGCCTACTATTGCGTTCTAATTGTACACGCCAGTGCACGTGATCGTACAAGCAATATAATGGCTCTTGTTAAGGAGCCGGATATCATACCCACAGGGACCACAAACTAGACTTTATTAACTTTGCCAATTCTTAACTTATAATAAGTTCAATGTTTAAAATTCTATAAATAACTATACTAAGATTTATGGTTAACTAAACTAACTACAATGATTCAATTTCCTAACTTGAAACGATTATTAATGAAGAAATCCAGGATTGTAGCTTTTATCACGACTCATGAAGTTGCTATCATCTAATAAAGGTTTTTCTGACGTTATCTCATAGATGAACCACAGGGTTGATTATATGATTATGGTCTCTCCACCTCTAATCGCCTACAACTATTGCAACCTTAACTACATCGTTGAGCGGGCATAAGATGAATGAGAGTTGAGCATTAAGTTATCTTCCTATATGATAGTCCAAGTAAGGTTTTCAGGCATATCTCTATCCTAAAAACGAATCAATTCTAACTATTTAGAGCCAACAAAACTTCTTACTTCCCATGTTCTATCCTCTGATTCCTCTCTCGAGTTCAATTTGGAAAATGGATTTATTTCTATTGTGGCCAGTCATAAAATACATAAAACCAGAAAGTAAGAACGGATCATTGATAACTTTTGATAAACCCTTAACAATTCAAGCAAACTCCATTCATCCTGTAGCCACAACCCTAGATCTAGGGTATTTAGCTACTCATAATTCTCATAATAACATTCGAAATAATTAGAATCATTCACTAACAATTACCAGAGAAGGAATATAATGAAACCGTACAATTTCCCAAAGTCGTTCTTGACGTCTCACATTTTAAAATTTTGAAAAAGAATTATTATAAAATTACATTAAGGTCCTATTTATACTAAATTCTGAATCTCCAATTTCCGATCCTGCAGCGCGCGACGCGAGGCTGACACGAAGTGTTCTGTCTCGCGTCTTCTTTTCCAATTAAATTTTGGAATTTAAGCTCGCGACGCGAGGCTGACACAAAGTGTTGTGTTTGGAATTTTACTTCACGCTCAAGATCTTATTCCCTTCTGCACGTCGTGAGGCTATCACCACGTCGTGAGGCTATCACGAACATGCCTTTGCATGATTTCTCTACTTCACTTAGCTATTTTTTATTCCACAGATTTCCTCTTCGCCTATTTTTGCTCCCTTTTTATGTTAGTTTTTTGCAGCTCGCCTTCCTGCATAGCTAATCATGTTGGTTACTTTGGAAATCCAGAATTTACTTGAATAAGACTCTTAATCTACACTTATCGACTTCAAAATAAGCTCTCATGTAGGCATAAATAGTACTATGGGCATGTAAATTTGCCCAAGATCACTACCCCACACTTAAAAGCTTTGTTTGTCCTCGAACAACTTCTAATGACTCCTAGATGTGAACACTACTCAGTTTGTGCTTCTATCGTCATCTCTTCTTGGTTCTGTATATGACCTGCCACTGATTTGATTATGCTAAGACAACTTTATGCACCCATCCTAGTAACTCACCATGTATCTTCTTGTATCACTCACCTCATGCCACAAGTACCTCTCACACCAAGGAATAATCCGTGTACGTATACCTTATTACACGTCATTATAGATTCATCATCAAGTCAACTCACTCTCTAAAAAAAATCACATGTATGCATTGAGAACCATAAGCTTGCCCATTATGCATATCTCTATTACTGATATGCATTATACTCATTGACAAATCTGGACTTTTTAGGGTTGTAATGTTGTGTTAAGGTCACGAGAGATTTATATTTATGAACGTAGTGACTTACTCTTGCTGATGCACTATGCTTGACTTTTACTTTGTCGATCACCTTAGTCTTCTTCATCCTCCATGAAATATAATGTTTTCTTCCAATTTAATCTTTCACCCTTTTCTTCTTTTCATACCCTGAATTGGGCCTCTCTCTCTCTCTCTCTCTCTCTCTCTCTCTCTCTATCTATCTATCTATCTATCTATCTATCTATCTATCTATCTATATATATATATATATATATGTATATATATATATGTTATTATTATTATTATTATTATTATTTATTTTTTTAGTACTTTCAGGCATTATTTTGCCT
This sequence comes from Solanum sitiens, assembly GCA_016801875.1. NCBI lineage: Eukaryota > Viridiplantae > Streptophyta > Magnoliopsida > Solanales > Solanaceae > Solanum > Solanum sitiens. The sequence goes on from JABWTJ010000528.1 coordinate 790,822, forward strand.
TTTACCTTTATTTTCCTTTTCTGAGTACTTTCTCTCTCCATTGGACAGATCTCTTTGTTATATTCCCTCAGCCCAACACAGTGCATTAAGGATTGGGATCAATTCTGTGGGGCTCAATAAAGGGGATATAACTTGTTTTCAAGGTTTCAACAAAAATTTAAGTTCACATCTCAAGGGGGCTGACTAAGGAATGATATGAGGCTTCATTTCAAAGAAGTCCTGCTATCGTCTTTTTGAGTACCACACAATCATATATCGCTTTGATTACAACCTGGGCAAGTTGTAGACTCAATTAATCATACAGTGAATACACAATAGCTTACCACTCTAGGTACATGTTTCATTTAGCAAGATCAACTCAGCCCATTTCTATAGCAAGACAAACAGTTCCATTACGTACACAACTTTTCTGAAAGGCTTACAATATCAGCATGACCCATCATAGACTCTATATATGACATTCACCCTTAAGACAGTCGTCATCCATCTATCATTGGGCGGTCTGACTCAGTTTATGACTACTACAAACTTACTCCTAACAAATACAAATATATTATTATTGATTTTTTTTGCACGGTTCAAAGGGACTCTCCTTGGCTAAAGAACCATAAACAACTACCAAGAAACCCAAAGACAAAAACATAGTTTTCAAACATAAACAAAATGACTAACAACATACACAGAAAATGCTACCCCCACCCCACACTTAAACACAAGCACTATCCCTAGTGCTTCCACAAAAACAAACTAAATCAAATCACATGGTAAGGGAAACACTTCCTGACTAATCCTCAATCTCATCATCATCTCCGGTGGGAGAGGCTCGATTTCATCCTCCGAGTCCGACTCAACATTGGAGCCAGTTCGTAAATTGTCCTCATCAGTTGGAACATCATCCCCAAATGGCTCAGCAAACATCGGTCTGATCCCCAACAGTGCATTAGCATGCGCATTTAATGGATATTGGCGGCTGACCTTGTCAAGCTCAGACCAATTTGATGGTCGCCCTCTAGTCCTGTGCCGCAACATCTCCAAACCGTACATCCGAACCATGATTAATTCGTCCCTTCTGTGCCTTTTCGCAGTGGTGAGAGTGGTACCTAACTCAGGCCCTTTGACCCGAGTAACATCCACAGCTACAGGGTATAAAGGGGCAATATAATCTAAAGCTTCTTCAGGAACACCTTCACGGTGACACATGTTAGTAATAAGACCCCCAAATGCATACGGGTGACCCTTATGCACTCTAGCCTTGCGCATAGCCGATTTGATAATTTCTCCCATATTCAACTCCGTGTTCATCATTAATGCATAGATCAAACACACCCGGTCACGTGTAATGTCAGTGTAGTGCAGTCCGGGTATTAAATAGTTCATCACAATTTTCACCCAAACATGAGTCTCGCGGAGCATGTGAGCTTACGGCTTGTGGTAGCGCTTCCGGCTATGATGAGTCCACTGAGCCATGGATTGAGGTCCGCACATTAAATGGTAGATTTCTTGATACGGGGGCCGGATGTTTAACTCAGTTCCCACCAAAGGGTTGGTACCATCAGCTGATCCCAAAATCTCATTTATAATGGTTGGAGTGTGGGCACGTTCCGACCACGTACCGTGACAAAGTGAGAGCGACTGTCAGAAATCCAGTTGGCATAAAATTCGCGAACCATGCTAATGTTACACTCATTTGTCTCTTGAAATAAAAAACCCATCTGCAGCTCTTGTATCTGCCTCACAATTCAGGGGAACTTCCTGAGTGGACTATCTCTATCAACACACACTTCCGAGAAATATGAGGACTCGGTCTGCTTCCTATACCACATCTTCCTCTCCTTGGCGACTGCTTTTGACCATTAGATGCGGGTCTGTCCTCTGGGAGAAGTTGGTGCAAGTGGGACATTCCCACTTTGAGGCCGCTTCTTCTGAGTCCCATGAGCAGCGGCGTGTCCTGACCTGTGTGATGAAGACATTGTATCTGCGGTAGGAAACACGATATAATTCAGATTTAAACCAATGCCCGCTTGATAACCAACCATGGCTAACGGGGGAGCCCCATAGTTTCCCACTTACCACTATACGACATTAACAATTAACCCAAAACTACCCCTTCTCCTCAACAACAGTCATACCTTCCCACAATGGCACCACATATGCCTCATTTATTTAGCGAAATGTGTTGGATACTCAAGAATTCACCAACCACATACTTAATCACCCTTTCACCTCAAAATCAACAATTTCAACATTCTAGTAATGAGAACCTTAAATCACCCCGAATTCGTTTACTTTTGGTTGAACCCATTCATGTATGCATCCGAATTTCGACTCAAGAATTCAAAATCCTAACAACCCCACGCTTAAACACTACCCCCATTATTCCGCCTTACAATTTCAACTTAAAACTTTCCAATCAAGAACAAATAAAGGACATACCTGGGGAGTTGACACTTTTTGACTTGCAAGAACAATAGAGAAGTAGTACGAAGCCTTGGCAACGCGTGAACAAGAATTGGGGATGGAAAATTTGAGAGAATTGGAAGGGAGAGGCGCGATGAGAGAACGGGGGTAGGGCTTTGGGGACGTTTTTTATTTCAGAAAAGGGGGAATTAAGGGATGGGTCGGGTGTTTTAATTGGTTTGGAAACGGGTAAAACACATTTCCAATTAATGAAAATCATAGAACTTACCTGGACCTCGCGACGCGCGAGTGACACGAAGTTCACTTCTAGTTGACCCAGAAATTTATCCCTAGTGCGTGACGCAAAGCTGACACGAGGTAGTGTAGCTTTTTGACATAAATTACGTTTACCTTCGAAATTAATTTCCCACCTATATTGCGTGACGCAGAGCTGACATGAGGTTTTTTGCCTCAACTTGTAACATGCAACCTCGCGACGCGCGAGTGACATGAGGTCCACTTCTTCTTCACCCTGTGATGCCAAGTTCAATTTTTTTAATTAAATTAAACCTAACTATTACAATTAAGTCATGGGTATCCTCACGTGGAGCGCCTGATTCCTCGTTCAGAGTGTTCTCTTCAACCTCACGGACTACATTCATTCCCACATATTGTTTGAACCTTTGTCCATTCACCAGGAAAGTGGAAATGTCGCCTTTGTTACATAACTGTCACACCCAGATTTTGGAATCCGAATGTAATCGGCATCGTTAACCTCTCAGAGGTCGCAGACAAGCCTCTTCTTAGCTTTGATCACAATCATATAGTTATTTTTTTTTGCGGAAAATTTAAAACTTTTAGAACATAGTGAAGACTTCATAAGATTACAATATAGAATAATATTCTATTGAGCTCAAATAAAACAACCATCTACAATTGATGAATCAATTCAAATGAAAGATCAATATATAACGTAATAGTTTGTCAAAACGGCCTTAATACAGAGCTTCGACTAAAAATATATAAAAAACGCTAGGGAAAACATCCATTAGCTATGTCTAAAGTACTAGGCTAGAAAGATAATAGTAGCATCCTCGAACTTAAGAGGACCTACCAAAGTCTAGAGATCGCTAAATCCAAACAACTTCGATAGTCTTCAACCTTCTCTCTGACCTGCACCTAGAAAAAATAGTAATAGTATAGGGTTAGTACACACTTGTAATAAGTATGGGTGTATGCACACATACACATAAGGACTATGCATGATCAAGGAAAGCCCTTCCTATAGCAATGCCATTTCTGGAAAGTGAAATCACTAGACTTTCTTAATTCGTTATTTGTGAATTATGGTATGAAATGACATATTTTAATGCATTCAAAGTACACAACTCAGTTTCTATATGAACATAAGACCTTAGAATCATGAACATAAATTTAGAACAACTCGAACGAAAATTTTGAAATTTGATCTCCCCTAACCCGAGAGCTCCCTTTTCTACACTTAGTTTATTTTCAGTCTTTTTCTTCTTGTTGTCGTATAATTCAATGATCTCCTTCGATCCTATGTTTTACATTTCTTCTTCTTTCTTTCTTACGTTCTTAAAGAAATCTTTAACATTAAGATAATGCGAGCTAACATGAAATCCAGTGTCTGCCCCACACCAAAAAGAGGTGATTCACCGATCAAAGTGAATCTAGATCATGTGAGCTAACATGAAATCCAGTGTCTGCCCCACACCGAAAAGGGGTGGTTCACCGGCTAAAGTGATACCAAGTCTAGTGTCCTCCCCACACCGAAAAGAGGTGGTTCACGGCTAAAGTGAACCGAATACTTTCTTTGAGCATTTAAATGACATAGATCATGTGAGAACTGGGGCTGATGTGAGTCGGTCTTTGAGATCTTGGAAGCTCTTCTCACATTTTTCAGAAAACTCAAACTTCACCTTCTTCTTTGTTAAGGTTGTCAACAGAGCAGCAATAGTGGAAAAACCCTCGACAAACCTACGATAGTAGTTAGCCAAACCCAAGAAACTCCGAATATATGTAGGAGTGAGGGGTCTCATCCAATTATTCACTGCTTCAACCTTTTTCGGATCAACTTCAACACCCTGGTCGGTCACAACATGACCAAGGAAGGTCACTGATCTCAACCAAAATTCACATTTACTAAACTTTGCATACAACTGATGTTCTCTGAGTACTTGCATTGTCTTTCTTAAGTGTTCTCCATGTTCTTCTCTAGTCTTAGAGTATATGAGGATGTCATCTATGAATACTATGACAAAAGAATCAAGATATTCACGGAAAACCTATTCATAAGGTCCATAAATGCGGCTGGTGCGTTAGTGAGATCAAATGACATGACAAGAAACTCATAATGGCCATATCTAGTTCAGAAAGCAGTCTTAGGAATGTCTTTTTGTCTTACCCTCAGTTTTTTATAACCCGACCGAAGATTTATCTTAGAAAAGAAACTTGAACCTTGAAGTTTATCAAAGAGATCATCGATTATGGGAAGAGGATACTTGTTCTTTATAGTGACTTTGTTGAGTTGCCGATAAGCGATACACATTCTAAGGGTTCCATCCTTTTTCTTAACGAACAACACTGGAGCACCCTATGGGGATATGCTCGGCTGGATGAAGCCCTTAAGCAAGTAAATCTTTTAACTGCAACTTCAACTCTTTGAGTTCGGCTGGTGCGATCCTGTATGGGGGAATAGAAATTGGTTTGGTGTTGGATCTAAGTCAACACCAAAAGAAATTTCGCGTTCAGGAGGAATTCCTGGTAAATCCTCCGGAAAGACATCTTGCAACTCATTCACTCTTGACACAGAGTCTATGGAAGGAAACTCATGCTCTAAGTCATTGACTCTGACTAAGTGGGATAAATACCCCTTAGATAACATCTTATTGGCTTTAAGGTTGGAAACTATTTGGCCTGTTGGATTTGAACCACGCCCTTCCCATTTTAACTCTGACTCATTTGGAAACTGAAAACTTACTACCCTGTTTCGACAGAATATGGTAGCATAACACTTATGGAGCAAATCCATACCCAAAATTATATCAAAATCAAGCATGGTTAATTCTATTAGGTCAGCATAAGTAACTCTATCAAGGACATTAGTTGGGCAATCTTTATATACTCTTTTTGCTCTAATACTGTCTCCTATGGGAGTACTGACTAGAAAAGGCTCATGCAGGATCTCAGGAAGCAAGTCAAACTTACTAGCTACCAAAGGAGTAACAAATGATAAAGTGGATCCTGGATCTAACAATGCATACACAGGAAAAGAAAAGACATGCAACGTACCAGTGACCACATCAGCTGACTTCTCTTGCTCCTCTCTACCTTTCAGAGCATAGAATTTGTTCCTCTTGGGAGGCTCGGCTGCAGCATTAGAATTAGGCCGAGGTTGAGCATCTGTCCTGGCCTGATTCCTCACCTATGGGCAGTCCCTGACCATATGCCCACTCTTGCCGCACCCATAGCAGATATTAGTACCTACCAGGCACTGACCTCCATGCAAACATCCATATTTACCACACGACTTGTCGTTACGTTAGGCATTTCTATCATTGCCCTTTCTGGGGCCAGACTTTTCCACTTTGGCATTCAAATTCCTGGAAGGAGTAGGATTACCTGAGTTATTCTTGAACTTAGTCCTGTTTTGGACTCCAAATGTACCCCTACCAGAGCTAGACCAGTCTGATCCGCGGGCCTAGACTTCTTGCCTTCCTGACCTCTCCTTTTCCGGTGACTCTCTTCCACCTGATGTGCATGTACCATCAATCTGTCCAGGTCCATGTTATCATGCAACATGGATTCCCAACAATCCTCCACTAGATCCTACGACACGCCAGTCACAAACCTGCTCATCTCATCCCTGGTATTGGACACCAGAGAAGAAGCATATTTCAAGAAATACTCCTTGACTGACATACCTCCCTGTCGTAGGTTGATGAACTCTTCAACATTTTCCTCCCTCTGTTCTCTGGGAAAGAACCTCTCTAGGAATGATGTCTTGAGAATGTCCCAAGTGATGGGTACTTCTCCTGGTGCTCGGCCATCTGCCCACATTTTGTACCACACCTGAGCCACCTCTTTGAGTTGATAAGCAGCCAACTCAGCCTTCTCCTTTTCATTAACAACCATGGCACAGAGAATCTTATACACCTCATCAACAAACTCTTGGGGATCCTCATTGGTTTTGGACCCAAAGTAGACTGGAGGATTCATTATGGTGAAATTCCTCAGTCTCCTAGCCATGGTGCTAGCATGTGGGTTCTCTTTGGGAGCACCCTCTCTAGTGGCCTGGGCTGTGATAGCATGTGCCTGAGTAGTGATGGCTTGGTCCATCTGAACTAGTGATTCTCTTACTTCTCCATCCGTCAACGCAGCTGGGTTGACAGGCACTTGCACTCCAGCAGTTGGGGCTTTAGAAGGAGCTTGGTTTCCTCCAGCAGCTACTTCTCCAACTCTCCTGCCTGTGTTTCTCCTCTTGTTCATTTTTCTACACGCACACACAAGAAGGAAGTTAGATGCTAAAATGACACATAATGTCGCAACTCTACACAGCACAATAAAGAGTAGAAGAAGGGAGGTTTCTTATCATCACTTAGTCTCTAAGTCATTATTGTGGCGCGCTTCACAACCATAAGTTAGAAACTACGTAATGTGGTTGTTTTGATCTTTAGTTCCTAGGTAATTTAACCTCATGCTCTGATACCAAGTTTGTCACACCCGGATTCTGGAATCCGAATGCAACCGGCGTCGTTAACCTCTCAGAGGTCGCAGACAAGCCTCTTCTTAGCTTTCATCACAATCATATAGTTAAATTTTTTTGCGGAAAATTTAAAACTTTAAGAACATAGTGAAGTATACATAGACTTCATAAGATTACAATATAGAATAATATTCTACTGAGCTCAAATAAAACAACCATCTACAATTTATGAATCAATTCAAATGAAAGATCAATATATAACATAATAGTTTGCCAAAACACCCTTAATACAGAGCTTTGAATAAAAATATCTAAAAAGAACCACTAGGGACAACATCCACTAGCTATGTCTAAAGTACTAGGCTAGAAAGATAATAGTAGCATCCTCGAACTCTAGAGGACCTACCAAAGTCTGGAGATCGCTAAATCCAAACAGCTTCGATGAGTCTTCAACCTTCTCTCTGACCTGCACCTATAAAAAATAGTAATAGTATAGGGTAAGTACACATTTGTACTAAGTATGGGTGTATGCACACATACACATAAGGACTATGCATAATCAAGGAAAGCCCTTCCTATAACAACATTCCATTTCTTGAAAGTGAAATCACTAGACTTATTTTAATGCATTCAAAGCACACAACTCATTTTCTATATGAACATAAGACCTTAGAATCATGAACATAATTTTAGAACAACTCAAACGAAAATTTTGAAATTTGATCTCCCCTAACCCGAGAGCTCCCATTTCAACACTTAGTTTATTTTTCAGTCTTTTTCTTCTTGTTGTTGTGTAATTCAATGATCTCCTTTGATCTTATGTTTTACTTACAAGTGCAATGATTCATTGTAGTCCCATACCTACAATGAATCAAGTAAGTAATCGGAAGGACTAAGGAAATGATTTAACTACAAATTCGCATGAGATATCTTATTAAGCCAATCTTTATTGGATATGCCTATCATTTGATTCTTTGCATAATATAAGAAATCATTATAAGCCAGTATTGTTTGACTAAGATCATTTTCATATTAAAAGAAGTCATTACAAGCCAATCTTATTTGGCTTAGATCATTTTCATAATAAAAGAAGTCATTATAAGTCAATCTTGTTTGGCTTGGGATCATTTTCATATTAAAAGAAGTCATTATTGGCTATGCCCATTATTTGCTGAAAACTTCATTCTTATCAAGCACTGACGATTGATATTCTTAAGATCTTACTTTCTTAGCCCACTTTAAACTTACATTACTTCTTCTTTCTTTCTTACGTTCATAAAGAAATCTTTAGCATTAAGATCATGCGAGTTATCATGAAATCCAGTGTCTTCCCCACATCGAAAAGAGGTGATTCACCGATCAAAGTGAATCTAGATCATTTGAGCTAACATAAAATCTAGTGTCTTCCCCACACCAAAAGGGGTGGTTCACCGGCGAAAGTGAAACCAAGTCCAGTGTCCTCCCCACACTGAAAAGAGGTGGTTCACGGCTAAAGTGAACCGAATACTTTCTTTGAGCATTTAAACGACATACATCATGTGAGCTAAGCATGAAATCCAGTGTCTGCCCCACACCGAAAAGGGGTGGTTTCACCAGACAAAGTGAAACCGCATCAGACCTAGCTCTCTTAGGTGGAACCCACTGGCTAGTTCCTATGCTGGCAACACAGTTCGAAGACTAGGAGATATACGGAGACTACTTATCCACCTTGGTGGTAGCCTCATCTCATGAGACTTACATGTGCTGGCACAAGCTCATTGCTAGTCTATCGGTGCTTTGCTCAACTTCTTTTTCTTTACATCTTTTAGAGTTGACTCAAACATTATGGAAGCTTGCTTCTAGTTATGATGCTTACTTAACTCTTTGGATAACCGCTCATACCTTTCTTTACTTGATGAAATGTGAATTTAACCTTACATTATCATCATGGTGTTAATGAGACTTGTCTCACGATTATTAACACCATCTTATGTGAGTATCTTTAACATAGTTGTCTTAGGTGTAAGTGAGACTTGTCTCACTTCCTTTAACACCCCATTCTAGTCACTTTCATAATTCAAGATTTTTAATTATGTTATTACTCACCTTAACTCGTTTCATGTCTTTTGGTAGCTTTATACCCTTATTTATAAACGTTAAGAACTTTGTTCAATGTAGTTACCATGTTCATAGTTCATTTGGAAAGGGTATGTTGGGACTTTCCCAATGATTGGCATACCCTTGGTTATGAATTCAAAGTTACATTGGTCATGCTTAATTTGGTTTTCATTAGCCAATCTTTCCATCATAATTTGAAAGCAATATTGTAAGCCAATTCCAATCAACTTTTTGGGCAAAACATTGTTAGCCAATTTATGGCCATGAACCAAACTTTACTTAAACTATTTTCATTATGTTATCACTAACCAAAATCAATTAGTTTTATAAATGCAATATAGTGATTCCTCAACTTAACATGTCGACATTTCAACATTTAACAGTAACCAAACTTCATAGCCGATTCATAGTAACTTCATACTCTCGAACACAAGTAAGTATTATATCATTCCTTAATTCGTGTAACTAACACTCAAATCATTCGAATCCAATCTATAGGCCTCATTAGTCATTAACAAATCAAGAAACCTACACTTAAGGATCAGTTAGCACCACATACCAACAACATGTTCGATATTTACATCTAACACACTTATTAGAACCGAAAACAAGGATAACTAGGGAGATGGACGCTCAACAATGTCATCGGAAACAACCCTAGTTTCAATATTCATGAATTGAAGCATTTGAAAAGCCTCTTGGAGAAAGGATTCCAGGAGATAAAACCCATACCTAATGTAGAATTGAATCTACGAAGATCACCTTGCATGAAAGCTTGAAGAAAACCTTGAAATCGCCTAAGAGAATCAAGAGAAACTTTCTATTTTCCTTTTCGTTTGCTCACTGTTTTGCGTCGTGAATTTCCTAGTGTTTGAATGTGAGTCTAAGTCTTAGGAACTGATCTTAACTCATTCAAATTAGGCTTATTAAGTTAATTAAGTAAATTAATTAGTTAATTACTAAAACTTCCCTCCTAAGTTGACTAAACATAGGAGAACATTTGACTTAACCAAAACCTAGAAATTGGCTAGGGTCTCGGCCAAATTTTGAATTTCTCATTAATTAATTAAGTTGTTAATTTAATTAATTAAGGGACCTAGGGTAATTACTAAAGTACCCCTAAGTCTTTGGGACCATAACTAACCCTTTGGGACCATCCTAGGTTAGGTACTAGGTTGTCTCTTTAACTAGTTACTAGGTTAGTGTCACCCAGTTAAGTCTTAGGTTGTCGGGTGCACTAGTTCGTTTATTTCGGTTAGTCCTAGGTTAGTTAGCTAGTTAGGTCAGTTAGTTAGAGTTTTGATTTAGTTATGGAGTTAGGCCCCACATGGAGGGACCCGTTCACATCTTGCCCCTAACCACCTTAACCGAATTCGTTTAGGTGGTTCGCGTGGTCCCTTCTTTGGCCTGTTACACATGTACTTGCACATGTGTTGCTTGTACTTTCCTAACTAACTATTCTTGATGTCTCATTTGAAATGTTTACTTATTGTCCCAAGGATCCTCACTATGTCCTTGGGCACTGCTTAATCTACATGACCATTTTAAGTGGTCATGTGCTATGATGCCAAGGCTTGAGACATGGAAGCCTCGTATCTATTATGCAAACACTATGAAACATATGTTTTTAGCTTAGGGTCTTTATTGCAGGTACATTTCTTAAACAAGCTCATTAATGTTAGAAAATTGGCTAACACCCTTTAAGCCAGTATTTTCTAATATGCCCAATATTTTGCTTATTTGTGTATTATATAGAAATTGGCTAATACCCCTTAGCCGAATTTCTATACTATGCCAAATATTTCTCAATATTGGGCATTGGGATACCTATGTACCCCCAATACACATTCTTAAAGACATATTGGGCTCTTCACTAGACATGTAATTTTCCAGAATGTTACAGTAACTCTACTGATCCATGTTGAGTCATTCGTACCACCTCAAACGGACCACTCCATTTTGAACGGAGCTTCCCTGGAAACAATTTTAACATGGAATTGAACAACAACACTAGCTGACCTGGCTCAAAAGTACGGGACACTATGTTCTTGTCATGCCACTTTTTAGTTTTCTCCTAATACAACTTTGCATTCTCATATGCCTGCACCCTGAACTCCTCCAACTCATGCATTTTTTTCCTCTAGTCCGCCCGGCTAATTCAACATCTAGATTTAGCTTCTTTATTTCCCAATATGCTCTATGTTCTAACTCGGCGAACAAATGGCATGCTTTTCCAAACACCATTAGGTAGGGAGATGTCTCTATCGGTGTCTTATACGCAGTTCTGTATGCCCATAAAGCATAATCTAGCTTATCTGACCAATCCTTCCTTTAAGCATTTACGGTTTTCTACAAAATCTGCTTAATTTCTCTGTTTGATACTTTAACCTGTCCACTTGTTTGAGGGTGGTATGCAGTTGCCACTTTGTGCCTTACCCCATACTTAGACAATAAGTTATGAATGGAGTTTTTTATGAAATGCTTACCTCCCTCACTGATAATTGCTCTGGGAGTGCCAAACCTAGAAAAAATTTGTTTCCTTATAAACCTCACAACCACTTTGGATTCATTTGTTGGTAACGCTACTGCTTCAACCCACTTTGACACATAATCTACTGCTACTAGAATATATTAATTCCCTCTAGACGATGGAAATGGTCCCATAAAATCAACCCACCATAGATCAAAGATTTCCACCTCCAGAAAGTTACGTAGAGGCATCTCATGCCTTTTGAAATGGTGCCCATTCGCTGGCACTGGTCACATCTTTTTACAAACAACACAACATCTTTGAAAAAGGTAGGCCAAAAGAATCCAGATTGTAATACTTTATACGCAGTCCGTTCTCCCCCATGATGTCCGCCATATGGTGAAGAGTGACAGCTTTCTAACACTTTTGGAGCCTCTTCCTCGGTTATACATCTTCTCAACATTTGATCCAGACCCTGCTTTAACAGATATGGCTCATCCCATACATAGAATTTAGCATCGTACCTCAATCTCTGCTTGTGATGTGTTGATGCCCCAGGTGGAAATAAACCACTCACCAAATAATTCACAATGTCTGCATACCAGGGTACCTGTGTAATATCTAGTGCTAACAGCTGTTCATCAGGGAATTCTTCCCGGATTTTTCCTTGCTCTGACACATGAGATGAATCTTCTAATCTGGACAAATGGTCAACTATCTAATTTTCTGAACCCTTTCTATCTTTAATTTCAAAATCAGATTCTTGAAGAAGTAAGACACATCTGATCAATCGTGGTTTTGCATCCTTCTTAAAGAAAAGTTATTCAATTGAAGCATGGTCAGTGTAGACTATCACCTTTGTTCCCACCAGATATGACCTAAATTTGTCAAACGCAAACACCAAGGCCAACATTTCTTACTCCCTGACAGTGTAGTTTGCTTGGGCTGCATCTAGTGTTTTACTCGCAGAGTATATGGAGTGAAACACTTTGTTTCGCTTTTGTCCTAATACTGCTCCAACTGCACTATCACTTGCATCGCACATCAACTCAAATGGCAACTCCCAGTTTGGAGCTACAAGGATAGAGGCTTCTATTAACTTTTGTTTCAATATTTCAAAGGCCTCTAAACAATTCTTGTCAAACTTGATTTCGCCTCCTTTTCTAACAAACCGCACATGGGTTTTGCAGTTTTGGAGAAATCTTTATTGAACCTTCTATAAAAACCTGCATGGCCCAAAAAGTTTCTAATCCCTTTAATCGATACTGGAGGTGGTAGTTTCTCAATTACTTCTATCATGGCTTTTTACACCTCTAGCCCTTCGACACCTTGTGGCCCAACACAATTCTTTCTCTCACCAAGAAATGGCATTTTTCCCAATTTAAGACTAAATTTGTTTCTTTGCATCTTGCTAAGACTCTGTCAAGATTTAACAAGCATAGCTCAAATGACTCACCAAAAACTGAGAAGTCATACATAAACACTTCTACAAAATCTTCCACCATATCTTGAAAGAATGCCATTATACATCTCTGAAAAGTAGTTGGGGCATTACATAACCCGAATGGCATGCGTTTGAAGGCATAGGTAACATAAGGGCATGTGAATGTTGTCTTCTCTTGATCCTCTGGTGCAATTACAATCTGGTTATACCCTGAATATCCATCCAGAAAGTAATAGTATTCTTGGCCTGACAATCTATCAAATATTTGGTCAATGAATAGAACGGGATAATGATCTTTTATGTGGCTTCATTTAACTTTCTGTAGTCCATACATATTCTCCACCCGATTACTGTTCTTGGGGGGATCAATTCGTTTCTATCATTTGTCACTACAGTCATACCCCCTTTCTTAGGCGCACATTGCACTGGACTTACCCATTTGCTATCCGATATTGGATACACTATCCCTGCATCTAGCCACTTGATTACCTCTTTTCGAACCACATCATTCATCAAAGGATTTAATCTTCTCTGCTGTTGAGCACTTGCTTTGTATCCGTCCTTCATATAGATCTTATGCATACACAAAGCAGGACTTATACCTTGGATATCTGACATATACGATCTTGCTTTGCGCTTCTTCAAAATCATCAATGTTGCTTCCACCTGTTCATCAGATAATGCTACATACAAAATAACAGGTAAAGTATCATTTGCACCTAAAAATGCATACATTAGATGTGCTGGAAGGTCTTTCAATTATAATTTAGGAGCTTCTTCAATGGAGGGCTTAGGTGGAGGTCCTAATACTCTGTTCAATGGTTCCCATCTTCTCCCAAATTCTTCGATCACTGCTAAGTCTAACATCTGCACCATTTCCTGTGCCTCGACATCTCCATAGATCTCATCACCCCTCATCACTCATTCAAGAGGGTCTTTAGCCATTATGTGCTTACTATCTACCTCCAGATCTACCATAGTGATGGCAGATAACTCCTCATACACCGGAGGCATTTTCAATGCTCTGTATACATCAAAAACCTCTACCTTATCGTGAGCTCTCAAAGTAAGTTGACCTGCAGCTACATCAATCATTGCTTTCCCAGTGGCAAAAAATAGGCATCCTAAGATTAATAGAACCTCTGTATCTGGCTCAAAATTCAGTACCACAAAATCCATCGGAAAAAATAAAGATTCCACTTGCACTAGTACATCTTCTACCACCCCTTCAGGTCTGGATACAGATCTATCAGCCAATTGTAAAATTATGGTGGTTGGATTACTACTGCCCGACCCCAGTTTCTTATACAACGAAGTTGGAATTAAATTAATGTTGGCCCACAAATCGCACATACCTCGCACATGGATACTCTGGCCAATGGTGATTTATACCGTAAAGCTCCTTGGATCTTTTACCTTCATGGGCAACCTGTTCTAAATACTTGAGCTACACTCTTCAGTAAGTGCAACTGTCTCGTATTCAGTCAATCTTCTTTTATTTGCTACAATTTCTTTCACATACTTCGCATACCTGGGTATACCTTGCAAAACATCTACCAAAGGCAAGTTAATATGAACTTGTTTAAGCAAAGATAGAAACTTACCAAAGCATTGATCGTCCTTTTGCTTCCTAAACTTCTGATGGAATGGAGGAGGTGGTCTTACTATTGGTTGGACCTTTTCTGCAGGTGCCACTTCTTCCTTGTTCTGGGGCGCATTCTATGTTGGTTCACCATCTCTACTGACCACTTCGATAACATTTTTCCTGGGAGACAATTCCTCCAATTGTAGCCCACTACGAGTACTCACAGCATTGACTGTTTCGGATTAGGATCCGTGTTACTAGGAAACCCTCCTTGTGGTCTAGAATTTTGGGAACTAGAAAATTGCCCGAATTGCTTTTCCAAGTTCTAGGTAGCTAACTGATTATTTCTCAGATCAGCCGCTAATTGAGCTTGATCTGTCATGATTTTCTTTAACATTTCTTCTACAATCATATTACCAGATTGTGATTTAGGTTATTCTCTTTGAACCTGCCCTTGATATCCTTGAATGTTACCTTGAGATCTATATTGGTTCTGACCTTGTACTTGATTCTGATTGCCTCCCCACTAGAAGTTTGGGTGATTTTGCCAACTCGGATTGTAAGAGTTTCCAAAGTTTTTTTGGCCTCCCCCTCTTTGCCCATTACCCACAAAGTTTACCAAATCTGGATTTCCACCGCAAGTATATGCAATATGATCACTTCCACCGCAAATTTCACACCACGTTGGTGTTTGGTGGAATGCATTAATTAGAGAAGTTTGATGTCCCAATGCCATATTACTGAAGTGAGTGCTAATTTTTGCATGGCTGAAATTTGGGCGGTCAAATCTGTTACATCGTCAATCTCTAATACCCCAGCGGTTTTCTGTACCACTGGCTTTAACCCACTACCGTTCCATTCCGGGTTACCTTGAGATATCCTATTCAGCAGGGTGTACAAATCTGCATAGCCAGTCATGAAATACATAAAACCAGAAAATAAGAACGAATCATTGATAACTTTTGATAAACCCTAACAACTCAAGCAAACTCCATTCATCCTTTAGCCACAACCCGAGATCTAGGGTATTTAGCTACTCATAATTCTCATAATAACATTCGAAATAATTAGAATCATTCTCTAATAAATACCAGAGAAGAAAGAATATAATGAAACCCTAGAATTTCCCAGTCGTTCTTGACATCACACATTTTAAGAAATTGAAAAAGAATTATTATAAAATTACATTAAGGTCCTATTTATACTAATTTCAGAATCTCCAATTTTCGATCCTGCAATGCGCGACGCGAGGCTGACACGAAGTGTTCTATCTCACATCTTCTTTTCCAATTAAATTTTGGCATTTAAACCCGCGACGCGAGGCTGACACAGAGTGTTCTGTTTGGAATTTTACTTCACGCTCAAGATTTTATTCCCTTTTGCGCGTCCCGATTGCTTTCTTTTATTCCACAGATTTACTCTTCGCCTCTTTTTGCTCTTTTTTATTTAAGTTTCTTGCACCTCGCCTTCATGCATACCTAGTCATGTTGGTTAGTTTGGAAATCCAGAATTTACTTGAATAAGACTCTTAATCTACACTTACGACTTCAAAACAAGCTTTCATGTAGGCATAAATAGTACTATGCAAATGTAAATTTTCCCAAGATCACCTGCATGCATCAGTCCTGGCGTGTGTGCATTGGCTGGTAACATCGGTCGTGGCCTGCGTGCATCATTTGTGCGGCATTTGCATCGGCTAACGTTAGGCAACATCTGCCAAGGCCCGTTTATTTTAGGAAAGCGACGTTGGCCAATGATCAACAACATCAGCCAAGGAATGTGTGCTTCGGGCAAGAGACATCGGCCAACGTCAAGCGGTAAGCGACATCGACCATACGATAATGGTTGTGGACGTCCGCATCGGTCATGGCCTATGGACATCACTCAGCCGATCTCGGGGGTGGTCCAGCCGCATAGGTCGTGTCATCTGCACATCACTCAATGGTCATCGATCTTAGCCTTCCCGCATAACCATTGTCCTGCACACAACGACAAGTAGACGTTGGACATTTGCTGCTTACATCTGTCGTGGCCTACACATTGCTCCATCGACGTCGTCCGTGGACTTCCTACATCGATCGTGGCTTGTGCACATCGCTCAGCCGTCGTCAGGCGTGGACTGCCTGCATCTTCATTGGCCTACAAACAAGTCAAGAGACATGAGGTGTTGCCTACCCCCATCGCCTTTGGCCTGCACGACGGTCAGCCAATGTCGGGTGTGGCCCTCCTACATTGCCTTTGGCCTGCACACAATAGTCAGCCGACGTCGGACATGGCCTTCTTGCATCGCCTTTGTCCTCTACATAACGGTTAGACGACATCGGACGTGGCCTGCCCGTATCTCCATTTTCCTGCACACAACGGTAAGCTAACGTCGAACGTGGGCTACACCTATTTTCCATGGCATGCACACATTGATCAGCCAACGTCGGACGTGGCCTTTCAGCATTGTTCGTAGCATGCACAAATCTGTCTACCGACATTAGACATGGCTTGCAAGCATCGTACGTAGCCTACACACATTGGTTTGTCGATGTTAGACATGGCCTGGCTACATCGCCAGTTAATCGACATCAGACGTGCCTACCCACATCGTCTGTGGCTTGCAATTGTTAGACGAGCAATGTTGCATGCGACGACACTAATCAAGGTCTAGTTGACAACATGAGGATGTCCATGCCGTAAAAGAGTGTGAAACACCTTTTCTGCATAACAACATATTCATCTATTTTCATAATCTATTCTCAATGTTTTCGCCTCACATGGTTCATTCCTACCAATTTTTATTACGTTTACGATTCGTACGATATTGAAACATTTTTATCCGTATAAATATGTACTCTATCATAAGTTTCACATATTTAGAAGTACTTTTGAACATTTTCGACTTTTATTCATTTTTTAAAATTTATTTTTATGGGTTTTTATTTTTAACATCACATTTGAAAATTTTAAATTTATGAAGTTGTTGAATTTAAGATTACTATACTTATTTGTGAATTTTTTGCGTTAATTTTTTAATTTTTTCATTATTTTCTTATTTTCTAATGAATTACCCATTTTCGGGATTTACTGAACAAAAACAAAATTTTAAAAAGATGTTTAAATTATTAATTTAAGGTTACTATATTTATTTGTAAATTTTTGACATAAATTTTATAAAAAAAATTTCAAATTTTCCTATTTTTATTATTGAATTACCCATTTTTGGGATTTGACGAACAAACATAAAAACTAAAAAATATTTGTTGAATTTAAGGTTACTATATTCATTTGTGATTTGTTGGCATCCATTTTATATTTTGTTTTCATATTTTTCCTATTTTTATTCATGAATTACCCATTTTCGAGATTTACCGAACAAAAAAATTAAAACAGATGTCTAAATTGTTGAATTTAAGGTTACTACATTCATTTCTGAATTTTTGGTGTTAATTTTATATTTTTAAATATTTTTCCTATTTTTATTAATGAATTACCCATTTTTGAGATTTATCAAAACAAATAAAAATTTAAAAATATATTTGAAATTGATGAATTTAAGGTTACTATATCTATATGTGGATTTTTGGCATTAATTTTATATTTATTTGTTTATATTTCCTAATTTTTGTCTATGAATTACATATTTTTGGTATTTACCGATAAAAGTAAAAATTATTAAAATTGTTGAATTTAAGGTTATTATATGTACTTTATTTTTTATTTTCATATTGTTCCTACTTTTTATACATCTATCACTCATTTTAGGGATATACTGAACAGAGACAAAATAAACAAAATTGTTGTAGAAATTAAGTTATTATATTTATTTGTGAATTATTTGCGTTATTTTTATTAATTTTTTTTCTTCATATTTTCCATATGTTTTATTAATCCATTACTCAATTTAGAGATTTTCTGGGGGGAAAAAATGTTTAAAACTATTGTTTTGTGTATAAAAAAGTTATTTGTGCAAGCTAATGAGTGTTTGTGCCTTAAAACGTGCATATTTGGGTTGTGCATGTTCATTATATATCTCTATAAAAATGACGTGTACTCCTCTTAGTTAGAATCCGCGCCACAAAATAAAGAGCTCCAAGTAGGCCACATATCATACGTGGCATGTGGCATCAGGCAAGAGACGTTGGCCAACTGAAGGGAGCATCAACCAAGGCATGTACACATCGGACGTAGCGTGTGTGCACCTAGAAAACGACATCGGAGTCGGCCAACGGCAGGAAACATTGCCCGTAGCTAGTTCGCATCGGGCAAGCGACGTCGGCCAACGACAGGTAGCATTAGACAAGGCATGCACGCATTAGCCGTGGCGTGTGCGCATCAGCTTGGCAACATGAGCGTCGGCCAATGGCAGAACATCAGCCAAGGCATGTGCGCTTCGGGCAAGGGAAGTCCTCCAATGACAAGCATTATCGGCCAGGCGAAATTGGTCGTAGACCTCCCGCATCGATTGTGGCATGTGCACATCGCACAATCGACGTTGGCCATTGACTACCTGCATCGGCTGTGGTTTGTGGACATCGCTTAGTCATTGTTGAGAATGGACTGCCCGCATCGCCTTTGTCCTGCACATAATGGTCAGCCAACATCAGGCGTTGCCTGCCTGCATCGCCTTTGGCCTGCACAACGGTCAGCCAACATCGGACATTGTCTGCCCGCATAGCCTTTGACCTAAACACAAAAGTCACCTGATATCAGACATTGGATGCACATACTATCCGTGGCCTTACACATCAGTCAGCCGATGTCAGAGGTGGCCTTCCAGCACTATTGGTAGCCTGGACACACCGGTCTTCCAACGTCGAACGTGGCCTACCAACATCATACAAAGCCTACTACTTTGGTCTGGCAACGTCGGACGTTTCCTGCCAGCATCGTCCATAGCCTACACATATTTTTCATCTCATAACGGCCAATGGCAGGCAGCATCACCAAAGGCCTGCATGCATCTGACAAGGCATGTGCGCATCTGATATACGATGTCAGCCAATGGTATACACATCCAGGCAAGGCATGCATGCATATATGTGACATGTGTGTATCTTGCTAGCGACGTCGGTCAATGTCTTGCGACATCAGCAAAGGCCTGTATGAACGAATGTGGCATGTGCATATATGGCAAGTGACGTCGACCAACGACATGCACCATCAGCCAATGCATGCACGCATTAGCCTTGGTATGTGCACATCGACTGGGCAACATGATTCGTGGTATGAGCGCATCGACCAGGCGATATTTGGTGTTGCCTACACGCATTAACTAAGTGACATAGGCCAACGGCATGCAACAAACACAAAGACCTGCATTGATTGGCGACATTAGTCGTGGCCTGTGCTCATCGATTGTGCGACATTGCATCGGATAATGTCAGGAAGCATATTCCAAGGCCTTTACGCTTCAAGAAAACCACGTTGGCTACGATCCACAACATTAGCCAAGGTATGTGTACATTTGGCAAGCGACATCGGCCAACGACAAGCGGCAAGTGACATCGGCGATGCACATTGGTTGTGGAATTCCACCTTGGTCATGGCATGTGGCCATCGCTCAATCGATGTCGGGCGTGGTCCAGGCGCATCGGTCATGTATTGTGCATATCACTCAAAGGTAGTCGGGCTTGGCGTTCCTGCATCGCCATTGGCCTGCACACAACGGCCAGTCGACGTTGGATATTGGCTTCCCACGTCGGTCGTGGCCTACACATTGCTCAGCTAACGTCAGTCGTGGACTGCCTGCATCTCTTGTGGCTTGTGCACATCGTTCAACCTTCGTTGAGTGTGGACTGCCCGCATCTCCATTGGCCTACAAACAATGGTCAAGCGACATGAGGTGTTGTCTACCCCCATCGCCTTTGGCCTGCACAACGGTCAGTCGATGTCGGGTGTGGCCCTCCCATATTTCCTTTGGCTTGCACACAACGGTCAGCTGATGTAGGACATGACCTTCTTGCATCGCCTTTGTCCTTTACATAATGGTGAGGCAACATTAGACATGTCCTGCCCGTATCTCCATTTGCTTGCGCACAATGGTCAGCTAACGTTGTACATGGGCTGCACCTATTATCTATGGCCTGCACACATCGATCAACCGACATCGGATGTGGCCTGTCGGCATCGTTTATAGCATGCACACATATGTATCCCGATGTTGGATGTGGCTTGCAAGCATCATCCGTAGCTTGCACATATTAGTCTGCCACTGTTTGACGTAGCCTGGCCACATCCCCTGCACACTTCAGTCAGCTGACGGTAGACGTGTCTACCCGCATTGTCTGTTGATTCGACTTGTTAGACGAGCGATGTCGCATGCAGCGACATTTATCGAGGTCTATTGACAACATGTTGATGTCCATGGAGAACAAAAATCAACAAAGTTTGAAACACCCTTCTTGGATAACAACATATTCATCTATTTTCCATCATCTATTCTAACGTTTCTTCTCACATGGATCATTCGTACAAATTTTCATTACGTTTACGACTGGTACGATATTGAAACATCTTTTATTTTTACAAATATGTACACTATCATTAGTTTCATATGTTTAGAAGTATTTTCGAGCAATTTCATATTTTTCCAACTTTTATTCATTTTTTAAAATTTATTTTTACGGGTTTTTATTTCTTAAGTTACATTTAAAAAATTCAAATTTATGAAGTTGTTGAATTAAAGGTTACTATATTTATTTGTAAATTTTTTGCGGTAGTTTTTCAGTTGTTTCATATTTTTCCTATTTTTAATGAGTCACCCATTTTCCTGATTCATAGAATAAAAATAAAAAAATTAAAAAAAATGTTTAAATTTTTGAATTCAAGGTTACTATATTTATTTGAGAATTTTTGGCGTATATTTTATATTTTTTTCAAATTTCCCTATTTTTTACTATTCAATTACCCATTCTTGTGATTTACCGAAGAAAAATAAAAATTTAAAAATTGTTTAAATTGTTGAATTTAAGGTTACTATATTCATTTGTGATTTTTTGGCATTCATTTTATATTTTCTGTCATATTTTTCCTATTTTTCGTTCATGAATTACCCATTTTCTGGACTTATTGAAAAACATATTAAACAAATTGTTGCAGTTGTTGAGTTTAAGGTTACTATATTTATTTTTGATTTTTTGGTATTTCCTTTTTTTATTAATGAATTACCCGTTTTTGGGATTTACCAAAAAAAAACGAAAAATTAAAAAATTGTTGAAATTGATGAATTTAAGGTTACTTTATTTATTTGTGAATTTTTGGCGTTAATATTATTTGTTTTCATATTTTTCCTATTTTTCTTCATGAATTACCCGTTTTCAGTATTAACCAAAGAAAAATAAATATTAAAAAAATTTATTAAAATTGTTGATTTTAAGGTTATTATATTTACTTGTGAATTTTTTTCGTTAATTGTATTTTTTATTTTCATATTTTTTTCTAATATTTATTCATCAATTACTCATTTTTGGGATATACGGAACAAAGAAAAAATAAACAAAATTGTGGAAATTGTTAAATTTAGTTTACAATATTTATTTTTCAACTATTTGCGTTATTTTTATATATTTTTTTCCATATTTTCCCTATGTTTTATTAATCCATTACTCATTTTCAAGATTTTCCGGAAAAATAAAAAAAATTGTTGAAAACTATTTTTTTATATATAAAAAAGTTATTTGTGGAAGCTAATGTATTTTTGTACCTTAGAACGTGCATATTTGGGTTGTACATGTTCATTATGAAGCACTAAAAAATGATATCTACTCCTCTAAGTATGAATCTGCGCCATAGAATCAAGAGTTCTGAGTGGGCCACACATCGAAAGTGGCATGTGGGCATCAACCCTGACCTGCACGCATCAGATGCGACATCGGCATCGGCCAATGACAGGCAACATCGTTCGTTGACTGTGCGCATAGGGCAAGTGACGTCGGCCAACGACGTGGAACAACAACCAAGCCATGTGCGCTTCGAGCAAGCGACGTCGGCCAACGACAAGCGGCATCGTCCAGGCGAGATTAGTCATGGACCGCCTGCATCGGTCATGGCCAATGCATATCGCTCAGCCGACATTGGCTGTGGACTGATCGCATTGGTCGTGGCTTGTGAACATCACTCAGTCATTGTCGGGCATGGACTACCCGCATCTCTCGTGGACTGCGTACAATGGTCAGCCAACGTCGATTGTTTCCTGCTCGAATCGCCATTAGCCTGCACATAATGGTAAGCTGACGTCAGGCGTGGCCTGCCTGCATCCCTTTTGGCCTTCATACAACGGGTAGCCGACTTTAGATATGGGATGCACCTATCGTCTATGTCAGCCAACGTCGGACGTTGCCTGCCAATTTCTTCCGCAACCTGCACACATTGGTCTACCGACGTCGAACGTGGCCTTCGAGCATCGTACATAGCATGCACACATAGGTCTACTGACATTAAAAGTGGTGTTCCACCATAGGCCGTAGCCTGCACAAATTGGTCTGCGGACGTCCAACGTGGCCTACCAGCATCATTCGTAACCTACACACATCGGTCTACCGATGTTAGCCAAAGGCAAGCAACATCAACCATGGCCTTCACGCATCTGATATGTCATATGCGCATCATTCAAGCAACATTGGCCAATGGCATGTGGCTTTACCAAAGGCCTGCACCCATAGACGTGGCATGTGTGTAACTGTCAAGCGACGTCGACCAAGGGCATCCTACATCAGACAAGGACTGCATGCACGGATGAGGCATGTGCGCATCTGGCAAGCGACGTCGGCCAACGGAATGCAGCATCAGCGAAAGACTGCACACATTAACCATGGTTTGTGCACATAGGCTGGGCGACATCTGTCATGGTCGGAGCGCGTTGGCCAGGAGACATCGATAGTGGCCTGTGCGCATGCATCGACAGAGCGACATCGGCCAAGGGTAGGTAGTAACAGCCAAGTCATGCACGCATCAGCTGTGGTGTGCGCGCATCGAATGGGCGATATCAACCATGGATTGTGCGCATCGGCCAGGTGACATCAACCAATGGCAGGAAGCATCAGCCAAATCTTGCACGCATCAGCCACGGCGTGTGCGTATCTACAGGGAGACATCAGTCATGCCCTGCATTTATCATCCAGGCAACGTCAGCCAACAACAGGCAACATCATCCAAGGTCTTCATGCATCTAACGCGTTTTGTGTGCATTTGGCAAGCGACGTTGGACAACGACATGCAACATCATCCAAGGCATGCATGCATCACCGGTGGCATGTGTGGATGACATTGAAGTCGGACAACGACATGCACCATCAGCCAAGGCTTGTGCGCTTCGATCAAGCGACATCGGCCAACGCCAGGCAGTATCAGCCAAGGCTTGCACGCATCTGACATGGCATGTGCGCATCTGGAAAGCGACGTTGGACAATGGAATGCAACATGAGGCAAGGCTTGCACACATCAATGATGGTGCGTGTGCAAAGGTTGGGCGATATTTGCAACGACAAATGTCAGGCATCATCGTCTAAGGCTGTGCACTTAGGATAAGAGGCGTTGGCTAATGGCAGGCAGCATCCGCAAAGGCCTGCACGCATCAGTCGTGGTATGTGCGCATCTGTAGGACGATATAGTCGTCGGCAACTGGCAAGTAGCATCAGCCGAGGTCTGTGTGCTTCGGGCAAGCGACATCATCCAACAACAAGTGTCATTCGCTAGGTGACATTGGTCGTGGACTGCCCCATCAACTGTGGCTTGTGCACATCTCAGCCGATGTCGGGCTTGGTCAAGCAGCATCGGTCGTGGCCTATGCACATTCATCAGCGGTTGTCGGGCTTGGCCTTTCTACATCGTCCTTGGCTTGCATACAATGACTATCTAGGTTGGATGTGGGCAGCTCGCATCGGTCGTGGCATGAACATTGCTCAACAGATGTCTGTCGTGGACTGCCTGCAATGGCCGTGGCTTGTGCACATCGCGCAGCCATCGTTGGGTGTGGACTGCCTGCATTGCCCTTGTCCTGCGAACAATGGCTAGTTGACATCGGGCATTGCCTACCCCTATCGCGTTTGTCCTGCACAACGGTCAGCCGACGTCGAGCGTGGCCTTCCCTCATTGCCTTAGGCTTTCACACAATGGTCAACCAACGTCGGACGTGGCCTTCCCACATGCCTTTGGCCTGCACACAACGGTCAGCCATCGTCAAACATGGCCTACCTGCATCTCCTTAGTCCTGCACACAACGTTCAACTGATGTCGAATGTGGGCTGCACCTATCATCCTTCGCCTGCACATATCGGTCAACCGACGTCGGACGTAGCCTGCCAGCATCATTTATAGCATGCACACATTGGTCTGTCGACGTCGGACGTGGCCAGCCTACATCCTTCGTAGCCTGCACACATCAATCTTTCGCCATTAGACGTGGCCTGCCACATCGCGTGTGGCCTACACAGTTGTCTCAGCCGACAACGGACGTTCCTACCCACATCGTTTATCTCTTGCATTTGGTAGACGAGCGACGTTGCATGCGGCGACATTGATCGGGGTCTAGTCGACAACATGCGGATATCCATGCCGGAAAAAATCAACAGAGTTTAAAACACCCTTCTTAGATAACAACATATTCATCTATTTTTCATCATTGATTCTCAATGTATCGCCTCACGTGGTTCATTCATACCAATGTTCATTACGTTTACTGTTCGTACAATATTGAAACAACTTTTATTTTTAAAAATATGTACACTATCATTAGTTTCACATGTTTAGAAGTATTCAAGCATTTTCATATTTTTTCGACTTTTATTCATCTTTTAACATTTACTTATACGATTTTTTATGTTCTACATCATATTTTAAATATTAAAAAATATGAAATTGTTGACTTTAAGGTTACTTTATTTATTTTTGAATTTTTGGCGCTAATTTATAATAATGTTTTCATATTTTGTCCTACATTTTATTAATTAAATACCCATTTTCAGGAATTACCGAACAAAAATATAAATTAACATTTGTTTTGAAATGGTTGTATTTAAGGTTACTTTATTTATTTATTTATTTTGGCATTAATTTTATATTTCTTTTCATTTTTTCTTTATTTTATTAATGAATTACCCAATTTCGGGATTTATCGAACAAAATAAAAATTAAAAAAAAATTGCCAAAATTGTTGAATTCAAGGTTAATATATTCATTTGTGAATTTTTTGCGTTAATTTTATATTATTATTTTTTCATATTTTTCCTATTTGTTATTCATGAATTACCCATTTTCAGGATTTACCGAATGAAAACAAAATTAAAAATCATTTGTTGAAATTGATGATTTTAAGGTTGGTGTATTTGTTTGTAAATATTGGATTTAATTTTATATTTTCTCATATTTTCCTAGTTTTTATTCATGAATTATCCATTTTCGGGATTTACCGAACAAAAATAAAAATTCAAAGAAATTATTGAAATTGCTGAATTTAAGGTTACTATATTTATTTGTGAATTTTTTGCATTAATTTTAGATAAATTGTTTTTCATATTCTTCCTATTTTTTATTCATCAATTACTCATCTTCGAGATAGATCGATCAAAATAAAAATTAATTATTTTTTAATTTAAGGTTACTATATTTGTTTGTGAAGTTCTTGCATTATTTTAATATTTTTCTCATATTTTTCATATGTTTTATTTATCAGTAACTCATTTTTAGGATTTACAAAAAAAAATAAAATATAAAAAAAAACTGTTGAAAACTATTTTTTTATATAAAAGGTTATTTGTGGAAGCAAATATGTGATTGTACCTTGGAACGTGCATATTTGGGTTGTATATGTTCATTAGGATTCTCCAGAAAAATCAGTCTACTCGTCGTAGTTAGAATCCGCGTCACAGAATCAAGTGGCATGTGGGCATCGGGCAAGCGACGTCAGCCAACTGCAGGCAACATCAACCAAGGCTTACGCGCATCAGACGTAGCATATCTTCATCTGGAAAGAGACATCGGTGTCGGCCTATGGGATGCAGCATTGTCCAGTGTCCATCTGGCAAGAGACATTGGCTAATGACACGTAGCATTAGCCAAGGCCTGCACGCATTAGCCGTCGCGTGTACGCATATGTTGGGCGACATCACCGTCAGCTAATAGAAGGCAACATCAGCCGAGGCCTGTGAACTTCAAACAAGCGACGTCCACCAACAGTAAGTGACATCGGCCAGGCGACATTGGTCGTGGACTGCCCCCATCGATTTTGGCCTGTTGCACGTTGCTCAATCAGCGTTGGCCATGGATTACCCGCATCAGCCATGACTTGTGCACATAGCTTAATCATTATCGAATGTGAACTGCCCGCATCTCCCTTGGCCTGCACACAACGGTTAGCCAACGTCAAGCGTTGCCTACCCGCATAGCTTTTGACCTGCACAAAATGGTCAGCCGACGTCAGACGCAGTGTGCTGGCATCACCTGTGGCATGCACAACGGCTAGCCGACGTCGGACGTGGTCTGCCCGCATCACCTTTGACATGCATAAAACTGTCAATTGACATCAAGCGTGGGATGCACCTACCATACGTAACCTACATAAATCGATCAGATGATGTCGTATGTGGCGTGCCAGCATCGTCTACAGCCTGCACACATCGGCCTGCTGACTTCTAACGTGGCCTGCCAGCATTGACTTTAGCCTGCACACATCGATCTATAGACATCAAATGTAGCCTTGCATCATCATCCGTAACCTACACACATCAGTATGTCCTTGTCAAACGTTGCCTCCCATCATCTTCTATAACCTGCACACAATGGTCTACCAATGGCAGGCAGCATTAGCCAAGGCCTTAACATATCTGACGTAGCATATGTGCATTTGGCAAGTGATGTGGCATGCGACTTCAGCCAAGGCCTGCACGCGCAGATGTGGCATGTGCATATCTGGGAAGCGACGTTAGTTAATGGTTCGCGAGATTAACCAAGGCCTGCATACACGGACATGGCATGTGCGCATCTGACAAGCGACCTCGACCAACGGTATGCAGCATCAGCAAAGTCATGCACGCATCAGATGTGGCGTGTGCACATCGGCTGGGAGAGATCACTCATGGTATGAGCGCATCGGCGAGGAGACATCGGTTGTGGCTTGCACGGATCGGCCAAGCGACATCGGCCAAAGACACAAAGCAACTGCCAAGGCCTGCACACATCAGTCGTAGCATGTGCAAATTGACTGGGAGACACCGGTCGTGGACTATACGCATCTGCCAGGCGACAACGACCAATGACAGGATGCATCAACCAAGGCTTGCACGCATCAGTCATGGCATATGCGCATTGACAAGGCAACATCAGTCGTGGCATACGTGCATCAGCTAGGCAACGTGCTCTAACGGCTGGTTGCATCAGCCAAGGTTTTCACACATCTTACATGGTTTGTGTGCATCAAATTACGTCGGACAACGACATGCAGCATCATCCATGGCTTGCACATATCACTCATGGTGTGTGTGCATCAGCTTGGCAAAATAGACATTGACCAACTGCAGGCACCATTGGCCATGGCTTGTGCGCTTCATGCAAGCGACATAAGTGAACGACTGGCACCATCAGCCAAGGCTGGCATGCATCTTACATGGCATGTGCGCATCTTGCAAGGGACGTTGGCCAATGGAATGCATCATCAACAAAGGCCTGCACGTATCACTCATGGCGTGTGTGCATCGGTTTGGCGGCATTTGCGTCGGCCAATGTAAGGCAGCATCAGCCAAGGCCTATGCGTTTCACAAAAACGATGTTGGACAATAAAATATAGCATCATCTAAGGCCTGCATGCATCAGCCATGGCATGTGAGCATCGACAGGGCAAAATCGGCGTCGGCCAATGACAAGCAACATAAGCCAAGACCTGTTTTTTTTCGGGCAAGCGACATTTGCCAGGTGATACCCTATAACGAACTAAGGTGAACTGGAGATTCATAAATGTTTCATGAGTTAATTTCGTGTTAAAATGGTTTACAATGATGTTCTTATTCAGTGTGTGAAGTTTGGTGACGTTTGTAGTTAAACGTCCAAGAACGTCCATGATGTTCGGAAGGTGTACCTTAGAAAGTGCTAGTGTGTGTTCATGTGTTTTAGTAAGTTTTACGTGTTAGGTTTGATTGAAATTGGTGTGGGATGTTCCTAAGACCTAGATGACTTAGTATAGGGGTTTAACGTCTGGGTACGAATCCATCTAGGACCCACAAGGGGACCTAGAAGAGAACCCAAACTCTAACACAAAACTGCCAAAAAAAAGTGTCCATCAACAAGCCAGTAGAACAATCGACGGCTCGTCGACCTGGTCCGTCGATTGGACATGAATGCCTGTAGATTTTGGGAGTTTCATACCCAAACCATGAGCCCTCATCAACGGGACGTCGAGGCATCGATGGTCCGTCATTGAGAGGCGTCGATGGTGGCCTGCAAAAGCTGTCACATTTTGCTGTTTTGGCTTGGGGTGTTTTGTAAATTCACCCCAAGTCTTTTATGAACCTAGGATGATATTTTTGGGTTTTTTAAGGTATATTAAATTAGTTTTAAGTCCTAGAACTAGACAAGACCCCTCACTTCAAATATTCAAACTCTCTCTCTAAAGAAAAACTCTCTAAAGTCACCATTGGAGCTAAGACTCAAGGAAGATCTAGGAGGCTGGTTGGGAACGTTTCTTCATCAAAAATTAGTGTTTTTTCTTCTCCTTGAGGTATGGTAGTCATCCTTGAACTCTCTTCCATTCAAGGAGTCATTTCTAAAAGATTTTAAAAAGGATTTTCAAACTCTATCTTCTTCTATCTTTGACTCTAAGCATGGCTCTTCATATAAATGTGTTTTAATTATTCAAATATGTTTCATCCAGTATTAATTGATATTTTAATATCAAAACCCTAATGAACTCATGTTTATGCATATTTCCAACTTTTAGCTTAAGACATGGGTTAAATGAATATGTTTGTGTAGGGAATGGACTTTGGTTTCCTTACATTGTTATTATGGTTTAGCTACTGCCCTTAGGGTCATATTATGATGAAATATTGAAGAATTGGTTATAGGTGGTGAAAGCTTGGTTAAATTGTGAGTGGGTTATGTTGTATAACTGTTATTATGAAATGCTCTTGATAGTATGGTCCACCTTCTTGGTGGCGGTGTTTACTTGATGTATTTGGATATATATTTGTATGTGTTGTGATTATTGCTTTGAAGGCCTAAGGTGTGAAATGAAGTGATAATGATGAGGTTCATGTTGATATGCATTATGAATCTTTAATTGTATGTCTTGCTTAGATTATGCCTTAATAAAGTATGTATATATGTTGAGCATGCTAGTTTGTGAGAAATGATGAATGAAGGTGTAAGCATGTCTAGAATTCAATGTTTATGAAAATGGTGATTATGTGCAAGGTGTGCTCACATGTACACACACTCACACTTGAATGAATGAATGAAGTTAATGATTGTGAATAAGGGTAGTTTTGGGGTGAACACTCATTGTGAGTTGAGATGAAGTGGTTAGTAGCAACCTCACTACCTCCCAAGAGCTTTCTAATTTAGGTTGGAGGATAGATACCCATTGTGAGTTGAGATGGGATATCCAAAAGTTATCCTTGACCTTTAAAAATGAATGTTTAAGACTCTTTGGGGGAGTTATGCTTAGCACCGAGAGGATTTGAAGAAGGGGTAGGTACACATTGTGAGTAGAGATGTTGTACCCAATATACTTCTTGAGATGAGTACTCCTCATGAGTAGAGAGTGAATTACTTAGTAGCAATCTCCTTATCAATTAACTATGCTCCTGCATAGGTGTAGCTATTGGAAAAGCCATGTAAAAGCTAAGAGAAATACCCTACTATAGGAAAGTACGGAACCCTCATCCGATAAGGGTAGTATAGGGATTCCATATCTAGCTCTCATGGTCTATGTCGGTTAAAGCTATTCCACCAACAAAAGAATGAATGCTCGAAGTCTCCTAAAAGAACGTACTACTTAGGGTAGGTGGTGGTATGGGACGCTATCTATCCATTGCACTAGGTAGACCTTCCGAAAGGGGAGTCTTGGTGTGTTTTTAATGAAATGTATGAACTAAGTCTTCTAAAAGAACGTACTACTTAGGGTTGGTGGTGGTATGGGTTGCTATCTATCCATTGCACTAAGTAGACCTTCCTAAAGGGGAGTCTTGGTGTGTTCTATCATGTGTTGTAAATGAATTTAAATGACTTGAGATCTAATGTTAAGGAAGCAAGTTAAAGTTAAGTTTTATGTGATGAAGTTATGAGTGACTAATGTAGATTGCTTAATCCAAGGGAATCCTCAAGGAGCATTAAGTGGGAGTATTAGTATGGGATGCTACTATCACATTGCACTTACTGTGACTTATAAGTCCTATTGGAGATGGGTACATACATGAAGTCCTTAATGTATGAATGTCCTTCAAATGTCTAGCCAAGAGTGTGGACTTGTTTTCTGTGTGAGGTAAGCCTATGGTTGGTAGTCTTAAGGATCGCTTTGGTGTGTATTGAAGGGGGTGTATGGGCGGTCCCTCCTTGTCTTACCTTAGGGATTCTTAGGATAACTTGGTTAGGGAAACCTCAAAGGAAATGAGTTCACTATGCTTGGGATAAATTATTCACTGTAAGGTTTCACTGTGTTCACTGTAAAGATGTTTGGCTTACTATAAAGTTGCATCTAAAATTATGAGAGATCTA
Source organism: Solanum sitiens (assembly GCA_016801875.1). Taxonomy (NCBI): domain Eukaryota; kingdom Viridiplantae; phylum Streptophyta; class Magnoliopsida; order Solanales; family Solanaceae; genus Solanum; species Solanum sitiens. The sequence continues at coordinate 822,233 of JABWTJ010000528.1, forward strand.
TTTTATGTGATAAATGATGATTCTTTTACTATTTAAACTCTATAATCATTAAGGTTTTACTTATTTGGCATGAAAGCTTAGTACATTGTTTTGTACTAACCTTATACTTTTCTATACTCTATAAGTATAGGTTGGAGGCAAGGAAGAAGTTTAGAAGGCAAAGCTTGGGAATCTATCCTCTCAAGACTAAGTATGTCCTCTTATATTCGAGGGCATAATTCTATTTCTTAGATTCTAGCATTAAGACTCAATATGTATTTTTCATTTAATGTAAAGGGCCGTGTCCCTAAGATATTTATGTCGTGTCTTTAAGTTGGCTTGTGAAGACGAGATCACTCCTTAGATTTTATGAAAGATGTTTCCTTTTTATTATTTTATTCGTGAAAAGTTTTAATTTCGCACTATTTTTCATGTCTTATGTAATGAATGATAGCTAAGGCTTGCACAAGACCTGATAGGTCAAGTACGCAATTATTCCGACCTAAGGGTGCTCCCTTCTTGTAGGGGTACTTTTGAGTCGTTACATTCCAACGGCAAAAAACATCGGCCAAGATACATTAGTCGTGGACTACCACATTGGTCGTGGCCTATTCACATCGCTTAGTCAACATCGGGCGTAGACCGGCCGCATCATCTGTGGCTGGTGCAAATCACTCAATGGTCTTCAGACTTGGCCTTTCTGCATCGCCCTTGGCCTGCACACAACAGTCAGTTGACATTGAATGTGGGCTACACACATATACGTAGCGTGCACATTGCTCAACCAACGCCACCTGTGGACTGCCCACATTAGTCATGGCGTGTGAACATCGCTCAACTATCGTCGGGGGTGGACTGCCCAAATCTCCCTTAGCCTTCAAGCAATGTTCAGACGAGATCGGGCATTGCCTGCCCGCATTGCCTTTAGTCTGCACAACGGTCAACCGACGTAGGGTGTGGCCTTCCCTCATGGCCTTTGACTTGCACACAAAGGTGAGCCTACATGGGACATGGATTCCCGCATCTCCTTTGGCCTACACACAACAAACAGCCGACGTCCAACGTGGCCTACACACAATGGTCAGACGACGTCGTCCAATGAAAAATGGCATCAACAAGGCGACATTAGTCATGCACCGCCTGCATCGGTCGAGGCCTCCGCACATTGCTCAACTGATGTTGGTGTGGACTGCCCGCATGGGTCATGTATTGTGAACATCGCTCAGTCATTCTCAGGTGTGGACTGCACGCATCGTCCTTGGCCTGCACACAATGGTTATCCGACTTTGGGCATTTCCTGCCTGCGTCGCCTTTGGCATGCACATTGACGTCGGACGTGTCCTGCCCGTATCGCCTTTGGCCTGCACATAATAGTCAGCCAACGTTGAACGCGGTCTTCCCACATCGCCTTTGGCCTACACACAACAATCAGTTGACGTCGAACATGGGCTGCTAGCATCGTCCGTAGCCCGCAGACATTGATCTTCCAAAGTCGAACATGGACTACCAGCATCGTCCGTAGCCTACACACATTGGTCAGCTGATGTCAAACGTGGCCTGCCAACATTGTCAGTAACCTGCATATATCGTTCTTCCAAAGTCGTACATGGCCTGCCAACATTGTCCATAGCCTCCACACATCGGTTTGTCGATGTCGGCCAACGATACCCTACATCAGCCATGGCATGCACACATCTGATGTGGCATGTGCGCATCATGCAAGCGACGTCAGCCAATTGCATGCAGCTTCAGCGAATGCATGTATGCACAGACGTGGTATGTTCGTATCTGGCAATCGACGTCGGCCAATGGCATACAACATCAGCCAAGACCTGCATGCACGGGCGTAGCATATGCACATCTTGCAAGCATCGTCAAACAATGACATGCTGCATCAGCCAAGTCCTGCACGCATCAGTCGTAGCGTGTGCACAAGTGCTGGGCAACATCAGTCGTGGTCTGAGCGCATCAGCCATGCAACATTTGTTATGGCATGCACACATCAGCCAAACAACATCGGCCAATGGCAGGCATCATCAGCCAAGGCATGCACGCATCAGCCGTGGAATGTGCGCATCTGGCAAGAGACGTTGGCCAATGCAATACAGCATCGGCCAAGGCCTGCACGCATCATGTGTTGCATGTGAGCATCAGTTGTGTGACATTTGAATTGGCCAACGTCTGGCATCATCAACTAAAGCATGTGCGCTTTGAGCAAGCACGTTGGCCAACGACAGTCAACATCAGCCAAGGACTTCACGCATCCGCCATGGCGTGAGCACATCAGTAGGGCGACATGAACGTCGGCTAATGGTAGACAGCATCAGCCAAGGCTTGTGTGCTTCGGTAAAGTGAGATCAGTCAATGACAAGCGAGATTATCAAAGTAACATTGGTGGTGGACTATCAAATCGGCCGTAGACTACCTCAATCAGCCACGTCTTGTGCACAACACTCAATCGTCATCAAGTGTGGACTACCCGCAACGCCCTTGGCCTCTAAACAATGGTTAGGCACATCCGCATTGCCTGCCCCCATCGCCTTTGTCCTGCTCAACGGTCAGCAAACGTCATGCGTAGCCTTCCGTGTATCCATTGGCCTGCACACAAAGGTGAGATGATGTCGGATATGGATTTCCAAAATTGCCTTTGACCTGCACACAACTATCAACTGATATCGAACGTGGGTTGCACCTATCGTCCCTGACCTGCACACATAAGTCAGCTAATGTTAGACGTGACTTTCCAGCATAGTCTATAGTCGTACACATTGGTCTACCGACCTTGAATATGGCCTGCGTACATTGTCTGTAGCCTGCACACATCGGTACACCGACGTCAAACGTGGCCATGCCATATCGCATGTGGCCTGCACATTCCTCAGCTGACGTCGGCCATGTATTGGCCGCATCGACTGTGGATTGTGCACATCGGTCATTCGTTGTCGTGTGTGGACTGCCTGTATCACCTTTGTCCAGCGAACAACGGTCACGCGACATCATGCATTTTCTGCCCCCATCGCCTTTGGCCTGCACAATGGTCTGTCGAAGTCGAGCATGGCCTTGGCTCATTGCCTTTTGCCTTCACACAACAGTCAAGCAACGTCGGGCGTGGCCTTCCCGCATGCCTTTGTCCTACATACAACGGTCATCCAACGTCGGACGTTGCCTACCCGCATTGTGTTAGTCCGGCACACTATAGTCAGCCGACGTCAGACGTGGGCTGAACGTATCGTCTTGGGCCTTCACACATCGGTCAGTCAATGTAAGACGTGGTCTGCCATCATCATCCTTAGCATGTATACATTGGTATTTCGACGTCGTACGTGGACTGCAAGCATCGTCCATAGCGTGCACACATCAGTCAGCCGACGTAAGACATGTCATGGCCGCACGCCTATGGCCGGCACACTTCGCTCGGCCGATATCAGAATTTCCTACTCACATCATATGTGGCTTGCACTTTTTTGACAAGCGACATCACATGTGGCGACATTTATTGAGGTCTAGTCGACAACATGCGGAAGTCCATGCAGAACAAAAATCAAAAAAAGTTTGAAACATCTTTTATTTGTACAAAAATGTACTCTATCATTAGTTTCACATGTTTAAAAGTATTTTCGAGCATTTTCATTTTTTGTTCCGACCTTGATTCATTTTTTAAAATTTATTATTATAGGTTTTTATTTTTTATGTCATATTTTAAAAATTAAAATTTATGAAATAGTTTAATTTAAGGTTACTTTATATATTTGTGAATTTTTGGCGCTAATTTTATAATTTTCTATATTTTCCCTATATTTTATTAATTAATTACCCATTTTCAGGAATTACCAAACAAAAGTAAAAATTGAAAAAATTAATAAAATTGTTGAAATTAAGGTTACTATATTTATTTGTGATTTTTGGGTGTTAATTTTATGTTTTTTTCATATTTTTTCGATGTTGTATTAATGAATTACCTATTTTCGAGAATTACTGAACAAAAATAAAAAATTAAAAAAATTGTCGAATGTGTTGAATTTAAGGTTACTATAATTATTTTTTAACTTTTGGTATTAATTTTTTTTTCTTCATATTTTTCCTATTTTTTATTCATGAATTACACATTCTCGAGATTTACTGAATAAAAATAAAACTATTCTTTTTGTAGAAATTGATGAATTTAATGTCACTATATTTTTTTGTGAATTTTTTGCAATAGTTTATTTTTTTTCATATTTTTCTACTTTTTATTCATGAATTACTCATTTCGTGATATACCGAACTAAAATAAAACTTAAAAAAATTGTCGAAATTTTTGAATTTAAGGTTACTATATTTATTTGTGAATTTTTGGCATCAATTTTATATAATTTTTTTATATTTTTCCTATTTTTTATTCTTCAATAACTCATTTTCGAGATATACCAAACATAAATAAAATAAAAAAATAATTGTTGAAATTGTTGAATTTAAGGTTACTATATTTAGGGTGTGTTTGGTATGGAGGAAAATGTTTTCCATGGAAAATGTTTTCTTAGAAAATATTTTCCTGGAAAACAAGTAGATTTTGGACTTATTTTCTCATGTTTGGTTGGTGAGTAGAAAATATTTTCCGAAAATGATTTTTAGTGTTTGATTTATGAATGAAAAATATTTTTGAGAGACATCTTTTATTTTTACTAGAGTAAAAAATAATTTATGAAATTGAAAATATTTTTTAAAATCAAAGTTATTATTTTTTGGGGTGGTGGTGGTGGTGGGGTGGGGGGTAATGGGTGTGAGCGGGGGGAGGGGGAGGAGATAGGAGTGAAAAATAAAAATTTGAAGTTGATAGTATTTTTAAAAAACAAAATTAATTTTTTTTTTTTGGGGGGGGGGGGGGGGGAGAGGGGGTTAGGAGTTTAAAAATAAAATTTTGAAGTTGGAAATATTTTTAAAAAGCAAAATTAATTTTTTGGGGAAGGGAGGGGGGGTTTGGGGGTGGGGAGGGTTCAGGGATCGGGTGAAAAAATAAAATTTTGAATTGAAAATATTTTGTTAAAATTGATGTTTTTTCAAAAAAAAAAACATAATTTGAAATTTGAGGAGAGTTTTGGAAAATGTTTTCCTTAATTTTTGAAGGGAAGTCATTTTCCTTAATTTTGAGGAAAATGAGTTGATTTGGAAAACATTTTCTAAAACTTTTGTCCCAACCAAACATGGAAATATTGGATGTTTTCCTTCATACCAAACACACTCTTATTTGTGAAGTTTTAGCATTATTTTTATATATTTTTTTCATATTTCTCCTATGTTTTATTAACTAATTACTCATTTTCAGGATTTACCTAAAAATTAAAAAATAAAAAAATTGTTGAAACTATTATTTTGTATATAAAAAACTTATTTGTGCAATCTAATGAGTGTTTGTACCTTAGAACGTGTATATTTGGGTTGTACACATTCATTATGAATCTCTAGAAAAACTATGTCTACTCCTCTTAGTTAGAATCCACACCACACAATCAAGAGCCCCAGTAGGCCACGCATCAAACATGGCTGTGGGCATCGGACAAGCGACGTCGGCCAACTATAGGCGGTATCAACCAAGGCCTGTACGCATCGGACGTAGCTTGTCTGCATCTGGAAAGTGACATCGGCGTCAGCCAATGGGATGCAACATTGTCCAGTGCGCATCTGGCAAGCTATGTCGGTCAATGACTCGCAGCATCAGCCAAGGCCTTCACGCATTAGCCGTCGCGTGTACGCATAAGCTGGGCGATATCACCGTCATCTAATAGCAGGCTGCACCAGCAAGGGCCTATGCTCTTCGAGCAAGCGATGTCCACCAACGGCAAGCGGCATCATCCAGACGACATTTCTCATAGACCGCTCACATCGATTGTGGCATGTTGCACGTCGCTCAGTGGACATTGGCCATGGACTACCCACATCGGCCATGGCTTGTGCACATCGCTTAATCATTATAAGACGTGAAATGCCCGCATCTCCCTTGGACTGCACACAGCGGTTAGCCAACATCAGGTGTTTCTTGTCCGCATTAATTTGACCTACATAGAATGGTCAGTCAACGTCAAATGCAACATGCTTGCATCACCTGTGGCCTGCACATAATGGCTAGACGATGTCGGATGTGGTCTACCACATCACCTTTGACCTGCATACAACCATCAGCCGACATCAGGCATGGGATACACCTACCGTCCGTGACCTTTACAAATCGTTCAAATGAAGTCGGACGTAGCGTGCCAACATTGTCCGCAGCCTGCACACATCAGCCTGCTGACGTCTAATGTGGCCTGCCAGCATTGTCTTTATACTGCACACATCGGTATGCAGACATCGAACGTAGCCTTCCATCATCGTCTGTAGCCTACACACATCAGTATGCCAGCGTTAGACGTTGCCTGTGAGCATCTTCTGTAGCCTGCACACATTGGTGAACCGATGTCAGCCAACGGCAAGCAGCATAAGCCAACGCCTTAACACATCTGACGTAGCATGTGCACATCTGGCAAGTGACATTAGCCAGTGGCATGCGGCTTCAGCCAAGGCCTGCACGCACAAACGTGTCATGTGCATATCTGGGAAGCGACGTCAGCTAATGGCTTGCGACATCAGCCAAGGCTTGTAGAAATGGACTTGGCCTGTGCGCATTTGGAAAGCAACATCGACCACTGTATGCAGCATCAGCAAAGTCCTGCACGCATCAGTTGTGGTGTGTGCATATCGGCTGGCAGATATCAGTCATGGTCTAAGCACATCGGCTAGGAGACATCGGATATGGCTTGCACGGATCGTCCTAGTGACATTCGACCAACGACAGGAAGGAACGGCCAAGGCCTTCACGCATCAGCCGTGGCATGTGCGAATTGACTGGGAGACATCGGTCGAGGACTATGCGCATCTGCTAGGCGACATCGACCAATGGAAAGATGTATCAACCAAGGCTTCCACACATCAGTCGTGGTTGCACGCATCGACAGGGAAACATCAATTGTGGCATGTGTGCATCAGCCAGGTGACGTGGGCCAATGGTAGGCAGCATCAGCCAAGTTTTTCACACATATTACATAGTTTGTGAGCATCTGACAAGCGATGTCGGACAACGACATGTAACATAATCCATCGCATGCACATATCACTTGTGGCTTATGTGCATCACCTTGGCGAAATCGACATCGGCCAACTGCAGGCACCATCAGCAATGGCTTATGTGCTTCATGCAAGTTACGTCAGCCAACTGCTGGCACCATCAGCCAAGACCTGCACGCATCTTACATGGCATGTCGCATATGGCTAGCTATGTTGGCCAATGTAATGCAACATCAGCCAAGGCATGAATGAATCACGTATGACGTGTGTGCATCGGCTGAGCGTCATTTGCATCGGCCAATGTCAGGTAGCATCAGCCAAGGCCTATGCACTTCAGGAAAGCGATGTTGGACAACGGAATGTAGCATCATCCAAGGCCTGCACGCATCAGCCATGGCATGTGCGCATCGGTAGGGCAACATCGGCATTGGCCAACGACAAGCAACATCAACCAAGCCCTGTTTGTTTCGAGCAAGCGACATACGTCAACGGCAAGCGGCATCAGCCAAGTGACATTAGTCGTGGACAACCACATTGGTCGTTGTCTATGCACATATCTTAATCCACATCGGGCGTAGACCGACCACATCATCTGTGGCCGGTGGAAATCACTCAACGGTCGTCAGACATAGACTTCCTGCATCGCCCTTGGCCTGCACACAACGGTAAATTGACATTGAACGTGGTCTACATGTATCTGCGTGGCGTGCATATTGCTCAGCCAACATCGGATGAAGACTGCCCATATCAATCATGGCTTATTCACATTGCTCAACTATTGTCGGGGGTGGACTTCCCAAATCGCCCTTGGCCTACAAACAACCTTCAGATGTCATCGGGCGTTGCTTGCCGCCATCGCCTTTGGCTATCGCCTTTGTCCTGTACAACTGTCAGCCGACGTAGGGTGTGAACTTCCCGTATGGACTTTGGCCTGCACACGACGGTGAGCCGACATGGGACATGGCCTCCCCGCATCTCTTTTGTCCTACACACAACAAACAGCCGGCGTCTAACGTGGCCTGCATACAACAGTCAACCTATATTGGCCAACGACAAGCAGCATCAACAAGGCGACATTAGTCATGGACCGCCCACATCGGTCAAGGCCTTCGCACATTGCTCAAATAATATTGGTGTGAACTGTCCGCATGGGTCATTGATTGTGAACATCGCTCAGTCATTCTCAGGCGTGGACTGCACGCATCATCCTTGGCATGCACACAATGGTTAGCCGACACTAGGAGTTGCCTGCCCGTGTCGCCTTCGGCATGCACATAATGGTTAATTGACGTCGGGTGTGTCCTTCCCGTATCACCTTTGGCTTGCACAATACGATAAGGCAACATCGGATGCGGTCTACCCATATCACCTTTGGCCTGCACACAACAATCAGTTGACATCGGATATGGGATGCCAGCATCGTCCGTAGCCCACACACATTTGTCTACTGAAGTCAAACATGGCCTGCCAGCATCGTCTGTTGCCTACACACATTGGTCAGCCGATGTCAAATGTGGCCTGCCAATATTGAAAGTAACCTACACACATCATTCTGCCAAAGTCGGACATGGCCCGCCAGCATCGTCCATAGCCTCCACACATCGGTATGTCGATGTCAGCCAACGACAGCCTACATCAGCCATGGCATGCACAAATCTGACATGGCATGTGCACATCAGGCAAGCGATGTCGGCCAATTACATGCGACTTCAGCCAATGCCTGTACACATAGACGTGGTAAGTTGGTATATGGAAAACGACGTCGGCTAATGGCATACAACATCAGCCAAGACCTGCATGCGTGGGCGTAGCATGTGCGCATCTTGTAAGCGACGTTAGCCAACGGCATGCTGCATCAGCCAAGGCATGCACACATCAGCCGTGGCGTGTGCAGAACGGCTGGGCAACATCAGTCGTGGTATGAGCGATCACCCATGAAACATCTGTCATAGCATGCATGCATCGACCAAGCGACATCGGCCAATGACAGGCAGCATCAGTTGTGGCGTGTCCGCATCTGGAAAGAGATGTTTGCCAATGCAATTAAGCATCGACAAAGGCATGCACGCATCATGTGCGGCGTGTAAGCATCAGCTGTGGGACATTTGAATTGCCCAACGTCAGGCAACATCAACTAAGGCATGTGCGCTTCGAGCAAGAGATGTTGGCCAACGACAGGCAACATCAGCCATAGAGTGAGAATATCGGCAGGGCGACATCAGCATCGGCCAATGGTAGGCAGCATAAGGCAAGGCCTGTGTGCTTCGGTAAAGTGACATCAGCCAACGACAAGCGACATCGGGTATGCGACATTGGTGGTAGACTACCGCATCGGTCGTGGACAATGCACATCGCTCATCCTATGTCAGGCGTGGACTGGCTGCATCATATGTGGCCTGTACATATTAATCAATGGTCATTGGACTTGCCTCCCTGCATCACCCTTGGAATGCATACAATGACCATCTGACGTCGAACGTGGGCTGCTCGCATCGACCGTGGCTTGCACATTGCTAAGTCGACGTCGGCCGTAGACTACCTTAATCGGCCATGGCTTGTGCACATCGCTCAATCTTCATCGAGCATGGACTACCCGAAACGCCCTTGGCCTACAAATAATGGTCAAGCGACATCCACCATTGCATGCCCTTATCGCTTTTGTCATTCTCAACTGTTATAAAACGTCAGGCTTAGCCTTCCCGCATAGCCTTTGGCTTGCACACAAAGGTGAGCTGACATCTGACGTGGCCTTCCCAAATCGCGTTTGGCGTGCACACAACATTGGTCTGTAGTTGCACACATTGGTCTGCTGACGTCGGTGTGGCTGCCTACGTCATCTATAGCCTGTGCACATTGGTATGCTGACGTCAAACGTGGCAAAGGCGCATCACATGTGGCATGCACATTACTCAACTGACGTCGGTCGTGGATTGGCCGCATCATCGCTCATTCATTGTCGTGGGTGTACTGCCTGTGTTGCCTCTATCCTGCGAACAACGACCAGGCAAAATCATGCATTGCCTTCCCCCATCGCCTTTGGCCTTCACAACGGTCCATCAACGTTGGGCGTGGCCTTCCCTCATTGCCTTTTTTCCTTGACACAACAATCAACCGATGTCGGATATGTCCTTCCCGCATGCCTTTGTCCTGCACACAACGGTCGGCCATCGTCGGACATTGCCTACCCACATTGCCTTCGTCCTGCACACTACAGTCAGTCGACGTCATACGTGGGCTGTACCTATCGTCTGTGGCCTTCACACATCGGTCAGCCGATGTCGGACGTGGCCTGCCATCATCATCCTTAGCCTGTATACATTGGTATGTCGACGTCGTACTTGGCCTGCCAACATCATCCATAGCATGCACACATCAGTCAGTCAACGTAAGACGTGCCATGGTCGCATTGCGTGTGGCCTACACACATCGCTCAGTCGTTATCAGACTTTCCTAACCGCATTATCTATGGATTGCACTTGTTAGGCAAGCGATGTTGTATGCGGCGACAACGATTGAGGTTAATCAACAACATGCAGATGTCCATGCAAAACAAAAATTAAAAGAGTTTGAAACATCTTTTATTTGTACAAATATGTACTCTATCATTAGTTTCACATGTTTAAAAGTATTTTCGAGCATTTTCATATTTTTTCCGACCTTGATTCATTTTTTATAATTGATTATTATGGGTTTTTATTTGTATGTCATATTTTAAAAATTAAAATTTATGAAATTGTTGAATTTAAGGTTACTTTATTTATTTGTGAAATTTTGGCGCTAATTTTATAATTGTCTATATTTTTCCTATAGTTTATTAATTAATTACCCATTTTCAGGATTTAGCGAACAAAAATAAAAATTTAAAAAATTGATAAAGTTGTTGAAATTAAGGTTATTATATTTATTTGTGATTTTTGGGTATTAATATTATGTTTTTCATATATTTCCTATATTTTATTAATGAATTACCCATTTTCGAGAATTATTGTACAAAAGTAAAAAGTTAAAAAAATTGTCGAAAGTGTTGAATTTAATGTTGCTATAATTATTTTTTACATTTTGGCATTAATTTTGTAATTTTTTTACATATTTTTCCTATTTTTAATTCATGAATTACCTATTCTCGGGATTTACTAGAAAAAAATCAAACTAATTGTTTTTTTAGAAATTGATGAATTTAACGTCACTATATTATTTTGTGAATTGTTTACAATAATTGAATTTTTTTTCATATTTTCCTACTTTTTAGTCATGAATTACCCATTGTCAGGATTTATCGAACTTAAATAAAAATTTAAAAAATTGTCAAATTTTTTTAATTTAAGGTTACTATATTTATTTGTGAATTTTTGGCGTCGTTTTATATAATTTGTTTTTATATTTTTCCTATTTTTATTTATCAATTACCCCTTTTCCAGATATACCAAACACAAATAACATTAAAAACAATTGTTGAAATTGTTGAATTTAAGGTTACTATATTTATTTGTGAAGTTTTGGCATTATTTTTATATATTTTTAATATTTCTCCTATGTTTTATTAATCAGTTACTTATTTTCAGGATTTACCAAAAAATAAAAAAATAAAAATTGTTGAAACTATTATTTTATATATAAAAAAGTTATTTGTGCAATCTAATGAGTGTTTGTACCTTAGAACGTGCATATTTGGTTTGCACATGTTCCTTATGAATCACTAGAAAAGTTATGTCTAATTCTCTTAGTTAGAATCAACACCACACAATGAAGAGTTCCAAGTAGGCCATGCATCAAACGTGGCATGTGGGCATCGGACAAACGACATCGGCCAACTACAGGCGCATCAACGAAGGCTTGTACGTATCGGATGTGGCGTGTGTGCACCTGGAAAAGCGACATCACCGTCGGCCAACAACAGGAAGCATTGTCCATAGCTAGTGTGCATCGGGAAAGCGACGCCGGCCACGACAAGCAGTATTAGACAAGGCATGCACGCATAAGTCGTGGCGTGTGCACATCAGCTGGGGAAATGAGTGTCGGCCAATGGCAGAACACCAGCCAAGGCATGTGCACTTCGGGCAAGGGACGTTCGCCAGCCGCAAGCGTCATCGGCCAGGCGACATTGGTCGTAGACATCCAGCATCGATTGTGGATTTTGCATCTCGCTCTATCGACGTTGTACTTGGACTACCCAAATCGGCCGTAGCTTGTGCGCATCGCTTAGTCATTGTTGTGCGTGGACTACCTGCATCGCCTTAGGCCTGGCCATAATAGTCAGCTAACATCAGGCGTTGCCTGCCCCCATCACCTTTAACCTACACAGAATGGTCAGACGACGTCAGACGTGGCCTACCCGCATCAACTTTGTCTTGCACACAATGTCCATCCAACGACGAAAGTGGTCTGCCTGCATTGACTTTGACCTTAACACAACAGTCAGCCGATATCGGATGTGTGATGCACCTATCGTCAGTGGCCAACACACATTAGTCAGCTGATATCAGATGTGGCCTTCCAGCACTGTCCGCATCCTACACACACCGGTCTTCCAACGTCGAACGTGGACTACTAGCATCATAAAAACCTGCACACTTTTGTGTGCCGACGTCAGACGTGGCCTGCCAGCATTGTCCATAGCATGCACATATTTGTGTGCCGATGACGGCCAATGAAAGGCAGCATTTGGCATGCGACATCGGCCAATGGCATGTAGTTTCAGCCAAGACATGCAAGCACATACGCCACTGGTGCTTATCTCGCAAGCGATATCGGCCAATGGCTTGCGACATTAAAAAATTCCTGTATGCACAGACGTGGCATATGCTTACTGTGGAAAGCGACATCGGCCAACAACATGCACCCTTAGACAATGCCTGTACGCATAAGCCTTAGTGTGTGCACATCGGTTGAGCAATATGAGTCGTGGTTTGAGCGCATCGGCTAGGCGACATTTGAATATTTGCCTGCATGCATCGTCCAAGTGACATTGGCCAATGGCAGGCAGCAAATGCAAAGGCCTGCATGCATCAGTCATGGCATGTGCTCATTGATTGGCGACATCGGTCGTGGCCTGCGCGCATCGGTTGTGCAACATTTACATCGGCTAACGTCAGGCAGCATCTGCCACGGCCCGTGGGCTTCAGGAAAATGATATTGGCCAACGATCAATAGCATCAGCAAAGGAATGTGTGCTTACGACAAGCGACATCGGCAAAAGACAAGAAGTAAGCGACATCAGCCAACGGCAAGCGATAAGAGACATCGGCAAACGGCAAGTGGTAAGCGACATCGACCATGCGATAGTGGTTGTAGACGTCCACATCAGTCATGGCCTGTGGACATTGCTCAGCCGATGTCAGGTGTGGTCCAGCCACATCGGCCGTGTCCTCTACACATCATTCAACGGTCATCGGGCTTGGCCTTCCAGCATCGCCATTGGACTGCACACATCGACAAGTAGATGATGGACATTAGCTGCCCACATCGGTCGTGGCCTACACATTGCTCCGCCGACGTCAATCGAGGACTTCCTGCATCGACCGTGACTTGTGTACATCGCTCAACCATCATCAGGCGTGGACTTCCCACATTTCCATTGGCTTATAAACAAAAGTCAAGCGACATGAGGTGTTTCCTACACCCATCATCTTTGCCCTGCACAACGGTCAGCCGACGTCGCGTGTGGCCCTTCCACATTGCCTTTGGCCTGCACACAACGGTCAGCCGACGTCGGACATGGCCTTCTTGCATCACTGTTGTCATGTAAATAAAGGTTAGGCGACGTCGGTGTCACATCCCGAGACCACACCCTAGAAGATATGGCACTCTCGGAGTGCAACAGGCGTATCAGAGGTCTTATACAAGCCCTTTCGTATTGTTCATCGCATATACATAGTGAAAAGTAGTGTGGAATTAAAATTTTCACAAATAATTTCATAGTCTTTCTCTTTCATATAAAATTCATAGGAAATACTAAGTCTCATTTCATCAAATTTTAGACACAAGAGTACTTGCGACACGGCCCATACAATACGAATATAGAAATACTTAGTTTATTACAATACTTCAATAAGAGAAATAAAAGACATCTATGTCCTCGAGTCAAATGAGGACATACTTCAACTTCACTTGAATGATGCTACGATCCAAGTCTTGCTTCCCAATGCTGCTCACCTACCAACCACTATAGAGATAGATAAAAGCATGGAATTAGTACAACCACATGTACTAAGTATGGCATAATGCATAAAAATCATGAAAATGGACATTTATTGGAAATATGCATGTTTTGATTTAAATAGCATAATACAATCATAAGAACAACATTTAACATCTTAGAAACACATAAGATAACATTTAAGCAATTTATTACATTTTTAAGGTCACTTTACAGTGAACCAATTCACTGTTACAGTGAAGCCCTTTAACTTCACCTTGGACACTTTCTAGCATGTAACTCCCTCACTAAAAGCTATCCTAAGACCCACTTAAGCATCACAAAGAGAGACCGCCCATACACCCTCTCTAAGCATGCCTAAATGATCCTCAAGACTACTTATAATGCGCCACATACACACTTACAAGACACCAAACACATAACATGTATAACATGACATTCTACTTACCAAGGCTGTCAAAAGACTTACTTAAGTACTCCTAGAAGAGAACGCCCATACATTCTCTTCAAGGTTACGTAAATAATCCTTAAGACTACCTAAGTTTAGATCATGCCTTAAAGAATGAACCAACTTCCGTAACTAGAGACATTCTCAAGACTTCCCTAGATAAGACATGAAGAGATCATCCCTTATGCCCTCTTCACACTTTAACTAAGGAATCCTTAAGTCACTCTAGATTAGGCACTCATTCACTTACATGTTTTCTAACATAATTCGTTAATTCATTAGTTCTTTAAGAATCATTCATCACATAGAGGACATTCAAGTAATGGTCTTGGAGAAGACCTAGGGACTCTCACTAACATCTTCAAAGCCTATTGTGCAATGTCTAGATAGCATCCCATTCCACCACCTAAACTTCATAAAACTTCTCTAATGCTAATGGGTATCCCACATGATGAGAATAGGCAATAATCGACATAGACCATGGTAGCAAAACATGGAATCCAGAGTTGTAACCTACTCCGATGGAGGGTGTTCTACTTGCCAATGGTAGAATTTGGACACATCCCATGTAGGCACATGGTTAAGGAATATGAAGGGCTCACTTTGTATTCTAGCCTCATCCTTTAACTAGAACTACTTCCCTTACCATACTCACTCGGTGCTAGCCTTTGTTCTCATGGAGTAATTCACATTAAAGGTTCATACAAAGGGGTTCCATATCAAGTTCATAACCCAATTACATTTACCCTACAAAAGAGGTCCCCTAGGGCTGCCTTACAATGGCGACAACAAGTTAATAATGACTTTCCTAAGGATTTATATGATGTCGTTCCAGCAAACCACCCTTAAGTCCATCATTCATTACAAGAAGGATACCATTACGGCTTTCTACTTCAAGTTTCATAACCTTACCACTAGGTTCAAGGTTTCACATAAAGGACCCTCTTAACATCATTCAAGGTTTCATGTAATTCATACATACAAGACTAATACGCTTTAGAATCCTAAGTCAAGACATCTCATATTCACATTCATACATGTATCAAGTAAGGGACACAAGTCTACCACAACAAGACACAACATACTTTACTTTATTACATATTGCATATCATTCTTTGAACACTTAGGAATGACCCTTATCATCTTTATGTCATCTTATTCATTACTATAACATCATCAATATAACCATTATATACTCTTATAGTCAAGTAGGACCAACAATGCATTAACTCTAAAACTACTCATATGAACACATAGTCATAGTCTAACCTGATCACCTAACAACTTCAATAGAAGAAACCACATACTTTCACATTACTTCACATGTAGGTGGATATGATCACACTTCACATAATCAACTACACAAATCATCATATTACTTCAAGTAGTTGCCGACATTGCCATGATCATCATAATACATAAAGTAATGCCGACAAGGCCACATCAATAACATAACACCGCCACCATAAGTAGACCATACCAATTACAACATAATTCAAAACCTATAATACTTAAAATAAAGAGAATTAGGTAAGCGTACCACCAATCCATTCTCTCCACTTCAATCCATGTCTAAATCATCCAATTCAATACCATAAGGCCCTTACCCATGGCCATGAACATCAATTCAATGCATAAATCATAATACTAAATGAAACTAGTTTAATTCAACATAGATTTATCAATCTATTATAACCTATACATCAATTGAATACAATTCTTACATTATTCAATAACCCATAGAAAACTACACCATAATTCATAAACATTAAGGTAATATCAAGCAACCAATAAAGTAGTCAAAAACTAGGGTTCATCAATTACATGGGTTCATAGGTTAATTGAGTTAAAATCATCTAATTAATAACAATATAATCAAAACTTGATGATTAAAATCTTTAATGCAAGAACCCATGGATAGATCATGAAATTGGACAAGTTCATCTTTGAAAACTTTAGAAAACTTCTTTCAATTTGGGATCCTTGATGAATAGAGTTTCAAGGATCAAAAACCATAACTCAATGATGATAATCCTCCAATTTGATGAATAATCACCACTCAAATCTCCAATCCAAGCTCTTCCTTGATTTTTGGCTTCAATGGAGTTCTATGGAATTTCTAAGGGATTTTTGGGTTATGATTTTGAAGAATGAATTCTTCTAAGTGTTAATGACTTATATACATGTTTAAAATACCCAAAATACCCTTAAGGAACCGCCAAACTTCTAATTTGGACGTGGGGTGAATTTACAATTTCATCCCTAACATTACAGTGAACCTGCGCAGGAGAACTGGTTCACAGACGGGGCGTCAGTCCAGAAACAGACCGTCCTGTCCTCCGTCGATTAGGTTAGAGCCTGGAAAATGGAATATTAGCTTCCTAGGCTAAGTCCCTAATGACGACCTCTACCTACGGGGCGTCGACCAGGCCACTGAACGTCGTTTACCATCTGTAGGTGGGACTGCCTTAGACAGTTTTAGCTACCAACATAGGTCCTTCCTCAAGGACCCTTGGATGGTCCTTTGGGACGTTTTCCCGGACGTTTCCAACCCGAATATGTTCATATACTAGTTTAGGACCTCTCACATGAATTTCTTCCAAAAAGAACACGTAAAACACGACGAAACATGCTTAGACACACAAGGTCATTCAAGGCAAACCTTTCGAACGTAATGGACGTTCTTGGACGTTTGACCTCCAAACTTCACGAAACTTGACACACTGCCTATATATACCATAATAATTCATTTAAGAACCTCATAACCTCATGAATCACACATAAACACGTAAAATCACATATGAGACACATAGGTGACTTAGTCGTCAAACGTCTTAGTTGTCCCTTGACGTTTGACTTCAAATGCACCTAAACTCTTAGACACTGCCTCAATAAAACATTATAGACCATTTTACGACCTTAGACCATCATGACAACCACGTTAGGCTCTAGTTCACCTAAGTCTTTTTTGGGATCTTAGAGTCGGACATGGCCTGCCCGTATCTCCATTTGCCTGCACACAACGGTAAGCTAACGTCAGACGTGGGCCACACCTATTTTCTGTGGCCTTCGCACATTGGTCAGCCAACGTCGGACGTGGCCTGCCAACATTGTTCGTAGCATGCACACATTTGTCTACCGACGTTGGACTTGGCTTGCAAGCATCGTCCTTAGCCTGCACACATTGGTCTGCCGATGTTTGACATGGCCTTGCATATCGCTCATGGACAGTGCACATTGTCCGTAGCCTGCAGACATTGTTCATATTTTTCCTATTTGTTATTCATGTATTACCCATTCTCGGATTTACCGAATGACAACAAAATTAAAAATAATTTGTTGAAATTGATGATTTTAAGGTTACAGTATTTGTTTGTAAATTTTTGACATTAATTTTATATTTTTTCATATTTTCCAAGTTTTTATTCATGAATTACCCATTTTTGGGATTTACCGAACAAAAATAAAAATTAAAAGAAATTGTTGAAATTGTTGAATTTAAGGTTACTATATTTATTTGTGAATTTTTGGCATTAATTTTATATAAAATATTTCCATATTTTTCCTATTTTTTATTCATCAATTACTCATCTTCGAGATATACCGGTCAAAAATAAAAATTAAAACAATTGTTGAATTTAAGGTTACTATATTTGTTTGTGAAGTTCTTGTGTTATTTTAATATTTTTCTCATATTTTTCCTATGTTTTATTAATCAGTAACTCATTTTTAGGATTTACCAAAAATAAATAAAATATACAAAAAATTGTTGAAATCTATTATTTTACATAAAAAGTTATTTGTGAAAGCTAATGTGTGATTGTATCTTGGAACGTGCATATTTGGATTGTACATGTTCATTATGAATCTCTAGAAAAATTAGTTTACTCCTCTTAGTTAGAATCCGCACCACAGAATCAAGAGCTCCAAGTAGGTCATGCTCATACATGGCATGTGGGAATCGGGCAAGCGACGTCAGCCTACTGTAGGCGGCATCAACCAAGGACTGTACGCAACGGAAGTAGCATGTCTTCATCTGGAAAGAGACATCGGCGTCAGCCAATGGGATGTAAAAAAGTCCAGTGCGCATCTAGAAAGCAACATCAGCCAATGACACGCAACATCAGCCAAGGCCTACATGCATTAGCCGTCGCATGTACGCATAAGCTAGGCGACATCACCATTAGCTAATAGCAGGCAGTATCAACAAAGGCATGTGCTCTTCGAGCAAGCTATGTCCACCAATGGCAAGCGGCATTAGCCAGGCGACATTGGTCGTAGACTGCCCGCACCAATTGTGGCCTGTTGCACATCGCTCAGTGGACGTTGGCCATGGACTACCCACATCGGCCATGGCTTGTGCACATCGCTTAATCACTATCGGGCATGAACTTCCCGCATCTCCCTTGGCCTGCACACAATGGTTAGCCAACGCCAGGCGTTGCCTGCACGCATCAATTTGACCTACAAAAAATGGTCAATCAACGTCGGACATGGCATCACCGCATCACATGTGGCCTGCACATAATGGCTAGCCGACGTCGGACGTGGTATGCCGCATCACCTTTAACCTGCATACAACTGTCAGCCGACATCTAGCGTGGGATGCACCTACCGTCCGTGACCTGCACAAATCGATCAAATTATGTCGGACGTGGCGTGCCAACATTGTCCGCAGCCTGCACACATCGGCCTGCTGACGTCTAACGTGTCCTGCCAGCATTGTCTTTAGTCTGCACACATCGGTCTGCAAACATCGAATGTAGCCTTCCATCATCGTCGTAGCCTACACACATCAGTATGCCAACGTTAGATGTTGCATGCCAGCATCTTCTATAGTCTGCACACATTGGTCTACCGATGTTAGCCAATGGTAGGCAGCATCAGCCAAGGCCTTAACACATCCGACATAGCATGTGCGCATGTGGCAAGTGACATCAGCCAGTGGCATGCGGCTTTACCCAAAGCCTACACACACAGATGTTTCATCTGCGTATCTGGGAAGCGACGTCATTAATGGCTTGCGACATAAGCCAAGGCCTACATACATGGACTTGGCATGTGTGCATTTGGCAAGCGACATCGAGCAACGGTATGCAACATCAGTAAAGTCCTGCACGGATCAACATGCCACATCGGCTGGCAGATATCAGTCATGGTCTGAGCGCATCGGCCGGGCGACATCGACTGTGGCTTGAACGGATCGGCCAAGCGACATTCGGCCAAAGGCAGGAAGCAACAGCCAAGCCTGCACGCATCAGCTGTGGCGTGTGCAAATCGACTGGGAGACATCGATCGTGGACTAGACTATGCGCATCTGCTAGGCGTCATCGACCAATGGAAAGATACAACAACCAAGGCTTGCACGCATCAGTCGTGGATGTGCGCATCGAGATGGCAACATCAGTCGTGGCATGCGTGCATCATCCAGGTGACATGGGCCAATGTTAGGCAGCATCAGCCAAGGTTTTCACACATCTTACATGGTTTGTGCGCATCTAGCAAGCGACATCGGACAACGACATACAGCATCATCCATGGCATGAACATATCACTTTTGGCGTGTGTGCATCAGCTTGGCAAAATCAAAATCGGCCAACTGCAGGCACCATTGGCAATGGATTGTATGCTTCATGTAAGCGACGTCAGCCAACGGCTGGCACCATCAGCCGAGGACTGCACGCATCTTACATGGCATGTGCGCATCTGGCAAGCTACGTCGGCCAATGGAATGAAGCATAAGCCAAGGCCTGCACCTATCACGCATGACATGTGTGCATCGGCTGAGCGACATTTGCATCAGCCAATGTCAGGCAGTATTAGCCAAGGCCTATGCGCTTCAGGAAAGCGATGTTGGACAACGAAAGGCAATATCAGCCATGGCATGTGCGCATCGGTAGGGCAACATCAGCATTGGCCAACGATAAGCAACATCAGCCAAGCCCTATTTGTTTCGAGTAAGCGACATGAGCCAACGACAAGCGACATCGGCCAAGAGACATTAGTTGCAGACTACGACATTAGTCGTGGTCTATGCACATCGCTCAATCAACGACGGGCATATACCGGCCGCATCATCCCTGGCTGGAGCAAATCACTCAACGGTCGTCAGACTTGGCCTTCATATATTGCCTTTAGCCTGCACACAATATCCAATTGACATCGAACATGGGCTACACACATCTGCGTGGAGTGCACATTACTCAGCCAACGTCGGCTATGGACTGCCCACATCAGTCATGGCTTATGCACATTGCCCAACTATCGTCGGGGGTGGATTGCCCAAATCGCCCTTGGACTGCAAACAACGTTTAGACGACATCTGATGTTGCCTGTCCCCTTCATCTTTAGCCTGCAAAACGGTCAGCAGACGTAGGGTGTGACCTTTCCATATGGCCTTAGGCCAGCACACTACGGTGAGCCAACATGGGAAATGGCCTTCCCGCATCTCTTTTGGCCAGCACACAACAAACAGCCAATGTCCGATGTGGCCTGCATACAATGGTCAACCGATATCGTCCAATGACAAGCGGCATCCACAAGGCGACATTAGTCATGGACCGCCTACATAGGTCGAGGCCTCTGCACATTTCTCAACGGATGTTTGTGTGAACTGCCCGCATGGGTCATGGATTGTGAACATCGCTCAGTCATTCTCAGGCGTGGACTGTACGCATCGTCCTTGGCTTCTACAATGGTTAAACGACACTGGGATTGCCTGCTGACGTCGCCTTTGGCACGCACACAACGGTGAATTGATGTCAGGAGTGTCCTGCCCGTATCACTTTTGGCCTGCACAAAATGGTCAGCATACGTCAGACACGGTCTGCCCGCATCGCCTTTGACCTGCACACAATAGTTTGTTGACGTCGTACATGGGCTGCCATCATCGTCCGTAGCCCGCACACATCGGTCTGCCGAAGTCAAACATGGCCTGCCAACATCGTCTATAGCCTACACACATTGGTTTGATGTCAAACGTGGGCTTGTCCTTCTTGAGTCATCCTTGGACTGCGCACAACGACCATCCGACGTCGGCCGTAGACTACCTCAATAGGCCATGGCTTTTGCACATCGGTCAATTTTCGTCGAGCATGGACTACCCGCAACACCCTTGGCCTGCAAACAATGGTCAGGCAACATCTAGCATTGCATGCCCCCACCTCCTTTAGCCTGCTCAACGGTTAGAAAACGTCAGGCTTAGCCTTCCCGTATAGCCTTTGGCCTGCACACCAAGGTGAGCTGATGTCGAACATTGCCTTCCCAAATTGCCTTTGGCGTGCACACAACTATCAGCCAAGGTCGGACGTGGCCTACCCGCATTGCCTTTGACCTACACACAACCGCCAGCCGGCGTCAAACATGGGTTGCACCTATCGTCCTTGACCTGCACACATAAGTCAGCCAATGTCCGATGTGACTTGCCAGTATCGTCTGTAGTCGCACACATTGGTCTGCCGACGTCGAATGTGGCCTGCCTATGTCGTATTTAGCCTGCGCACATTGGTATGCCGACGTCAAACATGGCCAAGGCGCATCACCTGTGGCATGCACATTGCTCAGATGACGTCGGTTGTGGACTGGCTGCATTGGCTGTGTGTGGACTGCGAACAACGGCCAGGCGACATCATGTATTGCCTGCCCCCATCGCCTTTGGCCTTCACAACGGTCCGTCAACGTCGAGCGTGGCCTTCCCTCTCTGCCTTTTGCATGCACACAACATTCAGCCAACGTCGGACATTGCCTACCCGCATTGCCTTAGTCCATCACACTACAGTCAGCCGACGTTAGACGTGGGCTGCACTTATCGTCTTGGGCCTTCACACATCGGTCAGCCGATGTCGGACGTGGTCTGCCATTATCATCCTTAGCCTGTATACATTGGTATGTCGACGTCGTACGTGGCCTGCCAACATCGTTCATAGCATGCACACATCAGTAAGCCAACGTAAGACGTGTAATGGCCGCATCGCGTGCGGCCTGCACACTTCGCTCAGACGACATCAGACTTTCCTACCCGCATCATCTGTGGCTTGCACTTGTTAGACGAGTGATATTGCATGCGACGACATTGATTTAGGTCTAGTCAACAACATGCGGATATCCATGCAGAACAAAAATTAAAAGAGTTTGAAACATCTTTTATTTGTACAAATATGTACTCTATCATTAGTTTTACATGTTTAAATGTATTTTCGAGCATTTTAATATTTTTTCCGATCTTGATTCATTTTTTATAACTTATTATTATGGGTTTTTATTTTTTATGTCATATTTTAAAAATTAAAATTGTTGAAATTGTTGAATTTAGTGTTACTTTATTTATTTGGGAAATTTTGGAGATAATTTTCTATATTTTCTCTATATTTTATTAATTAATTACCCATTTTCAGAAATTACCGAACAAAAATAAAAATTTAAAAAATTCATTAAATTGTTGAAATTAAGGTTATATATTTATTTGTGCTCTTTTTGCAGTTAATTTTATGTTTTTGCATATTTTTCCTATATTTTATTAATGAATTATCCATTTTCGAGAGTTACTGTACAAAAATAAAAAATTTAAAATTGTCGAAAGTGTTGAATCTAAGGTTACTATAATTATTTTTTTATTTTTTGCATTAATTTTATAAAAAAAATTACACATTTGTCCTATTTTTAATTCATGAATTACCCATTCTTGGGATTTACTGTAAAAAATCAAACAATTTTTTTTGTAGAAATTGATGAGTTTAATGTCACAATATTTTTTTTATTTTTTTGCAATAATTTATATTTTTTTCATATTTTCCTACTTTTTATTCATCAATTACCAATTTTCCGGATTTACCTAACAAAAATAAAAATTAAAAAAATTGTCAAAATTTTTGAATTTAAGGTTACTATATTAATTTGTGAATTTTTGGCGTCAATATATTTTTTTTATATATTTTTCCTATTTTTTATTCATCAATTACTCATTTTTGAGATATACCAAACATAAATAAAATTAAAAACATTATTGAAATTATCGAATTTAAGGTTACTATATTTATTTGTGAAGTTTTGGCATTATTTTTATATTTTTTTCATATTTATGCTATGTTTTAGTAACCAGTTACTCATTTCAGGATTTACATAAAAATAAAAAATCAAAAAATTGTTGAAACTATTATTTTATGTATATATAAAATTATTTGTGCAATCTAATGAGTGTTTGTATCTTAGAACGTGCATATTTGGTTTGTACATGTTCATTATGAATCTCCAGAAAAATTATGTCTACTCCTCTTAGATAGAATCCACACCACACAAACAATGTTCCAAGTAGGCCACACATCAAACGTGGCATGTGGGCATCGGGCAAGCGACGTCCGCCAACTACACGCGGAATCAACCAAGGCTTGTACGCATCGGATGTGGTGTGTGTGCACCTGGAAAAGCAACATGGAAGCATTGTTCGTAGCTAGTGCGCATCAGGCAAGCGACGTCGGCCAAGACATGCAACATTAGACAAGGCATGCACGCATAAGCCGTGGCGTGTGCGCATGAGCTGGGGAAATGAGTGTCGGCCAATGGCATAATATCAACCAAGGCATGTGCTCTTCGGGCAAGGGATGTTCGTCAGCCGCAAACGTCATCGGCCAGGCGACATTGGTCGTAGACATCCCGCACCGATCGTGGCTTCTGCATATCGCTGTGTCAACGTTGTACATGGACTACCCGAATCGGCCGTAGCTTGTGCACGTTGCTTAGTCATTGTTGTGCGTGGACTACCCGCATCGCCTTAGGCCTGTACATAATTGTCAGCCAATATAAGGCGTTGCCTGCCCCCATCGCCTTTAACCTACACAGAATGGTCAGACGACATCGGACGTGGCCTACCTGCATCGCCTTTGTCCTGCACGCAATGGCCAGCCAACAACGGAAGTGGTATGCCCGCATTGACTTTGACCTTAACACAACAGTCAGTCGATATCGGACGTGGAATGCACCTATCGTCAGTGGCCAACACACATTAGTCAGCTGGCATCAGATGTGGCCTGCCAGCGCTGTCCGCAGCCTGCACACACCGGTCTTCCAACGTCGAACGTGACGCACCAGTATCAGCAAAAGCCTGCACACTTTTGTGTGCTGATATCGGACGTGGCCTGCCAGTATCGTCCATAGCCTGCACATATTTGTGTGCTGATGATGGCCAATGGCAGGCAACATCTGGCATGCGACATCGGCCAATGTCATGTAGTTTCATCCAAGGCATGTAAGCACATACGTGACTTGTGCGTATCTCGCAAGCGATGTCTGTCAATGGCTTGCGACATCAGCAAACTCCTGCATGCACGAACGTGGCATGTGCTCATTGTGGCAAGCGACGTCGGCCAATGACATGCACCATTAGCCAAGGCCTGCCCGCATAAGCCTTGGTGTGAGCACATCGGCTGGGCAATATGAGTCGTGGTCTGGGTGCATCAGCCAGGCGACATCTGATATTGCCTGCATGCATCGGCCAAGCGACATTGGCCAACAATAGATAGAAAATGCAAAGGCATGCATGCATCAGTCATGGCGTGTGCGCATTGATTGGCAACATCTGTCATGGCCTGCATGCATCAGTCATGGCGTGTGCGCATTGATGGGCAATATCTGTCATGGCTTGCGCGCATCGGTTGTGCGACATTTGCATCGACTAACGTCAGGTAGCATCTGCCAAGGCCCGTGCGCTTTAGGAAAGCGACGTTGGCCAACGATCGACAACTTCAACCAAGGAATGTGTGCTTTGGGCAAGCAACATTGGCCAACGGCAAGCGGTAAGTGACATCGACCATGTGATAGTGGTTGTGGACGTCTGCATCGGTCATGGCCTATGGACATCGCTCAGCCGATGTCAGGGGTGGTCTAGATGCATCAGCCGTGTCCTCTACACATCACTCAACGGTCGTCGGGCTTGGCCTTCCGGCATTGCTTTCGGTGTGCACACAATGACAAGCAGACGTTGGACATTGGCCGCCTATATCGGTCATGGCCTACACATTGCTCCGCTGACGTTGTGTAGGCCAAAAGCGATGGATGTAGGAAACACCTTATGTCACTTGACTGTTGTTTGTAAGCCAATGGAGATGTGGGCAGTCACGCCTGATGACGGCTGAGAGATGTGCACAAGCCAAGAGCAACATTGCATGTGACGACATTAATCAAGTGTGAAACACCGTTTCTGCATAACAACATATTCATCTATTTTATCTATTCTCAATGTTTTCCCCTCACATGGTTCATTTGTACCAATTTTAATAATGTTTAAAGTTCGTACGATATTGAAACATCTTTTATTAATATTAATATGTACTCTATCATAAGTTTCACATATTTAGAAGTATTTTTGAATATTTTCATATTTTTCGACTTTTATTCATTTTTAAAATTTATTTTTACAGGTTTTTATTTTTTACGTCACATTTGAAAATTTTTAATTTATGAAGTTGTTGAAATTAACGTTACTATATTTATTTAAGAAATTTTTGCGTTACTTTTTTCATAGTTTTCCTATTTTTTAATGAATTACCCATTTTCGGGATTTAGTGAACAAAAACAAATTTTAAATTTAAGGTTACTATATTTATTTGTGAATTTTTGGCATAAATCTTATATTATTTTCAAAATTTTCCTATTTTTATTATTGAATTACTCATTTTTTGGATTTGACGAACAAACATAAAAATTTTAAAAAAATAAAATTGTTGAATTTAATGTTACTATATTCATTTGTGATTTGTTGGCGTCCATGATATATTTTTTTTTATATTTTTCCTATTTCAATTCATGAATTACCCATTTTCGGAATTTACCAAAAAAAAAAAATTAAAACAGATGTTGAAATTGTTGAATTTAAGGTTACTATATTTATTTGTGAATTTTGACTGTTAATTTTATATTTTTTCATATTTTTCCTATTTTTATTAATGATTACCATTTTCGAGATTTACCAAAAAAAATTTAAAAAATTTATTAGAAATTGATGAATTTAAGGTTACAATATTTATTTGTGAATTTTTGGCATTAATTTAATATTTATTTTTTCTTATTATTCCTATTTTTTATCTATGAATTACCTATTTTTGGTATTTACCGAAGAAAAATTAAAATTAAAAAAATATTAAAATTGTTGAATTTAAGGTTATTATATCTACTTGTGAATTTTTTGCGTTAATTTTATATTTTATTTTCATATTGTTCCTAAGTTTTATTCATCAATCACTCATTTTAGGGATATACTGAACAGAAACAAAATAGACAAAATTGTGGAAGTTGTTGAATTTAGGTTAGTATATTTATTTTTGAATTATTTGCGTTATTTTTATAATAAAAAAATTCATATTTTCCCTATGTTTTATTAATCCATTACTCAATTTCGAGATTTTTGGAAAAATAAAAAAAATGTTTAAAACTATTGTTTTATATATGAATAAGTTATTTGTGCAAGCTAATGAGTGTTTGTACCTTAAAACGTGCATATTTGGGTTGTACATGTTCATTATGAATCTCCATAAAAATGATGTCTACTCCTCTTTGTTAGATTCTGCGCCACAAAATCAAGAGCTCCAAGTAGGCCACACATCATATGTGGCATGCGGCATCGGGCAAGAGACGTCGCCCAACTGCATGGGGCATCAACCAAGGCATGTACGCATTGGACGTGGCGAGTGTGCACCTGGAAAGCAACATCGTAGTCAGCCAACGGTAGGAGGCATTGTCCGTAGCTAGTTCACATCGGGCAAGCGACGTCTGCCAACGACAGGTAGCATTAGACAAGGCATGCACGCATAAGCCGTGGCGTGTGCGCATCAGTTGGGCGACATGAGCGTCGGCCAATGGCAGAACATCAGCCAAGGAATGTGTGCTTCGGGCAAGGGAAGTCCGCCAACGACAAGTGTCATCGGCTAGGCAAAATTGGTCGTAGACCTCCCCCATCGATTGTGGCCTGTGCACATCGCATAGTCGTCGTTGTCCATTGACTACTCACATCGGCCGTGGCTTGTGGACATCGCTTAGTCATTGTTGAGCGTGGACTGCCCTCCTTTGGCCTGCACATAACGGTCAGCCAACATCAGGTGTTGCCTGCCCGCATCTCCTTTGACCTGCACAGAATGGTCGGACGTGGCCTGCCCATATCGCCTTTAGCCTGCACAAAATGGCCAGCCAACGTCGGACATTTTCTGCCCGCATAGCCTTTGACCTAAACACAACAATCACCTGATATAAGACGTTGGATGCACATACTATCCGTGGCCAGCACACATCAGTCAGCCGACGTTAGAGGTGGCCTGCTACCATTTCCCATAGCCTGCACACACCGGTCTTCCAACGTCGAACGTGGCCTACCAACATCATCCAAAACCTTATACTTCAGTCTAACGACGTCGAACATGGCCATCCAGCATCGTCCATAGCCTACACATATTTTTCATGTGATGATGGCCAATGACAGGCAGCATCAACCAAGGCCTGCACGCATCTGACAAGGCATGTGCGCATTTGGCATGCGACATCGGCCAATGGCATGCACATTCAGCCAAGTCATGCACACACATATATGAGATGTGCGTATATCGCTAGCGATGTAGGTCAATGGCTTGCGACATCAGCAAAAGCCTGCATGCACGAATGTGGCATGTGCTTATGTGGCAAGTGATGTCGGCCAACGACATGCACCATCAGCCAAGGCATGCACATATCAGCCTTGGTGCGTGCACATCGACTAGGCAACATGATTCGTGGTTTCAGTGCACCAGCCATGCGACATTTAATGTTTCCTGCACGTATTAACCAAGCGACATAGGCCAACAGCAAGCAACAAACACAAAGGCATGCATACATCAGTCGTGATTTGTGCGCATTGATTGGCGACATCGGTCGTGGCCTTGCATCGGCTAACATCAGGCAGCATCTTCCAAGGCCTTTAAGCTTTAGGAAAACCATGTTGGCTAACTATCGACAGCATCAGCCAAGGTATGTCTACATCGGGCAAGCGACATCGGCCAACGATAAGTGGCAAGTGACATCGGCCATGCGCATTGGTTGTGGACTGTCGCATCGGTCATGGCCTGTGGACATCGCTCAGCCGATGTCGGGCGTGTTCCGGGTGCATTGGCCGTGTCGTGTGCACATCACTCAAAGATCGTGGGGCTTGACCTTCCCGCATCACCATTGTCCTGCACACAATGGCCAGTCAACGTTGGATATTGGCTGCCCACATCGGTCGTATCCTACACATATCTTAACCGACGTCGGCCGTGGAATGCCTGCATCGATTGCGGCTTGTGCACATAGCTCATCCGTCGTCGAGTGTGGACTGCCCCCATCTTCCTTGGCCTACAAACAACGGTCAAGCGACATGAGGTGTTGCCTACCCCCATCGCTTTTGGCCTACACCATGTTCAGTCGACGTCGGGTGTGGCCCTCCCACATTGTCGTTCGCCTGCACACAACGGTCAACTGATATAGGACATGGCCTTCTTGCATTACCTTTGTCCTTTACATAACAGTTAGGCGACGCCAGACGTGGCCTGCCCGTATCTCCATTTTCTTGGGCACAACGGTCAGCTAACATCGTACATGGGATGCACCTATTGTCTATGGCCTACACACATCGGTCAACCGACGTCGAATGTGGCCTTCCAGCATCTTTTGTAGCATACACATATCTGTCTCCCGACGTTGGATATGGCTTGCAAGCATCATCCGTAGCTTGCACATATTAGTTTGCCAATGTTAGACGTAGCATGGCCATATCGCCTGCACACTTCAGTCAGCTGACGTTAGATGTGCCTGCCCGCATCGTCTGTGGCTTCCACTTGTTAGACGAGCAATGTCACATGCGGCGACATTGAATAAGGTCTAGTTAACAACATACGAATGTCCATGCCGAACAAAAATCAACAGAGTTTGAAACACCCTTCTTGGATAACAACATTTCATCTATTTTCCATCATCTATTCTAACGTTTCGTCTCACATGGTTCATTCATACCCATTTACATTACATTTACGGCTGGTACGATATTGAAACATCTTTTATTTTACAAATATGTACACTATCATTAGTTTCACATGTTTAGAAGTATTTTCGAGCATATTCATATTTTTCCAACATTTATTCATTTTTTGAAATATATTTTTACGGGTTTTTATTTCTTATGTCACATTTGAAAATTTCAAATTTATGAAGTTGTTAATTTAAGGTTACTATATTTATTTGTGAATTTTTTTGCAGTAGTTTTTCAATTATTTCATATTTTTCCTATTTTTTTTAATGAATTACCCATTTTTGAGATTTATTGAATAAAAAGAAATTTTTAATTTTTTTTAAAATTTTTGAATTCAAGGTTACTATATTTATTTAAGAATTTTTGGCATAAATTTTATATTTTTTTCAAATTTTTCCTATTTTTTGCTATTCAATTACCCATTCTTGGGATTTACCAAATAAAAAATAAAATTTAAAAATTGTTTAAATTGTTGAATTTAAGGTTAGTTTATTCATTTGTGATTTTTGGCGTTCATTTTATATTTTCTGTCGTATTTTTCCTATTTTTCAATCATAAATTACCCATTTTCCGGACTAACCGGAAAAAATTGAAAAACAAATAGTTGAAGTTGTCGAGTTTAAGGTTAATATATTTATTTTTGAATTTTTGGTATTAATTTTATATTTTTCATTTCCTTTTTTTTATTAATGAATTATCCATTTTCCAGATTTACCAAAATAAATAAAAATTCAAAAAAATTGTTGAAATTGATGAATTTAAGGTTACTATATTTATTTGTGAATTTTTGGCGTTAATATTTTCTTTCCATATTTTTCCTATTTTTTATTCATGAAGTACCCATTTTCGGTATTAACCAAAGAAAAAATAAATATTAAAAAAATTATTAAAATTGTTTAATTTAAGGTTATTATATTTACTTGTGAATTTGTTTTCGTTAATTTCATATTTTTCGTAATTTTTATTCTTCAATTACTCATTTTTGGGATATATGGAACAGAAAAAAAATAAACAAAATTGTGGAAATTGTTAAATTTAGGTTACTATATTTATTTGTCAACTATTTGCGTTACTTCTATATATTGTTTCCATATTTTCCCTATGTTTTATTAATCCATTACTCATTTTCAAGATTTTCCAGAAAAATAAAAAAAATTGTTGAAAACTATTTTTTAATATATAAAAAAGTTATTTGTGAAAGCTAATGTGTGTTTGTACCTTAGAACGTACATATTTGGGTTATACATGTTCATTATGAATCACTTAAAAAATGATGTCTACTCGTCTATGTCTGAATCTGCGCCACAGAATCAAGAGCTATGAGTGGGCCACACATCGAACGTGGCATGTGGGCATCGGTCTAGTGACGTCGGCATCAACCCTGCCCTGCACGCATCAACATCGACCAACGGCAGGCAACATCGTTCGTAGACAATGCGCATAGGGTAAGCGACGTCGGCCAACGATATGGAACAACAACCAACCCATGTGCGCTTCGAGCAAGTGATGTACGCCAACGACAAGCGGCATTGTCCATGTAAGACTAGTCATGGACCGCCCACATCAGTCATGGCCAGTGCATATCGCTCAGCCGACGTTGGCCGTGGACTGATCCCATCGGTCGTGGCTTGTGACCATCGCTCAGTCATTGTCGAGCGTGGACAACCCGCATCTCTCTTTGACTTCACACAACGGTCAGCCAACGTCGGTCGTTTCCTGCTCGAATCGCCATTGGCCTGCACACAATGGTAATCTGACATCAGGCATGGCCGCCGACATCACCTTTGGCCTGCATGCGATGGTCAGCTGGTGTCAAACGTGGTGTGCCTGCATACCCATTGGCCTTTATACAACGGTCAGCCGACATTAGATGTGGGATGCACCTATCGTCTATTGTCAGCCAACGTCGGACGTGGCCTGCCAACTTCTTCCGTAACTTACACACAATTGTCTACCGACTTCGAACGTGGCCTGCGAGCATCGTCCGTAATATGCACACATCGGTTTACTGATGTCAAAAGTGGTGTGTCAGTCCGTAGCCTACACACATTGGTATGCCGACGTTCGACGTGGCCTACCAACATCATTCATAACATGCACACATCGGTTTACCGATGTCAGCCAAAGGCAAGCAACATCAACCATGGCCTTCATTCATCTGATATGGCATGTGCGCATCATGCAAGCAACGTTGGCCAATGGCATATGGCTTCAGCAAAGGCCTGTACCCACAGACGTGGCATGTGCGTAACTGGAAAGCGATGTCAACCAAGGGCATCCGACATTAGCCAAGGATTGCATGCACGGACGAGGCATGTGCGCATCTGGCAAGCGACTTCGGCCAACGGTATGCAACATCATCCAAGGCCTGCACGCATCAACTGTGGCTTGTGCACATAGGCCGGGCGACATCAGTCATAGTAGGAGTGCAATGGCCAGGAGACATCGATAGTGGCCTGTGCGTATGCATCGGCAGAGCGACATCATCCAACAGTAGGTAGTAACAGCCAAGTCATGCACGCATCAGCTGAGGCGTGTGCACATCAACTGGGCGATATCAAACGTGGACTGTGCGCATCGTCCAAGTGACATCGACCAATGGCAGGCAACATCAGCCAAAGTCTGCACGCATTAGCCATGGGGTGTGCGCATCAACTGGGAGACATCAGTCATGGCCTGCATTTATCAGCCAGGCAATGTCAGCAAACGACAGGCAACATCATCCAAGGTCTTCAAGCGTCTAACGTGGTTTGTGTGCATTTGGCAAGCGACGTTGGACAATGACATGCAACATCATCCAAGGCATGCATGCATCACCCGTGGCGTGTGTGCATCGGTTGGGCGACATTTAAGTCGGCCAACGACAAGCACCATCACCCAAGGCTTGAGCGCTTCGGGCAAGCGACATCGGCCAACGCCAGGCAGTATCAACGAAGTCTTGCATGCATCTGACATGGCATATGCGCATCTGGCAAGCGACGTTGGACAATGGAATGCAACGTCAGGCAAGGCCTGCACACATCAATCATGGTTTGTGTGCATCGGCTAGGCGATATTTGCATCAGCAAATGTCATGCAGCATCAGCCAAGGCTTGTGCGCTCGGGTAAGTGGCGTTGGCCAATGACAGTCAGCATCCGCGAATGTGTGATTGTATCTTGGAACGTGCATATTTTGGTTCTACATGTTCATTAGGATTGTCTAGAAAAATCAGTCTAATCCTCATAGTTAGAATATGTGTCACGGAATTAAGAGCTCCAAGTAGGCCATGCATCAGACGTGGTATGTGGGCATTGGGCAAGCAATGATGGCCAACTGCAGGCGACATCAACCAAGGCTTGCGCGCATCAAACGTAGCATGTCTGCATCTAAAAAGAGACATCAGCATCGGCCAATAGGATGCAACATTACCAGTGCACATCTGGAAAGCGACGTCGTCTAATGACACGTAGCATCAGCCAAGGCCTACACGTCTTAGCCATCACGTGTACGCATAAGTTGGGCAACATCACTGTCATCTAATAGCAGGTAACATCAGCCATGGCCTTTGATCTTAGAGAAAAAGATGTCCACCAACAGCAAGCGGCATCAGCCACGCGACATTGGTCGTGGAACGCCCGCATCGATAGTGGCCTGTTGCACGTTGTTAAGTCGACGTTGGGAATGTACTACCCGCATCGATCATGGCTTGTGCACATCGCTTAATCATTATCAGACATGAACTGTGCGCATCTCCCTTGGCCTACACACAACGGTTAGCCAACATCAGGCGTTGCCTACCCACATAGCTTTTGACCTGCACAAAATTGTCAGCCGACGTCGTATGCGGCGTGCTCGCATCACTTTTTGCCTGCACACAACGGCTAGCCGATGTCAGACGTGGTCTGCCTGCATCACCTTTGACCTGCATACAACTGTCAGCTGACATCAAGCGTGGGATAAACCTACCATCCCTGATCTATACAAATCGGTCAAATGATGTCAAATGTGGCATGTCAGCATCGTCCGCAGCCTGCACACATCGTCCTGCTGACGTCAACGTTGCATGCCAGCATTGTCTTTAACGTGCACACATCGTTCTACAGACATCGAACATAGCCTACCATCATCGTCTGTAGCCTACACGCATCAGTATGCCGACGTGAGACGTTGCCTACCAGCATCTTCTGTACCCTACACACATTGGTCTACCGATATCATCCAACGGCAAGCAGCATCAGCCTAGGCCTTAACACATCTAACATAGCATGTGCGCATCTGGCAAGTGACATCAGTCAGTGGCATGCGTCTTCAACCAAGTCCTGCACGCGCAGACGTGGCATGTGTGTATTTGGGAAGCGACATCATCTAATGGCTTGCGACATCATCCAAGGCCTGCATATATGTACTTGGCATGTGCGCATCTGGC
Source organism: Solanum sitiens (assembly GCA_016801875.1). Lineage (NCBI taxonomy): Eukaryota > Viridiplantae > Streptophyta > Magnoliopsida > Solanales > Solanaceae > Solanum > Solanum sitiens. The sequence continues at coordinate 856,318 of JABWTJ010000528.1, forward strand.
AAGCGACATCGACCAACGGTATGCATCATTAGCAAAGTCCTGCATGCATCATCTCTGGCGTGTGCACATCGGCTGGGTGACATCATTCATGGTCTGAGCGCATCGGCCAGGAGACATCGACTATGGCTTACACGGATCGGCCAAGTGACATCGGCCAAAGACAGGAAGCAACTGCCAAGGCCTGCACACAATAGCTGTGGCATGTGCAAATTGACTGGGAGACACGGTCGTGGACTATGCGCATCTACCAAGCGACATCGGCCAATGACATGAAGCATCAACCAAGGCTTGCACACGTTAGTCATGGCGTGTGCGCATCGACAAGGAAACATCAGTCGTGGCATGCGTGCATCGGCTAGGCGGCGTGGGCTAATGGCAGGCTGTATCAGCCAAGGTTTTCACACATCTTACATGGTTTATGCGCATCTAGAAAGCGACGTCGGACAATGACATGCATCCATGGCTTGCACATATCACTCGTGGCGTGTGTGCATCATCTTGGTGAAATCGACATCGGCAAACTATAGGGACCATCGGCCATGGCTTGTGCGCTTCATGGAAGCGACGTAAGCCAACGGCTGGCACCATCAACCAAGGCCTGAACACATCTTACATGGCATGTACGCATCTGGCAAGCAACGTTGACCAATGGAATGCAGCATCAGCAAAGGCCTGCATGTATCACTCATGGCGTGTGTGCATCGGCTGGGCGACATTTGCATCGGCCAATGTAAGGCAGCATCAGCCAAGGTCTATGCACTTCACGAAAGCAATGTTGGACAAAGAAAAACAAAATTGGTTAAGGCCTGCACGCATCAGCCATGGCATGTGTGCATCGACAGGGCAACATCGGTCTCAGCCAACGACAAGAAACATCAGCAAAACCCTATTTTTTTCGGGCAAGCGACATCTGCCAACGGTAAGCGACATCGGCCAAGAGAAATTAGTCATGGACTACCACATTGGTCATGGCCTATGCACATCGCTCAGTCGACGTCGAGCGTAGACCGACTGCATCATCTCTGGCTGGTGCAAATCACTCAACGGTCGTCAGAATTGGCCTTCCTGCATCGCCCTGGGCTTGCACATAATGGTTAGTTGACATCGGATGTGGGCTATACACATCTGTGTGGCGTGCACATTGCTCAACCAACGTCATCTTTGGACTGACCGCATTAGTCGTGTCTTGTGCACATCTCTCAACTATCGTCGGGGGTGGACTGCTCGAATCGCCCTTGGCCTGCAAACAATGTTCAAACGACATCGGGCATTGACTTCCCGCATCGCCTTTAGCCTGCACAACGCTCAGCCGACGTAGGGCGTGGCCTTCCCACATGACCTTTGGCCTGCACACAAAGGTGAGCCGACATGGCACATGGCTTTCCCGCATCTCCTATGGTCTGCACATAACAAACAGCCGACGTCTGACGTGGCCTACACACAATGGTCAGTCAATGTTGGCCAACAACAAGCGGCATCGACAAGGTGATATTAGTCATGGACCGCCCGCATCAGTCGATGCCTCCACATATTGCTCAACTGATGTTGGTCTGGACTGCCCCCATGGGTCATGGATTATGAACATCGCTCAGTCATTCTCAGGCGTGGACTACACACATCGTCCTTGCCCTGTACACAACGATTAACCGACGTCAGGCATTGCCTACCCGCGTCACCTTTTGCATGCACACAATGGTGAATTGACGTCGAACGTGTCCTGCCCATATCGCCTTTGGCATGCACACAACAGTCAGCCAACGTCAGACGCGGTCTGCCAACATCGCCTTTGTCCTGCACACAACAATCAGTTGACGTCGCACATGGGCTGCCAGTATCGTCCATAGCCCGCACACATCGATCTGCCGAAGTCAAACATGGTCTGCCATCATCATCCGTAGCAAACACACATTGGTCATCCGATGTCAAACGTGGCCTGATGACATTGTCAGTAACCTGCACACATCATTATTCCAAAGTTTGACATGGCCTGCCAGCATCGTCCATATCCTCCACACATCTGGCTGTCGATGTCGGTCAACGACAACCTACATCAGCCATGGCATGCACACATCTCACATGGCATGTGCGCATCATGCAAGTGACGTCGGCCTATTGCATGTGGCTTCAGCAAACTCCTGTACGCACAGATGTGGTATGTTCGTATCTAGCAACTGACGTTGGCCAATGGCATACAACATCAGCCAAGACCTGCATGCACAGGCATAGCATGTGCGCATCTTGCAAGGGACGTCAGCCAACGGCATGATGCATTAGCCAAGGCCTGCATGCATCAGCCATGGTGTGTGCACAACGGCTGGGCCACATCAGCCGTGGTCTGAGCGCATCGGCCATGCAACAACATCATCCAAGACCTGTACGCAATGGCATAGCATGTGCGCATCTTGCAAGAAACGTCAGTCAATGGCAGGCAGCATCAGCCAAGGCCTGAACACATCAGCCGTGGCGTGTGAGCATCTGGAAAGATATGTTGACCAATGCAATACAGCATCGGCCAAGGCCTGCACATATCACGCGTGGTGTGTGAGCATCAGTTGTGCGACAATTGAATTGGCCAATGTCAGACAGCATCAACTAAGGCATGTGCGCTTCGAGCAAGCAACGTTGGCCAACGGTAGGCAACATCAGTCAAGGACTTCACGCATCAGCCATGGTGTGAGCACATCAGCAGGGCGACATCAGCGTCAGCCAATGGTAGGCAGCATCAGCCAAGACCTGTCGCTTTGGTAAAGCGACATCGGCTAGGTGACATTGGTTGTGGACTACCACATCGATTGTGGCCTATGCACATCACTTAGCCTATGTCAGGAGTGGACCGGCCGCATCGTTTGTGGCCTGTGCACATCAATCACCGGTCATTGGTCTTTGCCTTCCCGCATCGCCCTTGGACTTCACACACCGACCATCCGACGTCGAACGTGGGCAGCCTGCATCGGTCGTGGCCTGTACATTGCTAAGTCGACATCGGCCGTAGACTACGTGCATCGGCCATGGCTTGTTCACATCGCTCAATCGTCGTCAGGTGTGGACTACGCACAACTCCCTTGGCCTACAAACAATGGTCAGGCGACATCCGTCATTGCCTGCCCCCATCACCTTTGGTCTGCTCAACGGTTAGCAAACGTCAGGCATAGACTTCCCGTATAGCCTTTGACCTTCACACAAAGGTGAGCTGATGTCGAACGTGGCCTACCCGCATCGCCTTTGACCTGCACACAACAGCCAACCGACGTTGGATGTGACTTTCCAGTATCGTCTGTAGTCGCACACATTGGATGTGACTGCCTACATCATTTTTAGCCTGCATACATCGGTATACCGATGTGAAACATGGACAAGTCGTATAACCTGTGGCCTACACATTGCTCAGTTGACGTCGGTCGTGGATTGGCCGCATCGGCTGTGGCTTGTGCACATCGCTCATTCGTTATAGTGTATGGAGTACCTGTATCGCCTTTGTCCTGCAAACAACGTCCAGGCGATATCGTGCATCGCCTGCCCCCATCATCTTTGGCCTACACAACGGTTAGTCAACATCGGTCGTGGCCTTGCCTCATTGCCTTCGGCGTGCACACAACAGTTGACCAACGTCGGACGTGGCCTTCCCACATACCTTTGTCCTGCACACAATGGTTAGCCGATGTCAGATGTTGCATAACGGCATTGACTTAGTCCTGCAAACTAGAGTCAGCTGACATTAGATGTGGGCTGCACCTATCGTCCTGGCCTTCACACATCGTTCAGCCGATGTCGGACGTGGCCTTCCATAATTGTCCTTAGATTGTATACATTGGTATGTCGACATCGTACGTGGCCTGTCAGCGTCGTCTATAGCCTGCACTCATCAGTCAACTCTCGTAAGACGTGCCATGAGCCGCATCGCGTGTGGCCTACACACTTCGCTCAACCGATATCGGACTTTCCTACCCGAAACATCTTTTATTTGTACAAATATGTACTCTATCATTAGTTTCACATGTTTAAAAATATTTTTGAGCATATTCATATTTCTTCTCATGTTGATTCATTTTTAAAAATTTATTATTATGGGTTTTATTTTGTACGTCATATTTTAATAATTAAAATTTATGAAATTGTTGAATATAAGGTTACTTTATTTATTTGTGAAAATTTGGCGCTAATTTTATAATTTTCTATATTTTCCCTATATTTTATTAATTAATAACCTATTGCAGGAATTACTGAACAAAAAAAAATTTAAAAATTGTTAAAATTGTTGAGATTAAGGTTACTATATTTTTTTGTTATTTTTGGGCGTTAATTTTATATTTTTCCTATATTTTGTTAATGAATTCCCATTTATGAGATTTACTGAACAAAAATAATAATTTTAAAAAATTGTCGAAAGTGTTGAATTTAAGGTTACTATAATTATTTGTTAATTTTTGGCATTAGTTTTAGTTATTTTCGTTCATATTTCTCCTATTTTTTGTTCATGAGTTATCCATTATCGGGATTTACTAAATAAAAATGAAACTAAAATTTTTTTGTAAAAATTGATGAATTTAATGTCACTATATTTTTTTGTGAATTTTTTGCAATAATTTAATTTGTTTTTCATATTTTCCTACTTTATATTCATGAATTACCAATTTTCGTGATTTACTGAACTAAAATAAAAATAAAAAAACGTGCATATTTGGGTTGTACATGTTCATTATGAATCTCTCAAAAAATTATGTCAACTACTCTTTGTTAGAATCCATACCACAGAATCAAGATCTCCAAGTAGGCCACGCATCAAACGTGGCATGTGGGCATCGGGCAAGCAACGTCGTCAACTACAAGAGGCATCAACTAAGGCTTGTACGCATCGGACGTGGCGTGTGTGCACCTAGAAAGCGACATCAGCGTTGGCCAACAGCAGGAAGCATTGTCCGTTTCTAGTGTGCATCGAGCAAGCGAAGTCGGCCAACGACAGGCAACATTAGACAAGGCATGCACGCATAAGGCGTGGTGTGTGCGCATCAGTTGGCGAATGAGTGTCAGTCAATGGCAGAACATCAGCAAAGGCATGTGCACTTCGAGAAAGTGACGTTTGCCAGTTGCAAGCGTCATCGTCCAGGAGACATTGGTCGTAGACATCCTGCATCGATCTTGGCTTGTGCATATCACTCAGTCGACGTTGGAGATGGACTACCCACATTTGTCATAGCTCATGCACATCACTTAGTCGTTTTTTAGCGTGGAATACCGGCATCGCCTTTGGCCTGCACATAATAGTCAACCAACATCAGGCATTGCCTGCCCGCATCGCCTTTAACCTGCACAGAATGTCGGACGATGTCGGACGTGGCCTACGCGCATCACCTTTGTCCTGCACACAACGACCAGCCAACGTCGGATGTGGTCTACCCGCATCGCCTTTTACCTGAACACAATAGTCAGCCGATATCGGACGTGGGATACACCTATCGACCGTGGCCAGCACATATCAGTCAGCCGATGTCAGATATAGACTGCCAGCACTGTCCACAGCCTATACACACCGGTCTTCCAACATCGAACGTGGCCTACCATCCTCATCCATAGCATGCACTCATTTGTGCGCCGTTGATGACCAATGGCAGGCAGCATCCGCCAAGGTCTACACGCATCTGGCAAGGCATATGCACATCTGGCATGAGACATCGGCCAATGTCATGTAGTTTCATCCAAGGCATGCAAGCACATATGCGACTTGTGCGTATCTCGCAAGAGATGTCGGTCAATGGCTTGAGACATTAGCAAAGTCCTGTATGCATGGACGTGTCATGTGCTCATTGTGGCAAGCGACGTCGGACAATGACATGCACCATCATCCAAGGCCTGCACGCATAAGATTTAGTGTGTCCACATCTGCTAGGCAATATGAGTCGTCGTCTGAGCGCATCAGCCAGGCGACATATGATATTGCATGCATGCATCGGCCAAGTGTCATTGGCCAACGGCAGGCAGCAAACGCAAAGGCCTGCATGCATTAGTCATGGCGTGTGCATATTGACTGGAGACATCGGTCGTGGCCTGCATGCATCGGTTGTGTGACATTTGCATTGGCTAACATCTGGTAGATTCTACCAAGGTCTGTGCACTTAAGGAAAGCTACGTTGGCCAACGATCGACAACATCAGCCAAGGAATGTGTGCTTCAGGCAAGTGACATCGGTCAACGACAAGCGGTAAGCGATATCGGCCATGGCAAATTAGTTGTGGACGTCCGCATCGGTCATGGCCTGTGGACATCGCTCAACCGATGTCGGGCGTGGTCCGTCCGCATCGGCTGTGTCCTTTGCACAGCACTCAATGGTCGCCGGGCTTGGACTTTCGGCATTTCTATTGGCCTGCACACAATGACAAGTAGACGTTGGACATTGGCTTCCCACATCGGATGTGGACTACACATTGCTCCGGCAACGTCAGTCGTGGACTTCCTGCATCGACCGTGGCTTGTGCACATTGCTCAGCCGTCGTCAGGCGTTGACTGCTCGCATCTCCCTTGGCCTACAAACAACGGTCAAGCGACATGAGGTATTTCCTACCCCCATCACCTTTGGCCTGCACGACGATCAGTTGACGTCGGGTGTGGCCCTCTCACATTGCCTTTGGCCTACACACAACGGTCAGCCGACGTCGGACATGGCCTTCTTGCATCTCCTTTGTCAAGTACATAACGTTTAGGTGACATCGGACGTGGCCTACACGTATCTCCATTTGCCCGCACATAACAGTAAGCTAATGTCGGACGTGGGCTACACCTATTTTCCGTGGCCTGCACTCATCGGTCAGCCAACGTCGGACGTGGCCTGCCAGAATTTTTCATAGCATGCACACATCTATCTACCGACATTGGACGTGATTCGCGAGCATTGTACATAGCATGCACACATTTGTCTGTCGATGTTAGACGTGGCCCAGCCACATCGCATATGGCCTGCACACTTCAGTCAGCCAACATCAGACGTGCCTACCCACATCGTCCGTGGCTTGCAATTGTTAGACGAGAAACATTGTATGCGACGACATTAATCAAGGTCTAGTTGACAACATGCGGATTTCCATGCCGTAAAAAAATCAAAAGAGTGTGAAACATCGTTTCTGCATAACAACATATTAATCAATTTTGCATCATCTGTTCTCAATATTTTTGCCGCACATAGTTCATTCGTACCAAGTTTTTTTACGTTTACGGTTCGTACGATATTGAAACATATTTTATTCGTATAAATATATACTCTATCATTAGTTTCACATATTTAGAAGTATTTTTGAACATTTTCATATTTTTTGACTTTTAGTCATTTTTTTAAATTTATTTTTACGAGTTTTTATTTTTTACGTCACATTTGAAAATTTTAAATTTATGAAGTTGTTGAATTTAAGGTTATATATTTATTTGTGATTTTTTGCGTTAATTTTTCAATGTTTTCATATTTTTCCTATTTTTTTTAATGAAATAACCATTTTCGGGATTTACTTAAGAAAAGACAAAATTTTTAAAAATGCTTAAATTTTTGAGTTTAAGGTACTATATTTATTTGTATATTTTTTGGCATAAATTTTATATTTGTTTTCAAAATTTTCCTATTTTTATTATTGAATTACCCATTTTTGGAATTTGATGAACAAACATAAAAATTAAAAAAATATTATTTAATTTAAGGTTACTACATTCATTTGTGATTTGTTGGCGTCCATTTTATTTTTTTCCCCATATTTTCCCTATTTTTATTCAGGAATTACCCATTTTCTGGATTTATCGAACAAAAAAAAAAATTTAAAAAAATTGTTGAAATTGTTGAATTTAAGGTTACTAAATTTATTTCTGAATTTTTGGTGTTAATTTTATATTTTTTCATGTTTTTCCTATTTTTATTAATGAATTACCCATTTTTGAGATTTACCAAAAAAAATAAAAAAAATATATGAAATTCATGAATTTATGGTTACTTTATTTATTTTTGAATTTTTAGCGTTAATTTTATATTTATTTTCATATTTTCCCTATTTTTTATCCATGAATTACCCATTTTCGGTGTTCACCAAAGAAAAATTAAAATTAATTTTTTTTAAAATTGTTGAATTTAAGGTTAATATATTTACTTGAGAATTTTTTGCGTTAATTTTATATTTTATTTTTGTATTTTTCCAAATTTGTATTCATCAATCACTCATTTTAGGGATATACTGAACAGAGAAAAAATAAACAAATTTGTGGGAATTGTTGAATTTAGGTTAGCTAATGTGTGTTTATACCTTAGAACGTGCATATTTGGGTTGTACATGTTTATTATGAATCAACTCTTCGAAGTCTGAATTCGCGCCACAGAATCAAGAGCTCTAAGTGGGGCACACATCGGACGTGTCATGAGGGCATTGGGCTAGCGACGTCGGCCAAACATAGGAAGCATCAACCAGGGCTTGCACGCATCAGACGCGACATGTTTGCATCAGGCAAGGGACATCAGAGTCGACAAATGACATGCAACATCATTCGTAGTTAGTGTGCATCGGGCAAACGATGTCGGCCAATGACATGCAACATCAGCCAAATCATGTACACATAAGTCGCAGCGTGTGCGGATCAGTTGCGTGATATCGTCGTCGGCCAATGAAAGGCAGCATCAGCCAAGCCATGTGCATTTCAGGCAAGCAACGTCGGCCAACGGCAAGCGGCATCGACCATGAGAGATTAGTCGTGGACCACCTGTATCGGTCATGGACTTTGAACATTACTCAGCCGACGTTGGTCGTGGACTACCTGCATCAGCTGTGGCTTGTGGACATCGGACATTAATTGTCGGGCGTGGATTACCCACATCACTCTTGTCCTTCACACAACGGTCGGCCGACGTTGGGCATTTCTGCCCGCATCGCCTTTGGTCTGCACACAATGGTAAGCGAACGTCAGGCGTGGTCGCTGGAATTTCCTTTGGCCTGCACGCGATTGTCAGCTGATGTTGAACGTGGTCTGCCTGCATCCATTTTGGCTTTTATACAACAGTAAGACAACATTAGATGTAGGTTGCACTTATCGTCTATTATCAGCCGATGTTAAAAGTGACCTACCAGCATCATCCGCAACCCGCACACATTGATCTACCGACGTCAAATTTGGCCTGCGAGCATCGTCCGTAGCATGAACACATCAGTATAGTAACATCAAAATTGGCCTGCCACCATCGGGCGTAGCCTACACACATTGGTCTGTCGACATCGGATGTGGCCCGCCAACATCATTCGTACCATGCACACATCGGTCTACTGATGTCAGCCAAAGGAAAGCAGCTTCAACCATGGCCTTCACGCATCGCATATGGCATGTGCGCATAAGGGAAGCAACGTCGGACAATGGCATATGGCTTTAACAAAGGACTGCACCCACAGATGTGGCGTATGTGTAACGGGCAAGCGACGTCGGCCAAGGGCATGTGGCATCAGCCAAGGACTGCATGCAAGGACGTGGAATATGTGCATCTGGCAAGTGACATCGGCATGCAGCATCAGCCAAGGCCTGCACGTATCAGTCGTGGTGTGTGCACATCGGTTGGGGGGCATCAGTCATGGACGGAGCGTATCGACCAGTTAACATCGACAGTAGCCTGTGCGCATGTATCGGCAGGGCAACATCATCCAACGATAGGTAGTAGCAGCCAAGTCCTTCATGAATCAGCTGTGGTGTGTGCACATCTACTAGGTGATATCAATCGTGGATTGCGCGAATTGGTCAAGAAACATTGACCAATGGGAGGCAGCATCAGCCAAAGCCTGCATGTGTCATCTATGGCGTGTGCGCATCGATTGGGAGACAACAGTCATTGCCTGTGTTTATCAGCCAGGCGAGGTTGGCCAACGAAATACAAAATCATCCAAGGTCCTCATACATATAACGTTATTTGTGTGCATCTGTCAAGCGACGTTGGAGAACAACATGAATCATCATCCAAGGCATGCATGCATAACCCGTGGCATGTGTGCATCGGTTGGGCGACATTGATGTCGGCAAACGGCATGCACCATCCGCCAAGGCTTGTGCGCTTCGGGCAAGCAAAATCAGCCAATGCCAGGTAGTATCATCCAAGACCTGTACACATCTGACATGGCATACACGCATATGGCAAGAGATGTTGGACAATGTAATGTAGTATTAGACAAGGCCTGCACGCATCACTCATGGCGTGTGTACATCGGCTGGGCGACATTTGCATCGGCTGGGCGACATTTGCATCAGCAAACGTCAGGCAGCATTAGCCAAGGTTTGTGTGCTTCTCTAAGTGACGTTGGCCAATGGCAGGCAGCATTCGCTAAGTCTTGCACATATTAGTCGTGGTGTGTGTGGATCCGCAGGGCAATATCGGTGTCGGAAACTGGCAGGCAGCATCAGCTGAGGCCTGTGTGCTTCAGGCAACAGACATCGGCCAACAACAAGTGTCATTGGCTAGGTGACATTTGTCATCGATTACCGCATCAGTGTTGGCTTGTGCACATCGCTCAGTCGATGTTGTGCTTGGACCAGCCGCATCGGCCGTGGCCTGTGCCCATTCCTCAGTTTTTGTCGGGCTTGGACTACCTGCATCGCCCTTGGCCTGCACATAACGGCCAACGGAGGTCGGACGTGGGATGTCTACATCGGTCATGGCCTGCAAATTGCTCAGACGATGTCGGTCATGGACTGACTGCATTGGTTGTGGCTTGTGCACATCGCTCAGCCATAGTCGGGTGCGGATTGCCTGCATCGCCCTAGGCCTACAAATAACGGCCAGGTGACATCGGGCATTGCAGGCCCCCATTGGCTTTGGCCTGCACATCGGTCAACCCATGTTGAGCGTGGCCTTCCATCATCGCCTTTGGTTTCACAAAATGGTCAACCGACGTCCAACGTGGCCTTCCCGCAAGCCTTTGGCATGCACACAACGATCAGCAAACGTTAGACATCGCCTACCCACATTGCCTTAGTATTGCACACAACGATTAGCCGAACATGTGTTGCAACTATCGTCCCAGGCTTGCACACATCAGTTAGCTGACGTCTCTGCCAGCATCATCTTTAGCTTGCACACATTGGTCTATCGACGTTAGAAGTGGCCAGCCAGCAAACATCGGTCTTTCGACGTTAGACGTGGCCTAGCAATATCGCGTGTGACCTCCACACTTCGCTCAACCGAAAGAGGATGTTCCTACCCGTATTGTCTATCGCTTTTACTTTTTAGACTAGTGACGTCGCATGCGGTGACATTGATCGAGGTCTAGTCAATAACATGCGGATGTCCATGCCGAACAACAATCAACAGAGTCTGAAACACCCTTCTTGGATCACAACATATTCATCTATTTTACAGTGTCTAATCTCAACCTTTCTCCTCACGTGCTTCATTCGTACAAATTTTCATTACGCTTACGGTTCATACGATATTGAAACATCGTTTATTTTTAAAAATATGTGCATTATCATTAGTTTCATTTGTTTAGAAGTATTTTTGAGAAATTTCATATTTTTCCGACTTTTATTCATTTTTTAAAATTTATTTTTACGGTTTTTTATGTTTTACGTCATATTTTAAAAATTAAAAAATATGAAATTATTTTATTTAAGGTAACTTTTATTATGTGAATTTTTTGCGCTAATTTTATAAATTTTCCATATTTTTTCTATATTTTATTAATTAATTACCCATTTTCAGAAATTATCAAAAAAAATATAAATTAAAAACATTGTTGAAATAGTTGAATTTAAGGTTATTTTATTTATTTATTTATTTATTTTCATTTTCCCCTATTTTTTTATTGATGAACTACCCATTTTCGGGATTTACCGAACAGAAATTAAATTTAAAAAAATTGTCGAAAATGTTGAATTTAATGTTCTTGTATTTATTTATGAATTTTTGGCATCAATTTTATATTATTATTTTTTCACTATTTTTTATATTTTTTATTCACGAATTACCCATTTTCGAGACATACTGAATGAAAACAAAATTAAAAAGAATTTGTTGAAATTGATGATTTTAAGGTTACTATATTCGTTTGTAAATTTTTCAAGTTAATTTTATATTTCTTCATATTTTCCTAGTTTTTATTCATGAATTACCCATTTTCGGGATTTACCAAACAAAAATAAGAACTAAAAGAAATTTTTTAATTTAAGGTTATATTTATTTGTGAATTTTTGGCGTTAATTTTATATAACATTTTTTCATATTTTTCCTTTTCTTTATTCATCAATACTCATTTTCGAGATATACCGGTTAAAAATAAAAATTTTAAAAATTATTGAACTTAATATTACAATATTTGTTTGTGAAGTTTTGGCGTTATTTTAATTTTTTAAATATATTTTTCCTATGTTTTATCAATCAATAACTCATTTTTAAGATTTACCAAAAAAATAAAATATAAAAAAATTGTTGAAAACTATTTTTTTATATATAAAACTTATTTATGGAAGCTAATGTGTGATTGTACCTTAGAACGTGCATATTTGGGTGATACATGTTCATTATGAATCTTCAGAAAAACAGTCTCCTCCTCTTAGTTAGAATCCTTGTCACGGAATCAAGAGCTCCAAGTAGGCCACGCATCAGACGTGGCATGTGCGCGTTGGGCAAGCGACGTCAGCCAACTGAGGCGGCATCAACCAAGGTCTGCACACATCGGACGTGGCATGTGTGCATCTAGAAAGCAATATCGGCGTCGGCGAATGACATGCAGCATCAGCCAAGGCCTGCACGCATTAGCCATGGTGTGTGCACATAAACTGGGCGATATGAACGTCAGCCAGTAGAAGGCAGCATGAGCCAAGGCCTGTGCTCTTCGAGAAAGCGACATTCGTGACAACAAGCGGCATCGGCCAGACGATATTGGTCGTGGACCGCCCGCATTGATTGTGTCCTGTTGCACATCGCTCCGTCGACGTTGGCCATGGACTACCCGCATTGGCCATATCTTGTGCACATCCCTTAATCATTATTGTACGTGGACTGCCCACATCTCCCTTGGTCTGCACACAATAGTTTGCAAACGTCAGGCGTTTCCTGCCTGTATCGCTTTTGACCTGTAAAAAATGGTTAGCCAACGTCGGACGTGGCCTGCACACAACGGCCAGCAGACGTCGAACGTGGTCTGCCCACATCACCTTTTACCTGCATACAAGAGTCAGCCAACATTAGGAGTTGGATGCAACTACTATTCGTGGCCTGCCAGCATCGTCCGCAGCATGCACATATCGGCCTACTGACGTCTAATGTGGCCTGCCAGCATTTTCCATAGGTTACATACGTCGGTCAGTCAACATCAAATGTAGCCTTCCATCATCATCTGTAGCCTGCACACATCAGTATGCCGATGTTAGACGTGTCCTGCCAGCATCATCTGTTACCTGCATACATCAGTATGCCGACGTCAGACGTGGCCTGCTAGCATCGTCAGTGGCCTGCACACATTGGTCTACCGATGTTAGCCAACGGCAAGCACACCAACAAAGTCCTGCACACATCTGACGTAGCATGTGCGCATCTGGCAAGTGACATCAGCAAGTGGCATGCGGCTTCAACCAAGACATGCACGCACATACGTGGCATGTGCGTATCTTGCAAGCGACATCGTCCAATGGCATGCGACATCAGGCCTGCATACACGGACATGGCATGTGCGCGTCTGGCAAGTGACATCAACCAACGGTATGCAACATCAACAAAGGCCTGCACTCATCAGCTGTGTAGTGTGCACATCGGCTGGGCGACATCAGTCATTGTCTAAGCGCATCGTCCAGGAGACATCGGCTGTGGCTTGCACTGATTGGCCAAGCGACATCGCCCAAAGACAGGAAGCAACGGCCAAGGCGTATACGAATAAGCCGTGGCGTGTACGAATTGACTTGGAGACATTAGTCACGGATTACACGCATATGTCAGGCGACATCGACAAATGGAAGGACGCATCAACCAAGACTTGCACGCATCAGTTGTGGCGTGTGCGCATCGATAGGGAAACATCAGTTGTGGCATGCATGCATTGGCCAAGCGACGTAGGCCAACGGCAGGCATCATCAACCAAGGTCTTCACACATCTTACACGGTTTGTGCGTATCTGGGAAGCAAAGTCGAATAAGGACATGCAACATCATCCATGGCACACACATATCACTCATGGCGTGTGTGCATCAGTTTGGCAAAATCGACATCAGCCAACTGTAGGCACCATCGTCCATGGGTTGTGTACTTCATGCAAGAGACGTCGTCCAACGCTGGCATCATCAGCCAAGGCCTGCACACATATTACATGACATGTGCGCATCTGGCAAATAACGTCGACCAATGGAATGCGACATCAAACAAGTCTTGCACGTATCACGCATGGCATGTGTGAATTAGCTGGGCGATATTTGCATCGGCCAATGTTAGACAACATCAACCAACGCTTGTGAGATTCAGGCAAGTGACATTGTACAATGACAGGCAACATGAACCAAGGTATGCACGCATCACCCGTGGCGTGTGTGCATTGACAGGGCAATATCGGCGTCGGCCAACGACAGGCAACACTGCTTGTTTCGTGAAATCGACATCAGCCAATGGTAAGCGACATCGGCCAAGAGACTTTAGTTGTGGACTACCACATTGGTGATGGCCTATACACATCACTCAGTCGACGTCAGGTGTAGACCGGTCGCATCATCCATGGCCGGTGTACATCACTCAACAGTTGTCAGGCTTGGCCTTTCTGCATCGCCCGTAGTTTGCACACAACGGCCAGCTGACATCGGAGGTGGGATACATGCATCGGCGTGGCATGCATATTTCTCAGCCAACGTCAGTAGTGGACTGCCCGCATCAGTCGTAGCTTATTGACATCGCTCAACCAAAGTCGGGGGTGGACTTCCCAAATCACCCTTATCCTGCAAATAACGGTCAGACGACATCGGGCATTGCCTGCCCCCATCGCCTTTAGCCTGCATAACGGACATCCGACGTCAAGCATGGCCTTCTCGAATAGAGTTCGGCCTGCACACAACGATGAGATGACGTGGGACATGGCCTTCCTGCATCGCCTTTGGCGTACACACAAGGATCAACCAACGTCTGACGTGGCTTGCACACAACGATCACCCGACATCGGCCAACGGCAAGCGGCATCGGCCAAGAGACATTAGTCATGGACCACGCGCATCCGTCTTGGCCTGCACACATTGTGCAGCTAACATTGGTGTAGACTGACCAGATCGGTCGTGGCTTCTGCACATCGCTTAGTCATTCTTGGGCGTGGACTGCACGCATTGCCCTTGGCCTTCACACAACGGTTAGGAGACGTCTGGCGTTGCCTACATGTGTAACCTTGGCATGCACACAATGGCAAACTGACGTCGTGCATGTCCTGCTCGTATATCCTTTGGCCTATACACAACGGTTAGTCGATGTCGGACGTGGTATGCCCGCATCGCCTGTGGCCTGCACAAAACAATCAGTTGACGTCAGATGTGTGCTGCTAGCATTGTACGTAACCCGCACACATAGGTCTGCCAAGTCTAACATGGCCTGCCAGCATTATTCATAGCCTGCACACATCGGCTTCCATGTCGTCCACCAGCAGCCTGCATCAGCCCCTGCACGCATCTGACTTGGCGTGTGCGCATCAGGCAAGCAACGTCGGACAATGGCATGCGGCTTCGGCCAAGGACTATATGCATGGACGTGGCATGTTCGTATCTGGCAAGCGACGTCGGCCAATGGCATACTACATCATCCAAGACTTGCATGCAGAGGCGTAACATGTGCGCATCATGCAAGCGATGTGAGCCAACGACATGCTGTATCAGCTAAGGCCAGCACGCATCAGCCATGGCATGTGCATAACTATTGGGTGACATCCGCTGTGGTTTAAGCGCATCGGCCATGCAACACTGTTATGGCATGCACACATCGGCCAATGGCAGGCAGCGAAAGACAAGGTCTACACGCATCAGCCGTGGCATATCGCATCATTTGGATGACATCAGTCGTGGACCATGTGCATCGTCCAGGAGACATCGATTAATGATAGGCTTCATCAGCCAAGGCCTACATGCATCAGCCATGGAGTGTGCTCATAGACTGCATGGCATCAGTAGTCGCATATGTGCATCGTCCAGGCGACTTTGGCCAATGACAGGCAACATCAACCAAGATCTTCACGCATCTCATGTGGTTTGTGCACATTTGGAAAGCAACGTCGGACAAAAAAATGCATCATCATCCAAGGCATGCACGTATCACCCGTGCAAGCGATCTTCACCAATGGCAGGAACCATCTTCCAAGGATGGTGATCTTCATGCAAGCGATGTCAGCCAACGATAGGCAGCATCAGCCAAGTCATGCATGCATCTCACATGGCATTTGCGCAGTTGGAAAGGGACTTTGTCCAATGCAATGCAGCATCAACAAAGGCCTACACGCATCATGTGTGGCGTGTGAGCATCAGTTGCGCGACATTTGAATCGGCCAATGTTAGGCAGCATGAACTAAGGCCTGTGCACCTCAGGCAAGAGACGTTAGCCAACGGCAGGCAACATCAGCCAAGGACTTCACGCATCATCCATGGCGTGAGAGCATCAGTAGGGCGACATCAGCATCGGCCAACGGTAGGCAGCATCAGCTAAGGGTTGTGTGCTTAGGGAAAGCGACATCAGCAAACGGAAAGCGACACCGACAAGGCGATATTGGTGGTGGACTACAGCATCGGCCTTGGCCTATGCACATCGCTCATCCTATGTGAGGCGTGGACCGGCTGCATCGTCTGTGGCATCTGCACATCACTTAGTGGTCATCGGTCTTTACTTTCAAACATTGCCCTTGGCCTGCACACAATGGCCATCCAAAGTCGGACGTGGGATGCTCGCATCGACAATTGCCTGCACAATGATTAGTCGATGTCAGACTTAGGCTGCCATCATCAACTATAACTTGTACACATCGCTCAATTGTCTTCAAGCGTGGAATGCCCGCATCACCCTTGACCTGCAAACAATGTATAAGAAATTTCTGACATTGCCTGCCCCCGACGTCTTTGGCCTACTCAACGGTCAGCCCACATCAGGTGTAGCCTTCCCGCATAGCCTTTGTCCTGCACACAAAGGTGAGTTGACGTCGGATGTGGCATTCCCACATCGCCTTTGTCCTGTACAAAATGGTCAACTGACGTTGGACGTGGAATACCCGCATCGCCTTTGGCCTGCACACAACAACCAGCTGACGTCGTACGTGGGCTGCACCTATTGTCCCTGGCCTACGCACATCGGTTAGCCAATGGCAGACTTGACTTTCCAACATCGTGTGTAGTCGCACATATCGGTCTACCGACGTCAGATGCATCTTACCGGCTTTGTTTGTAGCATGCACACATCGATCTGCCAACAGCAAACGTGGCCTACCCGCATCTCCTGTGGCCTGCACATTGCTTAGTTGATGTCGTTCGTGGACTGCTCGCATCAGCTATGGCTTATGAACATCGCTCATTCGTCGTAGTGTGTGGACTGCCAGTATCGCCTTTGGCTTGCAAACAACGGCCAGGCAAAATCGGGCATTGCCTGCCCCCATCGCCTTTGGCCTGCACAACTGTCAGTCGACGTCGGACGTGGCCTTCCCTCATTGCCTTTGACCTGCACACAATGGCCAACCGTGGTCGGACGTGCCCTTCCCGCATGCCTTTGTCTTGCACACAAAGGTCAGCCAACGTTAGACGTTGCCTACCCGCATCACCTTAGTCTTGCACACAATGGTAAGTTGATGTCGGACGTGGGCTTCACCTATCGTCCGTGGCCTTCACACATCGGTCAGCCGACGTCGTACATATCCTGCCATCATTGCCTTTAACTTGTATACATTGGTCTATAGACGTCGTACGTAGCATGCCCGCATCGTCCAAAACCTGCACACATTAGTCTGCCATCATAAGACATGGCCTGGCAGCATTGCGTGTGGCCAGCACACTTTGCTCAGCCGATATCAGACTATCCTACCCGCATCATCCGTGGCTTGCACTTGTTAGACGAGCGACGTCGCATGCGGTGACATTGATCGAGGTCTATTTAACAACACGCGGATGTCCATTCTGAACAAAAATCAAAAGAGTTTGAAACACCCTTCCTGCATAACAACATATTCATCAATTTTCCATCATCTATTCTTAATGTTTCAGCCTCACGTGGTTCATTCGTAGAAATTTTCATTACATTTTACGATTCGTACAATATTGAAACATCTTTTATTTGTACAAATATGTACTTTATCATTAGTTTCACATGTTTAGAAGTATTTTCGAGCATTCTCATATTTTTTTCTGACTTTTATTCATTTTTAAAAGTTTATTTTTTTGGTTTTTCATTTTTTACGTCATATTTAAAAATTAAAATTTATGAAATTGTTGAATTTAAGGTTACTTTATTTATTTCTGAAGTTTTGGCGGTATTTTAAATTTTCTATATTTTTCCTATATTTTATTAATTAATTACCCATTTTCAGGAATTATTGAACAAAAATAAAAATTTAAAAATTAGTCCAAATTGTTGAATTTACGGTTGCTATATTTATTTGTGATTTTTTGGAGTTAATTTTATATTTTTTCATATTTTCTCTATATTTTATTAATGAATTACCCATTCTCGATATTTATTAAACAAAATTAAAAATTTAATAAATTTCAAAAGTGTTGAATTTAAGGTTACTATATTTATTTGTTAACTTTTGGCATTAATTTTATTTATTTGTTCATATTTTTCCTATTTTTTGTTCATACCATTCTCGGGATTTACTGAATAAATATAAAACAATTTTTTTTCTAGAAATTGATGAATTTAAGGTTACTATATTTTTTGTGAATTTTTGGCATTAATTTTATATTTTGTTTTTCATATTTTCAAGTTTTTATTCATGAATTTCCCATTTTCGGGATTTATCAAACTAAAAAATATTACAAAAACTGTTGAAATTTTTGAGTTTAAGGTTATTATAATTATATGTGAATTTTTTGCGTTAATTTTATATAACTTTCATATTTTTCCTATTCTTAAACAAAAATTAAAAAACAATTGGTGAAATTTTTTAATTTAAGTTTACTATATTTATTTGTGAAGTTTTGGCGTTATTTTAATATTTTTTTCATATTTCTCCTATGTTTTATTAATTATTTTACACATTTTAAGGATTTACCGAAAAATAAAAATTAAAAAAATTGTTGAAAACTATTTTTTTATAAATAAAAAAGTTATTTGTGCAAGCTAGTGAGTGTCTGTACCTTATAACGTGCATATTTTGGTTGAACATGTTCATTTATGAATCTCTAGAAAAATGATGTCTACTCTTCTTAGTTAGAATCCACGCCACGGAATCAAGAGCTCCATGTAGGCCAAGCATCAGACGTGACATGTGGGCATTGGGCAAGCGACGCCGGCTAACTGCAGGGGGCATCAACCAAGGCATGTACGCATCGTACGTGGCGTGTGTGCACCTGGAAAGCAACATCAGTGTCGTCTTACTACAGGAAGCATTGTTCGTAGCTCGTGCGCATCGGGAAAACAACGTCAGCCAACGTTAGGCAGCATTAGACAAGGCATGCACCCATAAGTCGTGGAACGTGTGCATTCGCTGGGCGAGTTGAGCATCGGCCAATAGCAGAACATTAGCCGAGGCATGTGTGTTTCGGGCAAGGGACGTCCACCAACGGCAAGTGTCATCGGCCAGGCTACATCGGTCGTAGACCTCCCGCATCTATTGTGGCCTGCACATATCACTTTCTCGACGTTGGCTATGGACTACCCGTATCTTGTTAACATTGCTTAGTTATTAACTTATTGTCGATCGTGGACTGCCCGCATCTCCATTGGCCTGCACATAACGGTCAACAACATCATTACTATTGTAAGACCTTGAAAATAGCTTAGGTGCTCTAGAGCCTAACATGTTGGTCTTAGTGTTATAAGGTCATAAATATGCTTAATATGTGGTATAGAGGCAGTAGCTAAAATATTAGAGGTGTTGGAAGTCAAACGTCAAGGGACGACTAAGACGTTTGACGACTAAGTCACCTAAATGTCTCTTATGTGGTTTTATGTGTTTATGTGTCTTTCATGGTGTTTTAAGGTTCTTAATAGAGTTAATATATCATGTATAGGTAGTGGTTAAAGTTTCGTGAAGTTTGGAGGTCAAACGATCAAGAACGTCCAAGGCATTCGAAAGATATGCCTTGAGTCGACCTTGTACGTCTAGGCGAGTTTCGTCGAGCTTTATGTGTTCGTTTTGGATGAAATTCATGTGATAGGTGTTAAACTCATAGATCGTCGTATTTGGGTTGGAAACGTCCGGGAAATTATCCCCAAGGACCATCAAAGGGTCCTTGAGGAAAGGACCCAAAAACCTGATGGCAGGCTGTCCTAGGCAGCCTTGGCGATGGAGCAGTCAACGGCCAGTCATGGCTGTGACGCCCCATCACAAGGGTTCCATCGTGGGGGACTTGTCCAAGGGTGTAGGGGGAACCCTTGGCAAGACACTGAAGCTTGCAACGGAGGTCCATGACGGCCCGTGTCAGCCGTGACGCCCCGTCACATGGCAGTCGCAAGCCAATGTCTCCTGCGCAGATTTTCTGCCAAGTCCGGGGTGAATTGGTAAATTCACCCCACGTCCAAATAATAGTTTAGGCGGTTGTTTAGGGGTCTTATGGGTATTTTAATTAACTATTTAAGTGGTTAAGACCCTAGAGACTTCATTTTTCTTCCAAATTGAAAACCCAAAGTCTCTTAGAAATCCCAAAACATCCATTGAAGACTCCATTGAAGAGGCAGCTTGGTGAAGGGTTCTTGAGTGGAAATTCTTCATCAAAGTGAAGAATTATCATCCTTGAGGTATGGCTTTTGATCCTTGAAACTTATTTCATCAAGGATCTCAATCCTCAAAGTGTTTTACAAAGTTTTCTAAAGTGAATTGTCCAATTTCGGGATTCTACCATGGGTTCTTGCATAAATGATTTCTAAAAATTGAATTATGATTTAATTGATATTGTATTGATGAATTCAACATAAATTACCTATGAACCCATGTGAATTGATGAACCCTAGTTTTGACTACTTTATTGGGTTACTTGATATTAAGCTAATGTTGATGAATTGTTGTGTAGTTTCTTATGGGCTTTCTAATGATATAAGAATTGTGTTCAATTGATATGTAATTGATATTATATTGTTAAACCTAGATTGAATTGATGTAGATTCATTGAGCATATAGCCATACTTAGTACATGTGGTTGTACTAAATTCCATGCTTTATTTTTTATCTATAGTCCTTGGTAGGTAAGGAGCTTTTGGAGAAGAAGACTTGGGCTTAGAAGGATCGTCCGAGTAGAAGAGTTGAAGTATGTCCTCATTTGACTCGAGGGCATATATATGTCTTTTATTGTTTTTCTTTGAAGTATTGTAATAGACTATGTCTTTCTATTTTCGTATTAAAGTACTCTTGTGTCTTAAGATGATGAGATTGAGACTTAGCATTTCTATTACTTTTATATGAAAGAGGTTTTTAAAGACTATATTATGTTGTTGTGAAAAGTTTTAATTCCGCACTAATTTTTACTATGTATATGCAATGAATGATATGAATGAGGCTTGTCTTAGAACTCTGAGAGTTCGACGACGCTGGTCGCAATCCGAGATTGCACCCTATCTTCTAGGGTATGGTCTCGGGTTATGACAAAGTTGGTATCAGAGCATAGGTTGGTGAAAGTAGTATTAGGTATCAAAAAGTCTCATCAAGTCACGTCTAGTAGAGTCTTGACCATCGGTGTGAGTCGCGACACATCTAAGGGCGAGAGTCTATAGGATGATAGAGTTTCCCTTCTTTTCTACTCCTATATCGTGCGGTAGAGTAAATGTTATGATTATCCTTCTTATCAGTTTCCTTGTGTTTACTAGGAGGATGGCCGCTAGAAGGTTAGAAGAGGAGAGGGTGAATGAGGAAGTTCTTCCCCAAGTTGAGCAAGTTGAGCAAATTGCTCAAGGTGCTCAAGGTGCTTAAGGTGGGGAAGGTGATCAAGGTGATCAAGTGCCTCCCTAAGGTGATTAGGTTTCTAATGTAGGAGGAGGTTATGAAGTACCAGAGTTGTCTAATAGGGTGATTGGAGAGGCTTTGATGGCTTTAGCTCAAGCCGTAACTACTCAAATCAATTTGAGTATGGTGCCTAGGGTTATGGAGAGCACTATGACGTCTAGATTGAGAGACTTATTGAGGGAAGAATTCTATGCGACTATACTACATGATAATATGGCCTTATCTAGACACATGATGTATGCACAATCATGTGAAGAATATAATCTTGGGAGGATGTCAAGTAGCTTGAAGAGGAGTGTTGCTAGTGATCAAGTGCAACCTAGGTTCAAGAAAAGAGTTTAAACTCAAGATGGACCTAGTGTTCCTGAGAAGAAGTTTGAGAAAGGAGGTGGTTCTAAGGATGGCAAGCCTACTTGTGACAAGTGTGGCAAGAAATACTATGGTGAGTGTTTATTGGGTACCGATAGTTGCTTTGGATGTGGAAAGGATGGGCACAAAGTGAGAGATTGTCCAAACATTGCTTCTAGGAAGGAGGGCAAAAGGGTTGAGCCTAGTGTTCCAAAGGATTATGCTCCAACTAAGAGGCATTTCTATGCACTCCGTACTAGAATTGGGAAGTCGGGTGATGGTGATGATGATGTTGGTAAGTTCTTGTTTTTCTTTTGATAGTATGAGTTCCTTCTAAGTGGGGGAGTATGGTTTGTAGATGGGATAGAATTCCTTGATTTGTTGCATGTGCATGATGTTTAGGAGTTTAGTTGAAATTGAATTTCATTTACTTCTTGCATTGTGTGTGTTATGAACCTTTGAGCATGTTGTATGATGTGTTTACATGATGTTATCTTGCATATTAGCATGTTTATATAGAGAATTGCCTAAATATTGCATTTTCGGAAAAGTTGCTAAAATCACTGTTTCTTTATGAACTGTTCACTGTAATTTTTTTGAGAAAATGACTAATTGATTCTTTGGTCTAAAATTCTTGTTATGTGGTTAGAACTGATGTATATGAGTATGATGTTGAATATAAAATGAGTTTTTGCTATTTGGATTGAAGCATGTGAGTTTTGTAGCATAACGAGTTATAGAATTGTTTTCTAGTTTCTAGTTGTGTTGTGAATCTCTTGATTATATGAAGTTGATGATTTCTTCTTGATATGTGTTGTATGGTTTGATTATGTGCTGCTAGTTGAATCTCTGATCTTGGAAGTGTTCGGAGAGTGGCAAGTGTCATTCGAGGACGAATGTTGTCCAAGTGGGGGAGATTGTAAGACCTTGAAAATAGCTTAGGTGATATAGAGCCTAACATGTTGGTATTAGTGTTCTAAGGTCATAAATATGCTTAATATGTGGTATAGAGGCAGTAGCTAAAATATTAGAGGTGTTGGAAGTCAAACGTCAAGGGACGACTAAGACGTTTGACGACTAAGTCACCTAAATGTCTCTTATGTGGTTTTATGTGTTTATGTGTGTTTCATGGTGTTTTAAGGTTCTTAATAGAGTTAATATAGCATGTATAGGCAGTGGTTAAAGTTTCGTAAAGTTTGGAGGTCAAACGATCAAGAACGTCCAAGGCATTCAAAAGATATGCCTTGAGTCGACCTTGTACGTCTAGGTGAGTTTCGTCGAGCTTTATGTGTTCGTTTTGGATGAAATTCATGTGAGAGGTTTTAAACTCACAGATGGTCGTATTTGTGTTGGAAACGTCCGGAAAATTATCCCCAAGGACCATCAAAGGATCCTTGAGGAAAGGACCCAAAAACCTGATGGCAAGCTGTCCCAGGCAGCCTTGGCGACAGAGCAGTCAACGGCCAGTCATGGCTGTGACGCCCCGTCACAAGGGTTCCGTCATGGGGGCCTTGTCCAAGGGTGTAGGGGGAACCCTTGGCAAGGAACTGAAGCTTGCAACGGAGGTCCATGATGGCCCGTGTCAGCCGTGACGCCCCGTCACAAGGCAGTCGTCGCAAGCCAATGTCTCCTGCGCAGATTTTCTGCCAAGTCAGGGGTGAATTGGTAAATTCACCCCACGTCCAAATAATAGTTTAGGCGGTTGTTTAGGGGTCTTATGGGTATTTTAATTAACTTTTTAAGTGGTTAAGACCCTAGAGACTTCATTTTTCTTCCAAATTGAAAACCCAAAGTCTCTTAGAAATCCCAAAACCTCCATTGAAGACTCCATTGAAGAGGCAGCTTGGTGAGGGGTTCTTGAGTGGAAATTATTCATCAAAGTGAAGAATTATCATCCTTGAGGTATGGCTTTTGATCCTTGAAACTTATTTCATCAAGGAGCCCAATCCTCAAAGTGTTTTACAAAGTTTTCTAAAGTGAATTGTCCAATTTCGGGATTCTACCATGGGTTCTTGCATAAATGATTTCTAAACATTGAATTATGATCTAATTGATATTGTATTGATGATTTCAGCATAAATTACCTATGAACCCTAGTTTTGACTACTTTATTGGGTTACTTGATATTAAGCTAATGTTGATGAATTGTTGTGTAGTTTCTTATAAGCTTTCTAATGATATAAGAATTATGTTCAATTAATATGTAATTGATATTATATTGTTAAACCTAGATTGAATTGATGTAGATTCATTGAGTTTTATGGTTATTGCTTTGAATTATTGTTCATGGCCATGGGTAAGGGCCTTGTGATGTTGGATTAGTTGATTTGGCATTGAATTGAGGTGTGGATAAGGGAATGAAGGTATGCTGCCCCGTTTTCCTTAATTTGATATTAATTATACTTCGATATTATTGTGATTGGTATGGTCCACTTATGGTGGAGGTGTTATGTGGTTTACTTGCAATTGATGTGGCCTTGTCGGCGTTACTTTATGCAATAATATGAGCATGGCCTTATTGGCAATTACTTGAATTTATGTGTCTATTTGTGTAGTTGGTGATGTGAGTATGTCATTACTTATCTACATGTGAAGTTATATAGTCATGTATGTATTCTTTTAGTTATGTTGCCTTAAGTGATCATGTTAGACTTTGTGTTGACATTATGAGTATAGTGTTAGGGTTAAGTCTTGGTTATTCCTATTTGACTTTATGAGTCTATGTGGAGTATATTAATGATGTTATGATGATACATAGGATGACTTGAAGATGATAGGTTGTTTTAGAAGTGTTCCTAGAATGGCTTGTATTATGTGTTAAAAGTGAAGTATGTGATGTCTTGTCTTAGTTGACTTGTATCTCTTGCTTGATGTATATATGATTATGGATATGTGATGTCTTGATATAGGGTGTTATAACTCTTAGTCTTGAGTAATAATATAAGTGAGGCCTTAATGATAAGAAGGTCAATGTTATGTGGAACCTTGAACCTAGTGGCGAGGTTATGAATTGTGAAGTAGTTAGCCATAATGGTATCCTTCATGTTATGAGTGATGGACTTAGGGATGGTTGGCTGGAACGGCATCATATCATACCTTAGGAAAATCGCTATGAGCTTCTTGTCGCTAAAGTGAGATATGCCCTAGTGGAACTTGCTTTGGTAGGGTGAATGTAAAGGGGGTCATGAACTAGATAAGGACCTATTTATATGAACCTTAATGTGAACTAAATTATGAGAACGAAGGCTAGCACCGAGTGAGTATGAGTAGGGTTAAGTGGATTCAGTTAAAGAACAGACTGAATGCTTATTAAGCTCTTCATATTCCTTAACCATGTGCCTACATGGGATGTGCATGTTCTACCATTGGCAAGTAGAACAACCTCATCAAAGTAGGATAGAACTTCGGATTCCATGTCTTGCTACCATGGTCTATGTCGGCTATTGCCTATTCTCATCATGTGGAATACCTATTAGCATTAGATAAGTTTATGAGGTTTAAGTGGTGGTATGGGACGCTATCTAGACATTGCACAATAGACTTTGAAGGTGTTATGTGGAGTTCCTAGGTCTTGTCCAAAGACCATTATGTGATGCATTATGTGAGTGTCTTATGTGATGTATGAGTCTTAATGAACTAATGAACTAATGACCTATGTAGTAACTATGTAAATGGTTGAGTACCTAATATAAAGTGACTTAAGCATTCCTTAGCTAAAGTGTGAGGAGGACATGAAAGGATGGTCTCTTCATGCCTTATCTTTGGAAGTCTTGAGGATGACTCTAGTTAGGGAAGTTGGTTAATCTTGTTGACATGATCTAAACCTTAGGAAGTCTTAAGGACTATTTAGGTAATCTTGGAGAGGTCATTGTACTATGGACTTTATCTTCTCGATTTACTTAAGTACGTATTTTGATAGGCTTTGAAAGGAGAATGTCTTATCATCTATGTGTTGGTGTGTTTAGTGAGAATGATTCTATTTGAGGTAGTCTATAGGATCTCTTGTGTATGTGTGATAGAGATTGTATGAGCGGTCGCTCCACACTTACTCAAGTGAACCTTGGAAATCACCTTTGGTAGATGAATCTTACATTGATGTTTATGATTGTTTTCTAAGTATGTATGTGACTCATCGTAGGTAATCTTAAGGGTCGTTTAGGCACATCTAGAGAGGGTATATGGGCGGTCTCTCTTTGTGTGACTTAAGTGAATCTTAGGATGACTTTAAGTGAGGGAATTACATGCTAGGAGATGTTAAAAGGGAAGGTTTGTACTTCACTGTAAAGTGAAGGAACTTCAGTGTACAGTGAAGTGAACTCACTGTAAAGTGAGCCTTTAAATGCTATCTTTGATTAAATGTTATCTTATGTGTTTCTTAATTGCTAAATGATGTTCTTATGTTTAATCTATGATTTCTAAATGAAAAGATGCATATTTCCAATAAAGTCCGTTTTCATGATTTTATGCATATAGCCATACTTAGTACATGTGGTTGTACTAATTCCATGCTTTATTTTCTATCTATAGTCCTTGGTAGGTAAGGAGCTTTTGGAGAAGAAGACTTGGGCTTAGAAGGATCGTCCGAGTAGAAGAGTTGAAGTATGTCCTCATTTGACTCGAGGGCATATATATGTCTTTTATTGTTTTTCTTTGAAGTATTGTAATAGACTATGTCTTTCTATTTTCGTATTAAAGTACTCTTGTGTCTTAAGATGATGAGATTGAGACTTAGCATGTCTATTACTTTTATATGAAAGAGGTTTTTAAAGACTATATTATGTTGTTGTGAAAGTTTTAATTTCGCACTACTTTTCACTATGTATATGCAATGAATGATATGAATGAGGCTTGTCTTAGAACTCTGAGAGTTCGACGACGCCGGTCGCAATCCGAGATTGCACCCTATCTTCTAGGGTATGGTCTCGGGTTGTGACAACTATATCTATTTGTGAATTTTTGGCGTTAATTTAATATTTTTTTAGATTTTTCTTATTTTTATCCACGAATAACCTATTTTCAGTATTTATCAAAGAAAAATAAAATTAAAAAAAATTATTAAAATTGAATTCAAGGTTATTATATCTACTTGTAAATATTTTGCGTTAATTTTATTAATTTTTTCATATTTTTCCTAATTTTTATTCATCAATTACTCATTTTTGGGATATACTGAACAGACAAAAAATAAACAAAATTGTGGAAATTGTTGAATTTTGTTACTATATTTATTTGTGAATTATTTATGTTATTTTTATATTTTTTCCATATTTTTCCTATGTTTTATTAATCCATTACTCATTTTTGAGTTTTTCAGAAAAATAAAAAAATTGTTGAAAACTATTTTTTTATATAAAAAAGTTATTGTGGAAGCTAATGTGTGTTTGTACCTTAGAATGTGCTTATTTGGGTTGTACATGTTCATTATGAATCACTGAAAAAAAGGATATCTACTCCTCTAAGTTTTAATTCGCGCCACAGAATCAAGAGCTCTGAGTGGGCCAGACATCAAACGTGGCATGTGGGCATCGGGCTAGCGACGTTGGCCAACTACAAGCGACATCAACCAAGGCCTGCATGCATCAGACGCGGCATGCTTGTATCTGGTTAGCAACATCGGCGTCGGCCAACGACAGGCCAGTGCGCATCGGGCAAGCGATTTCGGCCAACGACATGCAACATCAGCCAAGGCATGCACGCATAAGTCGCAGTGTGTGTGGATCAGCTGGGCAACATCGGCATCGGCCAACGGCAGGAAGCATTAGCCAAGACATGTGCGCTTCGGGCAAGTGATGTCGGCGAATGGTAAGCGGCAACAGCCAGGCGAGATTAGTTGTGGACCGCCCGCATCGGTCATGGACTACGCACATTGCTCAACTGACGTCGGTCGTAGACTGCCCGCATCAGTTGTGGCTTGTGCACATCGCTCATTCGTCGTAGTGTGTGGACTGCCAGTATCGCCTTTGGCCTGCAAACAATGGCCAGGAGACATCGGGCATTGCCTGCCACCATCGTCTTTGGCCTGCACACCTGTCAACCGACGTCTGGCGTGGCCTTCCCTCATTGCCTTAGGCCTGCACACAACGGTTAATCGACATCGGATGTGGCCTTCCCGCTTGCCTTTGTCCTGCACACAACGGTCAGCCAACATCAGACGTTGCCTGCCCACATCGCCTTACTCCTTCACACAACGGTTAGCCGACATTGGTTGTGCGCTGCACCTATCGTTCGTGGCCTTCACACGTCGGTCATCCGACGTCGAATATGTCCTTCCATCATCGTCCTTTTCCTGTATGCATTGGTCTGTCGACGTCGTACGTGACCTGCAAGCATCGTCCATAGCCTGCACACAGCAGTCTACCGACATAAAACGTGGCCTGGCCACATCGCGTGTGGCCTGGCCACATCGCGTGTGGCCTCCAAACTTTGCTCAGTCAATATTGGACTATCCTACCCGCATCATCAGTGGCTTGCACTTGTTAGACGAGCGACGTCACTTGTGGTGACATTGATCGAGGTCTAGTCAACAACATGCGGATGTCCATGCCGAACAAAAATCAAAAAAGTTTGAAACATCTTTTATTTGTACAAATATGTACTCTATCATTAGTTTCACATGTTTAAAAGAATTTACGAGCATTTTCATATTTCGTTGATTCATTTTAAAATTTATTAATATGGGTTCTATTTTTTACGTCATATTTTAAAAATTACAATTTATGAAAATTTTCAATTTAAGGTTACTTTATTTATTTGTGAATTTTTGGCGCTAATTTAATAATTTTCCATATAATTTATTAATTAATTACCCATTTTTCAAGAATTACCGAACAAAAATAAATTTTTAAAAAATTGTTAAAATAAATTATATATATTTTAATTATATATATATATATATATATATATATATATATATATATTTCCTATTTTTGATTCATGAATTACCCATTCTTGGGATTTATTGAATAAAAGTAAAACTAATTGTTTTTTTTTTGTAGAAATTGATGAATTTAATGTCACATTATTTTTTTTCATATTTTCCTACTTTTTATTCATGAATTACCCATTTTCGGGATTTACCGAACTAAAATAAAAATTAAAAAATTGCTGAAATTTTTGAATTTAAGGTTACTATATTTATTTGTGAATTTCCGGTGTCAATTTTATATAATTGTTTTTTATATATTTTCCCTGTTTTTTATTCATCTATTACTCATTTTCGAGATATACCAAACATAAATAAAATAAAATAAATTGTTGAAATTATTGAATTTAAGGTTACTATTTATTTGTGAAGTTTTGGCATTATTTTTATATTTCTCCTATGTTTTATTAATCAGTTATTCATTTTCAGGATTTACCTAAAAAATAAAAAATAAAAAAATTGTTGAAACTACTATTTTATATTATAAAAAGTTATTTTTGCGATCTAATGAGTGTTTGTACCTTAGAACGTGGACTTCCCCATCAAATGTGGCTTGTGCACATCACTCAGACGATGTCGGGCTTGAACAAGTTGCATCGATCGTGGCCAGTGCACATTCCTCGGCGGTTGTCGGGCTTGTCCTTTCTGCATCGCCCTTGGCATGCATACAACGACCATCGAGGTTGGACGTGGGTTGCCCGCATCGGTCGTGGCATGCTTATTGCTCAGCCGATGTCTGTTGTGGTATGCCTCCATTGGCCGTGGCTTGTGTACATCGCTCAGCCATCGTCGGGTGTGGATTGCCTGCATCGCCCTTGGCCTGCAAACAACGACCAGACGACATCGGGCATTGTCAGCCCCATCGCTTTTTGCCTGCACAACGCTAAGCCAATATCGAGCTTGGCCTTCCCTCATCGCCTTTGGCTTGCACACAATGGTCAACCTACGTCAGACGTGGCCTTCTCGCATGCCTTTGGCCTGCACACAACGGTCAGCCAATGTCAGACGTGGCCTACACGTATCTTCGTAGTCCTGCACACAACAGTCAGCTAACGTCGAACGTGGGCTGCACCTGTCATCCTTTGCTGACACACATCGGTCAGCCGACGTCGGACGTGGCCTGCCAACATCGTTTGTAGCCTGCACACATTGTTTTGTCGATGTCAGACATGGCCAGCCTACATCCTCCATAGCCTGCACACATCAATCTGCCGACATTAGATGTGGCCTGGCAACATCACATGTGGCATGCACACTTTGCTCAACCGACAACCGACGTTCCTACCCACATCGTCTGTCTCTTGCATTTGGACGAGCGACGTTGCATGCGGCGACATTGATCGGGTTCTAGTTTACAACATAGGGATATGCATGTCGAAAAAAATCAACAGAGTTTGAAACACCCTTCTTGGATAACAACATATTCATCTATTTTCCATCATTGATTCTCAACATATCGCCTCACGTGGTTTATTCGTACCAATTTTCATTACGTGTACGGTTCGTATAATATTGAAGCATCTTTTATTTTTACAAATATGTACACTATCATTAGTTTCACATGTTTAGAAGCATTCAAGCATTTTCATATTTTTCCGACTTTTATTCATTTTTTAAAATTTATTTATACGATTTTTTATTTTCTACGTCATATTTTAAAAACTAAAAATATGAAATTATTGAATTTAAGTTTACTATCTATTTTTGAATTTTTGGCACTAAATTTATAATAACTTTTTCATATTTTTCCTACATTTTATTAATTAGATACCCATTTTCATGAAATACTGAACAAAAATATAAATTAAGAAAAATGTTGAAATAGTTGAATTTAAGGTTACTTTATTAAATTTATATTTTTTGGCATTGATTTTATATTTCTTTTCATTTTTTTCCTTATTTTATGAATGAATTACCCATTTTTGGGATTTATCGAAAAAAAATAAAATTAAAAAAATTGTCAAAATTGTTGAATTTAAGGATACTGTATTCATTTGTGTATTTTTGGCGTTAATTTTATATTATTATTTTTTCATACTTTTCCTATTTGTTATTCATGAATTACTCATTTTCGGGATATACCGAATGAAAACAAAATTAAAAATAATTTGTTGAAATTGATGATTTTAAGGTTAGTGTATTTTTTTGTAAATTATTGGTGTTAATTTTATACTTTTTCATATTTTCCTAGTTTTTATTCATGAATTACCATTTTCGGGATTTACCGAACAAAAATAAAAATTAAAAGAAATTGTTGAAATTGCTGAATTTAAGGTTACTATACTTATTTGTGAATTTTTGGCGTTAACTTTATAAATTTTTTGTTGTTAGTTTTCCTAATTTTTATTCAACAATTACTCATCTTCGAGATATACCGGTCAAAAATAAAAATTTAAAAAACTTGTTGAATTTAAGGTTACTGCATTTGTTTGTGAAGTTCTTGTGTTATTTTAATATTCTCTCATATTTTTCCTGTGTTTTATTAATCAGTAACTCATTTTTAGGATTTACTGAAAAAAATAAAATATAAAAAAAAATTATTGAAAACTTTTTTATATAAAAAGTTATTTGTGGAAGCTAATGTGTGAGTGTACCTTGGAACGTGCATGTTTGGGTTGTACATGTTTATTATGATTCTCTGGAAAAATTAGTCTACTCCTCTTAGTTAGAATCCGTGCCACGGAATCAAAAGCTCCATGTAGGCCAAGCATTAGACGTGGCATGTGGGCATCGGGCAAGCGACGTCAGCCAACTACAAGAGGCATCAACCAAGGCCTGCACGCATCAGATGTAGCATGTCTGCATCTGGAAAGAGAAATCGGCATCAGCCAATGGGATGCAACATTTTCCATTGCGCATTTGGCAAGCGACGTCGGCCAATGACATGCAACATTAGCCAAGGTCTGCACATATAGTCATCGCATGTACGCATAAGTTGGGCGACATCACCGTCAGCTAATAACAGGCAGCATTAGCCAAGGCTTGTGCTCTTCGAGCAACAGACGTCCACCAATGGCAAGTGGTATCGCCAGGCGACATTGCTCGTGGACCGCCCGCATCGATTGTGGCCTGTTACACGTCGCTCAGTCGATGTTGGCCATGGACTACCTACATCGGCCATGGCTTATGCACATCGCTTTATGATTATCGGATGTTAACTGCCTGCATCTCCCTTGGTCGTCACACAACGGTTAGCCAACATCAGGCGTTGCCTGCACGCATAGCTTTTGACATGAACAGAATGGTCAGTTGATGTCGGATGCGGCGTGCTTGCATCACCTGTGGCCTGCACACAATGGCTAGCCGACGTCGGACATGGTCAGCCCGCATCACCTTTGACATGCATACAATTGTCAGATGACATCAAGCGTGGGATGCACCTACCGTCTATGACCTGCACAAATCGGTCAGATGATGTCGGACGTGGCATGCCAGCATCGTCTGCAGCCTGCATACATCGGCCTGTTGATGTCTAACGTGGCCTGCCAGCATTGTCTTTAGCATGCACACATTGGTCTGCAGACATCGAACGTAGCCTTCCATCATCGTTTGTAGCCTATACACAATAGTATGTCGACGTCAGATGTTGCCTGCCAACATCTTCTGTAACCTGCACACATTGGTCTACTGATGTTATCCAACAACAGGTAGCATCAGCCAAGGCCTTAACACATCTGACCTAGCATGTGCGCATTTGGCAAGTGACATCAGCCAGTGGCATGCGGCTTCAGCCAAGGCCTGCACGCACAGACATGGCATGTGCGTATCTAGGAAATGACGTCAGCTAATGGCTTGCGACATCACCCAAGGCCTTCATACACGGTCTTGGCATATGCGCATCTGGCAAGCGACATCGACCAATGGTATGCAACATCATCAAAGTCCTGCACGCATCAGCTGTGGCGTGTGCACATCGGTTAGGCGACTTCACTCAAGGTCTGAGCGCATCGTCCAGGCGACATCGATGTGGCTTGCACGGATCGGCCAAGCGACATCGGCCAAAGATAGGAAGCAACGGCCAAGGCCTGCACGCATCAGCCGTGGCATATGCGAATCGACTAGGAGACATCAGTCGTGGACTATGCACATCTGTCAGGCGGCATCGACCAGTGACAAGATGCATCAACCAACGCTTGCACACATCAGACGTGGCTTGTGCGCAATGACAATGCAATATCAGTCTTGGCATGCGTTCATCGACCAGGCGACATGGGCTAACAACAGGAAGCATCAACCAAGGTTTTCACACATCTTACATGGTTTGTGCGCATCTGGAAAGCGACGTCGGACAACAACATACAACATCATCCATGGCATGCACATATCACTCGTGGTGTGTGTGCATCAGCTTGGAAAAATCAGCATCAGCCAGCTGTAGGCACCATCGACCATGGCTTGTGCACTTCATGCAAGCGACATAAGCCAACGGCTGGCACCATCAGCCAAGGCCTGCACACATCTTACATGGCATGTGCGCATCTGTCAAACGACGTTGGCCAATGGAATGCAGCATTAGCCAAGGCCTGCACGTATCACACATGGCGTGTGTGCATCGACTGGGCGGCATTTGTATCTGCCAATGTCAGTAAGCATAAGCCAAGGCCTATGCGCTTCACGAAAGCGATCTTGGACAACGAAAGACAGCATCAGCCAAGGCCTACACGCATTACCCATGGTATGTGCGCATCGGCAGGGGAACATCAGTGTCGCCCAACGACAAGCAACATCAGCCAAGCCCTATTTTTTTCAGGCAAGCGATATCTGCCAATGGCAAGAGACATCGCCAAGATACATTATTTGTGGACTATCACATTGGTCGTGGCCTATGCACATCGCTCAATCAACGTCCGACGTAGACCGACCACATCATCCGTGGCTGATGCAAATAACTCAACGGTTGTCAAACTTGGCCTTCCTGCATTGCCCTAGGCCTGCACACAATGGCCAGTTAACATTAGATGTGGGCTACACGCATCTGTGTAGCGTGCACATTGCTCAGCCAACGTCGGCTGTGGACTGCCCGCATCAGTCGTTGCTTATGCACATCGTTTAACAATCATCGGGGGTGGACTGCCCGAATCACCCTTGGCCTACAAACAATGTTCAGAAGACATCGGGCATTGCCTGCTCATCGCCTTTGGCCTGCACAACGGTCAGCCGACGTAGGGCATGGCCTTTCTGCATGGACTTTGGTCTGCACACAATGGTGAGCCGACATGGTAATGGCCTTCTCGCATCTCCTTTGGCCTGCACACAACAAACAACCGATGTCCGACGTGTCCTACACACAATGGTCAGAAAATGTCAGCCAACGACAAGCGGCATCGACAAGGCGACATTCGTCATGGACCGCCCGTATCGATCGAGGGCTCCGTACATTGGTCAACTGATATTGGTGTGGACTGCCCGCATGGGTCATGGATTGTGAACATTGCTCAGTCATTCTCAGGCATGGACAACACTCGTCGTCTTTGGCTTGCACACAATGGTTAGCCGACATCGGGCATTGCCTGACCGCGTCGCTTTTGGCATGCACACAATGGTGAATTGATGTCGGGCGTGTCCTGCCCGTATCACCTTTGGCTGCACATATCAGTCCGCCAACATGGGACATGGTCCGCCCGCATCACGTTTGGCCTACACACAACAATCAGTTGACGTCGGACATAGGCTGCCAGCATCGTTCGTAGCCCACACACATCGATCTGCCAAAGTCGAACATGTCCTGCCACCATCCTCTGTAGCCTACACACATTGGCCAGCCGATGTCAAAAGTAGCCTGCCAATATTGGCAGTGACTTGCAAAATCATTTTTTCAAAGTCGGACATGGCCTGCAATTATCATCCATATCCTCCACACATCAGTCTATTGATGTCGAACAACGACAACCTACATCAGCCATGGCATGCACACATTGACGTGGCATGTGCGCATCATACGTTGTATGTTTGTATCTACCTACCGACGTCGGCCAATGGCATACAACATTAGCCAAGACCTCCATGCACAGGTGTAGCATGTGCCCATCTTGCAAACAATGTCAGTCAACGACATGCTGCATCAGCCAAGGCTTGCACGCATCAGCTGTGGCATATGCGCAACGGCTGGGCGACATCAGTCATGGTCTGAGAGCATCGGCCATACAACATCTATTATGGCGTGCACGCATCGGCCAAGCGATATCGACCAACGGCAGGCAGCATCAGCCAAGGCCTACATGTATCAGCTGTGTCACGTGCCATCAGGCAAGAGACGTTGGCCAATGCAATGCAACATCAGCCAAGGCCTGCAGGCATTAAGTGTGGCATGTGAGCATCAGCTGGGCAACATTTGAATTGACCAACGTCAGACAGAATCAACTAAAGCATGTGCGCTTCGAGCAAGCAATATTGGCCAATGGCAGGCAACATCAGTCAAGGACTTCATGCATCAGCCATGGCGTGAGCACATCGCAGCGCGACATCGGCTTCGATCAATGGTAGGGAGCATAAGCCAAGTCCTGTGTGCTTCGGGAAAGTGACATCAGCCAACGACAAGCGACATCGGCAAGGTGACATTGGTGGTGGACTACCGCATCGGCCATGGCCTATGCACATCGCACAACCTATGTTAGGCATGGACCGGCCACATCGTCCGTGGCCTGTGCATATCGATCAACAGTCATTGGGCTTGGCCTTCCCGCATCGCCCTTGGACTGCACACAACGGCCATCCAACGTCGAACGTGGGTAGCTCGCATCGGCCGTGGCCTGCACATTGCTAAGTCAACGTCGGCCGTAGACTACGTGCATTGACCATGGCTTATGCACATTGCTCAATCATCGTCAGGCGTGGACTACCCGCAACTCCCTTGGCCTGCAAAAAATAGTCAGGCGACATCCGGCATTGCCTGCCCCCATCGCCTTTGGCCTGCTTAACGGTTAGCAAATGTTAGTCGTAGCCTTCCCGTATAGCCTTTGGCCTCCACACAAAGGTGAGCTGACGTCGGACGTGGCCTTCCAAAATCGCCTTTGACCTGCACACAACAGCCAACCGACGTTGGAGGTTTGTTGCACCTATCGTCCCTGACCTGTACACATCAGTCAGCCAATGTCGGACGTGACTTGCCAGCATCGTCTGTAGTCGCGCACATCTGTCTGCAGACATCAGATGTGCCTGCCTACATCGTCTGTAACCTGCACACATCGGTATGCCGACGTCAAATGAGGCCAAGCCACATCTCCTGTGGCCTACACATTGCTCAGTTGACGTCTGTCGTGGACTAGCCGCATCGGCCGTGTCTTGTGCACATCGCTCATTCGTTGTCATGTATGGATTGCCTGTATCGCCTTTGTCCTGCAAACAATGGCCAGGCGACATCATGCATTGCCTGCCCCCATTGCCTTTGGCCTGCACAACGGTTAGTCGACGTCGATCGTGTCCTTCCTTCATTGCCTTTGGCCTGCACACAACAACAACCGACGTCGGACGTGGCCTTCCTGCATGCCTTTGTCCTTCACACAATGGTCAGCCAACGTCGGATGTTGACTACCCACATTGCCTTAGTCCTGCACACTATAGTCAGCTAACGTCGGACGTGGGCTGCACCTATCGTCCGTGGCTTTCACACATCGGTCAGTCGATGTCGGACGTGGCCTACCATCATCGTCCTTAGACTGTATACATTGGCATGTCGATGTCGTATGTGGTATGCCAGCGTCATCCATAGCCTGCACTCATTAGTCAGTCGATATAAGACGTGCCTTGGCCGCATTGGCCTATACACTTCGCTCATCCGATATCGTACTTTCCTACCCGCATCATCTATGGCTTGCACTTGTTAGACGAGTGACGTCGCATGCGGCGACATTGATCGAGGTCTAGTTGACAACATGCGGATGTCCATGCAAACCAAAAATAAAAAGAGTTTGAAACATCTTTTATTTGTACAAATATGTACTCTATCATTAGTTTCACATGTTTAAAGGTATTTTCGAGCATTTTCATATTTCTTCCGACCTTGATTCATTTTTAAAAATTTGTTATTATGGGTTTTCTTTATGTCATATTTTAAAAATTAAAATTTATGAAATTGTTGAATTTAAGGTTACTTTATTTATTTGTGAATTTTTTGTGCTAATTTTATAATTTTCTATATTTTCCCTATATTTAATTAATTAATAACCCATTTTCAGGAATTACCGAACCAAAATAAAAAATTTAAAAATTGTTAAAATTGTTGAAATTAAGGTGACTATATTTATTTGTGATTTTTGGGCGTTAATTTTATATTTTTTTCATATTTTTCCTATATTTTATTAATGAATTACCCATTTTTGAAATTTACGAAACAAAAATAAAAACTTAAAATAATTGTCTAAATTGTTGAATTTGAGGTAACTATAATTATTTGTTAATTTTTGGTATTAATTTTATATTTTTTTTTATATTTTTCCTATTTTTTATTCATGAATTGCCCATTTGCGGGATTTACTAAATTAAAATAAGGGATAATGCACAAGTACCCCCTAAACATATGCCCGAAATCCCAGAGACACACTTATACTATACTAAGATCCTATTACCCCCCTGAACTTATTTTATAA
The DNA here is from genome assembly GCA_016801875.1 of Solanum sitiens. Lineage (NCBI taxonomy): Eukaryota > Viridiplantae > Streptophyta > Magnoliopsida > Solanales > Solanaceae > Solanum > Solanum sitiens. Next base: position 894,255 of record JABWTJ010000528.1, read on the forward strand.
ATAATTTTCTACCCTTTTCGTTCTACGTGGCACTATCTTGTGGGCCTAGCGTGTGTTGACAGTTTTTTTTTCAAATTAGTGTCACGTAGGTCAAAAAGGGGTAGAAAATTATTTAGAAAATAATTTCAGGGGGGTAATAGGACCTTAGTATAGTATAAGTGTCTCTGAGATTTCAAGCATAGGTTGAGGGGGTACTTATGCATTTTCCCTAAAAATAAAACTAAATTTTATTTTTGTAGAAATTGATGAATTTAATGTCACTATATTTTTTTGTGAATTTTTTTCTACTTTTTATTCATGAATTATCCATTTTCGGGATTTACCAAACTAAAATAAAAATTAAAAAAATTGTTGAAATTTTTGAATTTAAGGTTACTATATTTATTTGTGAATTTTTGGCGTCAATTTTATATATATATTTTTTTTATATTTTTCCTATTTTTTATTCATCAATTACTCATTTTTGAAATATTCCAAACGTAAATAAAATTTTTTAAAAAATTGTTGTAATTGTTGAATTTAAGGTTAAGATATTTATTTTTGAAGTTTTGGCATTATTTTTATATTTTTTTTATATTTCTCCTATGTTTTATTAATCAGTTACTCATTTTCGGGATTTACCTAAAAAATAAAAAATGAAAAAATTGTTGAAACTATTATGTTATATATAAAAAAGTTATTTGTACAATCTAATGTGTGTTTGTACCTTAGAACGTGCATATTTGGGTTGTACATGTTCATTATGTATCTCTAGAAATTATGTCTACTACTCTTAGTTAGAATCCACCCCACATAATCAAGAGCTTCAAGTAGGCCACGCATCAAATGTGGCATGTGGGCATCGGGCAAGCGACATCGACCAACTACAGGTGACATGAACAACGGCTTGTACGCATCTGACGTGGAATGTATGCACCTAGAAAGCGATATCAGCTTCGGCTAATAGCAGGAAGCATTGTCCGTGGCGTGTGCACATCAATTGGGCGAATGAGCGTTGACCAATGACAAAACATCAGCCAAGACATGTGCACTTCCAAGAGACGTTTGCTAGCCGCAAGCTTCATTGACCAGGCGACATTGGTTATAGACATCCCGCATCGATTGTGGCTTGTGCATATCGCTCAGTCAACGTTTGACATGGTCTACCCGCATCGGCCGTAGCTTGTGCACATCGCTTAGTCGTTGTTGAGTGTGGACTGCCTGCATCGCCTTTGGCCTGCACATAATAGTCAACCAACATCAGGCGTTGCCTGCCCGCATCGCCTTTAACCTGTCCATAATGTTCAGACGACGTCGCACGTGGCCTACCCACATCGCCTTTGTCCTGCACACAACGGCCAGCCAACGTCGCACGTGGTCTGTCTGCATCGCCTTTGACCGGAAAACAATAGTCAGTTGATATCAAACGTGTGATGCTCCTATCCTCCGTGGCCAGCACATATCAGTCAGCCGACGTCCGATATGGCTTGCCAGCACTGTCCGCATCCTGCACACACCGGTCTTCCAACATCGAACGTGGCCTACCAGCATCATCAAAAGCCTGCATACTTCGGCGTGCCGACGTTGGATGTGGCCTGCCAATATCATCCATAGCCTTCACACATTTGTGTGCCGATGATGGAAAATGGAAGGCGTCATCAGCCTAGGTCTGCACGCTTCTGACAAGGCATGTGCGCATTTGGCATGCGACATCGGCCAATGGCATGTAGTTTCAGCTATGGCATGCATGCACATGCGGAACTTGTGCGTATCTCGAAAGCGATGTCGCTCAGTGGCCTGCGACAACAGCAAAACCCTGCATGCACGTATGTGGCATGTGCTCATTGTGGCAAGCGACGTCGGCCAACGACATACACCATCAGCCAAGACCTGCACGCATAAGCCTTGGTGTGTGCACATCGGCTGGGAAATATGAGTTGTGGTCTAAGCGCATCGGACAGGAGACATCTGATATTTCCTTCATGCATCAACCAAGAGACATTGGCCAATGGCAGGCAGCAAACACAAATGCCTACATGCATCAGTCATGCAATCATGGCGTGTGCGCATTGATTGGAGTCATCGGTCGTGCCCTGCGCGCATCGGTTATGTGACATTTGCACCGGCTTACGTCAGGCAACATCTACCAAGGTCCGTACGCTTCACGAAAGCGACGTTGGCCAACGATCGGCAACATCACCCAAGGAATGTGTGCTTTGAACAAGTGACATCGGCAAACAACAATTCGTAAGCGACATCGGCCATGCGACATTAGTTATGGACGTCCGCATTGGTCATGGCCTGAGGACATCGCTAGCCAATGTCGGGCGTGGTCCCGTCGCATCGGTCGTGTCCTCTACAGATCACTCAACGGTTGTCGGGCTTGGTCTTCCAACATCTCTATTGGCCTGCACACAATGACAAGTTGATGTTCGACATTGGCTGCCCACATCGGTCATGGCCTACACATACCTCCGCCGACGTCGGATGTGGACTTCCTACATCGACCGTGGCTTGTGCACATCACTCAGCCTTCGTCAGGCGTGGACTACCCGCATCCCTTGGCCTACAAACAACGGTCAAGCTACATGAGGTGTTGCCTACTCCCATTGCCTTTGGCCTGCACGACGGTCAGTCAACGTCAGGTGTGGCCCTCCCACATTGCCTTTGGCCTGCAACCAACTGTCAACCGACGTCGTACATGGCCTTCTCGCATCGCCTTTGTCATGAACATAACGATCAGGCGACGTCGGATGTGGTCTTCCCGTATCTCCATTTGCCTGCACACAACAGTAAGCTAATGTGGGACGTGGGCTACACCTATTTTCCGTGGTTGCACACATCAGTCAGCTAACGTCAGACGTGGCTTGCCAAAATTGTTCGTAGTATGCACACATCTGTCTACCGATGTTGGACATGGCTTGCAAGCATCGTCCGTAGCCTGCACACATTGGTCTGCCGATGTTAGACGTGGTTTGAACACATAGCATGTGGCCTGCACACTTCAGTCAGCCGATACAGACGTGCCTACCCACATCATCAATGGATTGAAGTTGTTAGACGAGCAACGTTGTATGCAGCGACATTAATCAAGGTCTAGTTAGCAACATGCAGATGTCCATGCCGTAAAAAATGGAAAGAGTGTGAAACACCTTTTCTACATAACAACTTATTCATCTATTTTGCATAATCTATTCTCAATGTTTTTGTCACATCCTGAAACCACACCCTTGAAGTTAGGGTGCAATCTTAGATTGCGACCGACGTCGTCGACCTCTCGGAGGTCTAAGACAAGCCCTTTCGTGCCATTCATTGCATACATGTATGAAAAGTAGTGCGGAATTAAAACTTTTAACACGAAATAAAAATACTTCAAAATATCTCTTTTATAGAAGAACATAATGAAAGGCTATGTCTAAAAGTTGCCATCTTAGACATAGGAATATATTGGGACACGGCCCATACTTCAACATATAGAAAATAGCTAAGTCTATTACAATACTTTTCAATAAGGAAAACTAAACATCAAGATGTCCTCGAATCTAGTGAGGACATACGAACTCTCTACTTGAATGAACACTAGTCCAAGCTTCAACTTTGAGACTCCTCTCAAACGCCACCTACACCTTTTGAAATAGACAAAATGTATGGAATTATTACAAACACTTGTTCTAAGTATGGCGTAATGCATAAAATCATGATAAACGGACATTTATATAAAACATTCTATTTTTTATTGAAACATCTTAGCATGAGCATAAGAACAACATTTAACAACTTAGAAACATATAATATATCAGATAAGCATTTAATCAAATATTGAAGAACATTACAGTGAACTAAGTTCCACTTTACAGTAAGCACTTTTAGCTTACATCCTTCTCACCAAAAGTTATCCTAAGACTCACTTAAGTGAGAGTAAGAGAGACCGCCCATACACCCTCTCTAAGCACACCTGAATGATCCTTAAGACTACCTAAGATAATATTGTTTCCTTTTCCTTTCATTAACTCCCCACCTAAGGTTACTCTAAGATTCACCTAAGTAGGACAAGAAGAGACAGCCCATACACCCTCTTCAAGCTTACCTAAGCAACATTCAATGCTGCCCTATATAGAGCACATTCTATTCATCATACCTTAGCTAAAGTCGTGATCGTTCATTAAGTCAATTAAAAGACATTTCATTCATTATAGACTTCACATATTGGTCTTGGAAAGACCTAGGGACTCAGATACTAATAACTTCTAAGTCTAGTCATGCAATGTCTAGATAGCGTCCCATTCCACTACCAAAACTTCCTAGAACTTATCCAACACTAGCATGTATCCCACATGATGAGAATAGGCAATAACTGACATAGACCATACTAGCTATGCATGGAATCCGGAGTCATAAACCTACTACGATGGAGGGTGTTCTACTTGACAAGGGTAGAACTAAGACACATCCCATGTAGGCAAATGCCTAAGGAATATCAAGGTCTTTTATGTACTCTAGTCTCATTCTCAAGTAGAGGTAAATTTTACTCTAGTCTCCTTCTTAAGTAGAGCTACAAACCCTAACATATTCACTCGGTCCTAGCCTTTGTTCTCATAGAGTAAGTTCAATATAAGGGACATAGGAAAAGGTACCATCTGTTAGTCATTACCTAGTCATAATGCACCTACAAAAGATGCGTCCACTAGGGCTGCCATTCAATGGTCTATAAGGATAGCTCATTCTTAACCTTCTTTCTATATAGAAGATTCCACATATTAGTCATGCTTAGAAGGGCACTATCTTAGTTCTACCATTCCTAAACTTTCATTAAACATTCATCCATACACATACAAGACAAAGGTTCCTAATCCTACTAAGTCAAGATGTTCATGTTCATCATATACATGTATCAAGTAAGGGACATAATCTACCAAAACAAGACACATCATTAATTCACATTAGCACATATAACATATCATTCTTTGAAGCACATAGGAATGACCCTTATCATCTTTATGTCATCCTATACATTACTATAACATCATCAATATAACCATCATATACTCATATAGTCAAGTAGGAATAATCATGTATCAACTTTAAGACTACGCACATAAACACATAGTCATAATCCAACATGATCACCTAATATCCATAGAAGAACAGATACTTGCACATTACTAGCATGTAGATAGATATAATCAATACTTCACATAATCAATTACACAAATCATTATAATACTTCAAGTAGTGCCGACAAGGCCATGATAATCAATATACTTAAAATAATGCCGACAAGGCCACATCAATCACATAACACCACCACCATAAGTGAACCATACCAATCACAACATAATTGAAGTCTAATTAACATAAAATAAAGAGAATTAGGGCAGCGTAACACCAATCCATTCTCACCACTTCAACCCATGTCTAAATCATCCAATTCAATACCATAAGGCCCTTACCCTTGGCCATGAACATCAATTCAAAGTATAAATCATAACACTAGATGAAACTAGGTCAATTCAATATATAATTTAACAATCTAATAGCAATTATACATCAATTGAATACAATTCTTACATCCTTAGAAAGCCCATAAGAAAATACACATTAACTCATAAACATTAGACCAATATCAAGTAACCCATAAGTTACTCAAAATCTAGGGTTCATCAATTTCATGGGTTCATAGGTTAATTCAGTTAAAATCATATTAATAACCACAATTCAGTCACTAAACAATGATTAAAAACCTTTAATGCAAGAACCCATGGTAGATCATGAAAAAGGTCAATTCATCTTTTGGAAACTTTAGAAAACATCTTTGGAAGTTGGGCTCCTTGATGAAACGAGTTTCAAGAATAAAAAACCATACCATTATTGGATAAAATCCACGATATTTGGTGAAGGAATCAATGAAGAACTTCAATCCTAGCTTCAACCTTACCCTTGTTTAAAGAATCTTGACAAATCTTGAATTTTCTTGAATGGAGTCTTCTACTTTGATTTTCTTTTTCTTAAGGTTTTGCCCTAGGGTTTGAGAGAGAAGAGAATGATGAATTTAAAGATGGAAAAGGAGAGGAAATTACCTTAATTACTATTTTCCCGTGGCCAAAACGGGACTGCACCATACTATTTATTAAAATGGTCATAACTTTTTACTTGGAAATTAGATTGATGATAAATTGGTGGCGTTGGAAACAGGATTGAATTGGTAAGGAAACATTCAACTCTACTTTGTGCAAGGTTTTTCTAATGACCTTAATTGATATTGAAAATCGTTCGTACACTAAGAAATTTACCTTAAATCCTAAGAAAATTAAGAGTCACTCAGTATGACCTTATACTAAAATTTAAGAATTACTAGGGCTTAACTTAGGAAATTATGGGATCTTACAATCTCCCCCACTTGGACAACATTCATCCTCGATTGACGCTTGCCACTCTCCGAACACTTCCAAGAGTAAAGATTCAGTTAACAACTCTCAACTATACCACATAATACATTAAACAACACACAATAGAGGAGAAAACATCAATTTTACATAATCAAGAAAATCACAACACAAGAAGATAGAAACAATTCTACAACTCATCATGCTATAAAACTCACATCCTTCATTCCAAATAGTAAAAACTCTTTTTATATTCATTATTATGCTCATATACATCAGTTCTAACCACATTACAAAAATTTTAAATCAAAGAATGAATTAGTCACTTTTTCAAAAATCTTATAATGAACTGGCAGCCTTTACAGTGAACATGCTTCCAATTTTAAAAAATACAACCTTTAGGCAATTGATTATATAGACATGCTAATATGCAATATCAAACCCTATAAACACATTCTACAATATAATCATAACTTTATGAACTGCATAATGCAAGGAATCAATGAAATTCAATTCCAATAAGACTCCTAAACACCATGCACATGCAACATTCTTCTATGACTTTCTAGCCCATCTACTAACCATACTCCCCCACTTATAAGGAACTCATATCACTAAAGAGAGAAATAAAAGAACTTACCATCATCATCATCACCCTCATCCGGCTTTGCTCCTCTAGTCCGGAGTACAAAAGAAACTCATAACATTTAACTCTACGGCACGACATAGGAGTAGAAAAGAAGGGACACTCTATCGTCCTATAGACTCTCGCCCATAGATGTGTCGCGACTCACACCGATGGTCAAGACTCTACTAAACGTGGCTTTTTGAGACTTTTTTATTCCTAAGTACTACTTCATAACCTTATGCTCTGATACCAAGCTTGTCACATCCCGAAACCACACCCTAGAAGTTAGGGTGCAATCTTTGATTGCGACCAGCGTCGTCAACCTCTCGGAGGTCTAAGACAAGCCCTTTCGTACCATTCATTGCATACATGTATGAAAAGTAGTGTGGAATCAAAACTTTTCACACAAAATAAAAATACTTCAAAATATCTCTTTTATAGAAAAACATAATGAAAGTCTAAGTTTCAAAGTCGCCATCTTAGACATAGGAATATATTGGGACACGGCATATACTTCAACATATAGAAAATAGCTAAGTATATTACAATACTTTTCAATAAGGAAAACTAAACATCAAGATGTCCTCGAATCTAGTGAGGACATACCAACTCTCTACTTGAATGAACACTAGTCCAAGCTTCAACATCGAGACTCCTTTCAAACGCCACCTACACCTTTTAAAATAGACAAATGTATGAAATTAGTACAAACACTTGTACTAAGTATGGCGTAATGCATAAAATCATGATAAACGGACATTTATTTAAAACATGCTCTTTTTGATTAAAACATCTTAGCATAAGCATAAGAACAACATTTAACACCTTAGAAACATATAAGATATCACATAAGCATTTAATCAAATATTGAAGAACATTACAGAGAACTAAGTTCCACTTCACAGTAACCCCTTTAAGCTTACATCCTTCTCACCAAAAGTTATCCTAAGACTCACTTGAGTGAGACTAAGAGAGACCGCCAATACACCCTCTCTAAGCACACCTGAATGATCCTTAAGACTACCTAAGATAATATAGTTCCCTTTTCCTTTCATTAACTGCCCACCTAAGGTTACTCTAAGATTCACCTAAGTAGGACAAGAAGAGACCGGCCATACACCCTCTTCAAGCTTACCTAAGCAACCCTCAAATCTACCCTAGATAGAGCACATTCTATTCATCATACCTTAGCTAAAGTAATAATCGTTCATTAAGTCAATTAAAAGACATTTCATTCATTATAGACTTTACATAATGGTCTTGGAAAGACCTAGGGACTCACATACTAATATCTTCTAAGTCTAGTCGTGCAATGTCTAGATAGCGTCCCAATCCACTACCTAAACTTCCTATAACTTATCCAACACTAGCATGTATCCCACATAATAAGAATAGGCAATAACCGACATAGACCATACTAGCTAGGCATGGAATCCGGAGTCATAAACCTACTCCGATGGAGGGTGTTCTACTTGCCAAAGGTAGAACTAAGACATATCTCATGTAGGCACATGGTTAAGGAATATCAAGGTCTTTTATGTACTCTAGTCTCATTCTCAAGTAGAGGTACATTGTACTCTAGTCTCCTTTTTAAGTAGAGCTACAAACCATAACATATTCACTCGGTGCTAGCCTTTGTTCTCATAGAGTAAGTTCAATATAAGGGACATATGAAAAGGTACCATCTCTTAGTCATTACCTAGTCATAATGCACCTACCAAAGATGGGTCCACTAGGGCTGCCATTCAATGGTTTATAAGGATAGCTCATTCTTAACCCTCTTTCTATATAGAAGATTCCACATATTAGTCATGCTTAGAAGGGCACCATCTTAGGTCTACCGATCCTAGACTTTCATTAAACATTCATCCATACACATACAAGACAAAGGTGCCTAATCCTACTAAGTCAAGATGTTCATGTTCATCATATACATGTATCAAGTAAGGGACATAATCTGCCAAAACAAGACACATCATTAATTCACATTAGCACATATAACATATCATTCTTTGAAGCACATAGGAATGACCCTTATCATCTTTATGTCATCCTATACGTTACTATAACATCATCCATATAACCATCATATACTCATATAGTCAAGTAGGAATAATTATGTATCAACTTTAAAACTACACACATAAACACATAGTCATAATCCAACATGATCACCTAATATCCATAGAAGAACACATACTTTCACATTACTAGCATGTAGATAGATATAATCAATACTTCACATAATCAATTACACAAATCATCATAATACTTCAAGTAGTGCCGACAAGGCCATGATAATCAATATACTTAAAATAACGCCGACAAGGCCACATCAATCACATAACACCGCCACCATAAGTGGACCATACCAATCACAACATAATTGAAGTCTAATTAACATAAAATAAAGAGAATTAGGGCAGCGTACCACCAATCCATTCTCACCACTTCAACCCATGTCTAAATCATCCAATTCAATACCATAATGCCCTTACCCTTGGCCATAAACATCAATTCAAAGTATAAATCATAACACTAGATGAAACTAGGTCAATTCAATATATATTTAACAATCTAATAGCAATTATACATCAATTGAATACAATTCTTACATCCTTAGAAAGCCCATAAGAAAATACACATTAACTCATAAACATTAGACCAATATCAAGTAACCCATAAGTTAGTCAAAATCTAGGGTTCATCAATTTCATGGGTTCATAGGTTAATTGAATTAAAATCATATTAATAACCACAATTCAATCACTAAACAATGATTAAAAACCTTTAATGCAAGAACCCATGGTAGATCATGAAAAAGGTCAATTCATCTTTTGGAAACTTTAGAAATCATCTTTGGAAGTTGGGCTCCTTGATGAAATGAGTTTCAAGGATAAAAAACCATACCATTATTGGATAAAATCCACGAAATTTGGTGAAGGAATCAATAAAGAACTTCAATCCTAGCTTCAACCTTACCCTTGTTTAAAGAATCTTGACAAATCTTGAATTTTCTTGAATGGAGTCTTCTACTTTGATTTTCTTTTTCTTAAGGTTTTGCCCTAGGGTTTGAGAGAGAACAGAATGATGAATTTAAAGATGGAATTACGATTATGTAAGGCTTTATAGGACTTGTGAAACCCATTTTATTTATGTTTTCCTAGTGGGAAAAGGAGAGGAAATTACCTTAATTACTATTTTCCCGCGGCCAAAACGGGACTGCACCATACTATTCACTAAAATGGTCATAACTTTTTACTTGGAAATTAGATTGATGCGAAATTGGTGGCGTTGGAAAGAGGATTCAATTGGTAAGGAAACATTCAACTCTACTTTGTTCAAGGTTTTTCTAATGAACTTAATTGATATTGAAAATCGTTCGTACACTAAGAAATTTACCTTAAAACCTAAGAAAATTAAGAGTCACTCAGTATGACCTTATACGAAAATATAAGAATTACTAGGGCTTAACTTAGAAAATTACGGGATCTTACAATCTCCCCCACTTGGACAACATCCGTCCTCGAATGACGCTTGCCACTCTCCGAACACTTCCAAGAGTAAAGATTCAGTTAACAACTCTCAACTATACCACATAACATATTAAACAACACACAATCGAGGAGAAAACATTAATTTTACATAATCAAGAAAATCACAACACAAGAAGATAGAAAAAATTGTACAACTCATCATGCTATAAAACTCACATCCTTCATTCCAAATAGTAAAAACTCCTTTTATATTCATTATTATGCTCATATACATCAGTTCTAACCACATTACAAAAATTTTAAATCAAAGAATGAATTAGTCACTTTTTCAAAAATCTTATAGTGAACTGGCAGCCTTTACAGTGAACATGCTTCCAATTTTAAAAAATGCAACCTTTAGGCAATTGATTATAGAGACATGCTAATATGCAATATCAAACCCTATAAACACATTCTACAATATAATTATAACTTTATGAACTACATAATGCAAGGAATCAATGAAATTCAATTCTAATAAGACTCCTAAACACCATGCACATGCAACATTCTTCTATGACTTTCTAGCCCATCTACTAACCATACTTCCCCACTTATAAGGAACTCATATCACTAAAGAGAGAAGTACAAGAACTTACCATCATCATCATCACCCTCATCCGGCTTTGCTCCTCTAGTCCGGAGTACAAAAGAAACTCATAAGATTTAACTCTACGGTACGACATAGGAGTAGAAAAGAAGGGAAACTCTATCGTCCTATAGACTCTCGCCCATAGATGTGTCGCGACTCACACCGATGGTTAAGACTCTACTAAACGTGGATTTTTGAGACTTTTTTATTCCTAAGTACTACTTCATAACCTTATGCTCTGATACCAAGCTTGTCACATCCCGAAACCACACCCTAGAAGTTAGGGTGCAATCTTTGATTGCGACCGGCGTCGTCAACCTCTCGGAGGTCTAAGACAAGCCCTTTCGTACCATTCAATGCATACATGAATGAAAAGTAGTGCGGAATTAAGACTTTTCACACGAAATAAAAATACTTCAAAATATCTCTTTCATAGAAAAACATAATGAAAGGCTAAGTCTCAAAGTCGCCATCTTAGAAATAGGAATATATTGGGACACGGCCTATACTTCAACATATAGAAAATAGCTAAGTATATTACAATACTTTTAATAAGGAAAACTAAACATCAAGATGTCCTCGAATCTAGTGAGGACATACCAACTCTCTACTTGAATGAACACTAGTCCAAGCTTAAACTTCGAGACTCCTCTCCAATGCCACCTACACCTTTTGAAATAGACAAATGTATGAATTAGTACAAACACTTGTACTAAGTATGGCGTAATGCATAAAATCATGATAAACTGACATTTATATAAACATGTTCTTTTTGATTAAAACATCTTAGCATAAGCATAAGAACAACATTTAACACCTTAGAAACATATAAGATATCACATAAGCATTTAATCAAATATTGAAGAACATTACAGAGAACTAAGTTCCACTTCACAGTAACCCCTTTAAGCTTACATCCTTCTCACCAAAAGTTATCCTAAGACTCACATAAGTGAGACTAAGAGAGACCGCCAATACAACCTCTCTAAGCAAACCTGAATGATCCTTAAGACTACCTAAGATAATATTGTTCCCTTTTCCTTTCATTAACTGCCCACCTAAGGTTACTCTAAGATTCACCTAAGTAGGACAAGAAGAGACCGGCCATACACCCTCTTCAAGCTTACCTAAGCAACCCTCAAATCTACCCTAGATAGAGCACATTCTATTCATCATACCTTAGCTAAAGTCGTAATCGTTCCTTAAGTCAATTATAGACTTTACATAATGGTCTTGGAAAGACCTAGGGACTCACATACTAATATCTTCAAAGTGTAGTCGTGCAATGTCTATATAGCGTCCCATTCCACTACCTAAACTTCCTAGAACTTATCCAACACTAGCATGTATCCCACATAATAAGAATAGGCAATAATCGACATAGACCATACTAGCTAGGCATGGAATCCGGAGTCATAAACCTACTCCGATGGAGGGTGTTCTACTTGCCAAGGGTAGAACTAAGACACATCTCATGTGGGCACATGGTTAAGGAATATCAAAGTCTTTTATATACTCTAGTCTCATTCTCAAGTAGAGGTACATTGTACTCTAGTCTCCTTTTTAAGTAGAGCTACAAACCATAACATATTCACTCGGTTCTAGCCTTTGTTCTCATAGAGTGAGTTCAATATAAGGGACATATGAAAAGTTACCATCTCTTAGTCATTACCTAGTCATAATGCACCTACCAAAGATGGGTCCACTAGGGCTGCCATTCAATGGTCTATAAGGATAGCTCATTCTTACCCTTCTATCTATATAGAAGATTCCACATATTAGTCATGCTTAGAAGGGCACCATCTTAGGTCTACTGATCCTAGACATTCATTAAACATTCATCCATACACATACAAGACAAAGGTGACTAATCCTACTAAGTCAAGATGTTCATGTTCATCATATACATGTATCAAGTAAGGCACATAATCTACCAAAACAAGACACATCATTAATTCACATTAGCACATATAACATATCATTCTTTGAAGCACATAAGAATGACCCTTATCATCTTTATGTCATCCTATACGTTACTATAACATCATCAATATAACCATCATATAATCATATAGTCAAGTAGGAATAATCATGTATCAACTTTAAGACTACACACATAAACACATAGTCATAATCCAACATGATCACCTAATATCCATAGAAGAACACATACTTTCACATTACTAGCATGTAGATTGATATAAACAATACTTCACATAATCAATTACACAAATCATCATAATACTTCAAGTAGTGCCGACAAGGCCATGATAATCAATATACTTAAAATAACGTCGACAAGGCCACATCAATCACATAACACCGCCACCATAAGTGGACCATACCAATCACAACATAATTGAAGTCTAATTAACATAAAATAAAGAGAATTAGGGCAGCGTACCACCAATCCATTCTCACCACTTCAACCCATGTCTAAATCATCCAATTCAATACCATAAGGACCCTTGGCCATGAACATCAATTCAAAGTATAAATTATAATACTAGATGAAACTAGGTCAATTCAATATATATTTAACAATCTAAGAGCAATTATACATCAATTGAATACAATTCTTACATCATTAGAAAGCCCATAAGAAACTACACATTAACTCATAAACATTAGACCAATATCAAGTAACCCATAAGTTAGTCAAAATCTAGGGTTCATCAATTTCATGTGTTCATAGGTTAATTGAGTTAAAATCATATTAATAACCACAATTCAATCACAAAACAATGATTAAAAACCTTTAATGCAAGAACCCATGGTAGATCATGAAAAAGGTCAATTCATCTTTTGGAAACTTTAGAAAACATCTTTGGAAGTTGGGCTCCTTGATGAAATGAGTTTCAAGGATCAAAAACCATACCATTATTGGATAAAATCCACGAAATTTGGTGAAGAAATCAATGAAAAACTTCAATCCTAGCTTCAACCTTACCCTTGATTAATGAATCTCGACAAATCTTGAATTTTCTTTAATGGAGTCTTCTACTTTGATTTTCTTTTTCTTAAGGTTTTTCCCTAGGGTTTGAGAGAGAAGAGAATGATGAATTTAAAGATGGAATTAGGATTATGTAAGGCTTTAAAGGACTTGTGAAACCCATTTTATTTATGTTTTCCTAGTGGGAAAAGGAGAGGAAATTACCTTAATTACTATTTTCCCGCGGCCAAAACGGGACTGCACCATACTATTCACTAAAATGGTCATAACTTTTTACTTGGAAATTAGATTGATGCGAAATTGGTGGCGTTGGAAAGAGGATTCAATTGGTAAGGAAACATTCAACTCTACTTTGTGCAAGGTTTTTCAAATGACCTTAATTGATATTGAAAATCGTTTGTACACTAAGAAATTTACCTTAAAACCTAAGAAAATTAAGAGTCACTCAGTATGACCTTATACAAAAATTTAAGAATTACTAGGGCTTAACTTAGAAAATTACGGGATCTTACAATCTCCCCCACTTGGACAACATTCGTCCTCGAATGACACTTGCCACTCTCCGAACACTTCCAAGAGTAAAGATTCAGTTAACAACTCTCAACCATACCACATAACACATTAAACAACACACAATCGAGGAGAAAACTTAATTTTACATAATCAAGAAAATCACAACACAAGAAGATAGAAACAATTCTACAACTCATCATGCTATAAAACTCACATCCTTCATTCCAAATAGTAAAAACTCCTTTTATATTCATTATTATGCTCATATACATCAGTTCTAACCACATTACAAAAATTTTAAATCAAAGAATGAATTAGTCACTTTTTCAAAAATCTTATAGTGAACTGGCAGCCTTTACAGTGAACATGCTTCCAATTTTCAAAAATGCAACCTTTAGACAATTGATTATAGAGACATGCTAATATGCAATATCAAACCCTACAAACACATTCTACAATATAATCATAACTTTATGAACTACATTATCCAAGGAATCAATGAAATTCAATTCCAATAAGAATCCTAAACACCATGCACATGCAACATTCTTCTATGACTTTCTAGCCCATCTACTAACCATACTCTCCCACTTATAAGGAACTCATATCAATAAAGAGAGAAATACAAGAACTTACCATCATCATCATCACCCTCATCCGGCTTTGCTCCTCTAGTCCGGAGTACAAAAGAAACTCATAACATTTAACTCTACGGCACAACATAGGTGTAGAAAAGAAGGGAAACTCTATCGTCCTGTAGACTCTCGCCCATAGATGTGTCGCGACTCACACCGTTGGTCAAGACTCTACTAAACGTGGCTTTTTGAGACTTTTTATTCCTAAGTACTACTTCATAACCTTATGCTCTGATACCAAGCTTGTCACATCCCGGAACCACACCCTAGAAGTTAGGGTGCAATCTTGGATTGCGACCGGCGTCGTCAACCTCTCGGAGGTCTAAGACAAGCCCTTTCGTACCATTCATTGCATACATGTATGAAAAGTAGTGCGGAATTGAAACTTTTCACACGAAATAATAATACTTCAAAATATCTCTTTTATAGAAAAACATATTGAAAGTCTAAGTCTCAAAGTCGCCATCTTAGACATAGGAATATATTGGGACACGGCCTATACTTCAACATATAGAAAATAGCTAAGTATATTACAATACTTTTCAATAAGGAAAACTAAACATCAAGATGTCCTCGAATCTAGTGAGGACATACCAACTCTCTACTTGAATGAACACTAGTCCAAGCTTCAACATCGAGACTCCTCTCAAACGCCACCTACACCTTTTAAAATAGACAAATGTATGGAATTAGTACAAACACTTGTACTAAGTATGGCATAATGCATAAAATCATGATAAACGGACATTTATTTAAAACATGCTCTTTTTGATTAAAACATCTTAGCATAAGCGTAAGAACAACATTTAACACCTTAGAAACATATAAGATATCACATAAGCATTTAATCAAATATTGAAGAACATTACAGTGAACTAAGTTCCACTTCACAGTAACCCCTTTAAGCTTACATCCTTCTTACCAAAAGTTATCCTAAGACTCACTTGAGTGAGACTAAGAGAGACCGCCAATACACCCACTCTAAGCACACCTGAATGATCCTTAAGACTACCTAAGATAATATTGTTCCCTTTTCCATTCATTAACTGCCCACCTAAGGTTACTCTAAGATTCACCTAAGTAGGACAAGAAGAGACCGGCCATACACCCTCTTCAAGCTTACCTAAGCAACCCTCAAATCTACCCTAGATAGAGGACATTCTATTCATTATACCTTAGCTAAAGTCGTAATCGTTCATTAAGTCAATTAAAAGACATTTCATTCATTATAGACCTTACATAATGGTCTTGGAAAGACCTAGGGACTCACATACTAATATCTTCAAAGTCTAGTCGTGCAATGTCTAGATAGCGTCCCATTCCACTACCTAAACTTCCTAGAACTTATCCAACACTAGCATGTATCCCACATAATAAGAATAGGCAATAACCGACGTAGACCATACTAGCTAGGCATTGAATCCGGAGTCATAAACCTACTCCGATGGAGGGTGTTCTACTTGCCAAGGGTAGAACTAAGACACATCTCAAGTAGGAAAGGGGTTTCGCAATAAAATTAGCTCACAACTATCTTTGATGAAAGAAGCCGCAAGTTTAGGTAGAAAGAACAGCCAGTGTCAGAGAGATGACTTCTGTTGAACTCTTCCTTCACATGAAGGGAATGAGGCACATGGTTAAGGAATATCAAGGTCTTTTATGTACTCTAGTCTCATTCTCAAGTGGAGGTACATTGTACTCTAGTATCCTTTTTAAGTAGAGCTACAAACCATAACATATTCACTCGGTGCTAGCCTTTGTTCTCATAGAGTAAGTTCAATATAAGGGACATATGAAAAGGTACCATCTCTTAGTCATTACCTAGTCATAATGCACCTACCAAAGATGGATCCACTAGGGATGCTATTCAATGGTCTATAAGGATAGCTCAGTCTTACCCTTCTTTCTATATAGAAGATTCCACATATTAGTCATGCTTAGAAGGGCACCATCTTAGGTCTACCGATCCTAGACTTTCATTAAACATTCATCCATACACATACAAGACAAAGGTGCCTAATCCTAATAAGTCAAGATGTTCATGTTCATCATATACATGTATCAAATAAGGGACATAATCTACCAAAACAAGACACATCATTAATTCACATTAGCACATATAACATATCATTCTTTGAAGCACATAGGAATGACCCTTATCATCTTTATGTCATCCTATACGTTACTATAACATCATCCATATAACCATCATATACTCATATTGTCAAGTAGGAATAATCATGTATCAACTTTAAGACTACACACATAAACACATAGTCATAATCCAACATGATCACCTAATATCCATGGAAGAACACATACTTTCACATTACTAGCATGTAGATAGATGTAATCAATACTTCACATAATCAATTACACAAATCATCATAATACTTCAAGTAGTGCCGACAAGGCCATGATAATCAATATACTTAAAATAACGTCGACAAGGCCACGTCAATAACATAACACCGCCACCATAAGTGGACCATACCAATCACAACATAATTGAAGTCTAATTAACATAAAATAAAGAGAATTAGGGCAGCGTACCACCAATCCATTCTCTCCACTTCAACCCATGTCTAAATCATCCAATTCAATACCATAAGGACCCTTGGCCATGAACATCAATTCAAAGTATAAATCATAATACTAGATGAAACTAGGTCAATTCAATATATATTTAACAATCTAAGAGCAATTATACATCAATTGAATACAATTCTTACATCATTAGAAAGCCCATAAGAAACTACACATTAACTCATAAACATTAGACCAATATCAAGTAACCCATAAGTTAGTCAAAATCTAGGGTTGATCATTTTCATGGGTTCATAGGTTAATTGAGTTAAAATCATATTAATAACCAAAATTCAATCACTAAACAATGATTCAAAAAATTTAATGCAAGAACCCATGGCAGATCATGAAAAAGGTTAATTCATCTTTTGAAAATATTAAAAAACATCTTTGAAAGTTGGGCTCCTTGATGAAACGAGTTTCAAGGATAAAAAACCATACCCTTATTGGATAAAATCCAAGAAATTTGGTGAAGAAATCAATGGAGAATTTCAATCCTAGCTTCAACCTTACCCTTGTTTAAAGAATCTTGACAAATCTTGAATTTTCTTGAATGGAGTCTTCTACTTTGATTTTTTGTTCTTGAGGTTTTGCCCTAGGGTTTGAGAGAGAAGAGAATGATGAATTTAAAGATGGAATTAGGATTATGTAAGTCTTTATAGGACTTGTGAAACCCATTTTATTTAGGTTTTCCTAGTGGGAAAAGGAGAGGAAATAACCTTAATTACTATTTCCCCGCGGCCAAAACGGGACTGCATCATACTATTCACTAAAATAGTCATAACTTTTTACTCGCAATTAGATTGATGCGAAAATTGTGGTGTTGGAAAGAAGATTCAAATACCTTTAATTTGATAGGTCATGTCTCACGTAACTCTTAATATTCTAAGAGATGTGGTTTGAAGTTTACCCAAATAAAATCTTATGTCTAAACTTAATTGGTAAGGAAACATTCAACTCTACTTTGTGCAAGGTTTTTCTAATGACCTTAATTGATATTGAAAATCGTTCGCACACTAAGAAATTTACCTTAAAATCTAAGAAAATTAAGAGTCACTCAGTATGACCTTATACGAAAATTTAAGAATTGCTAGGGTTTAACTTAGAAAATTTTGGGATCATACAGTTTTTGCCTCACACGGTTCATTCGTACCAATTTTTATTATGTTTACGGTTCGTACGACATTGAAACATTTTTATTTGTGTAAATATGTACACTATCGTTAGTTTCACATATTTTAAAGTATTTTTGAACATTTTCATATTTTTTCGACTTTTATTCATTTTTTAAAATTTATTTTTATGGGTTTCTAATTTTTACGTTACATTTGAAAAATTTAAATATATGAAGTTGATTAATTTAAGGTTACTATATTTATTTGTGATTTTTTTGCGTTAATTCTTCAAAATTTTCATATATTTCCTATTTTTCTTAATGAATTACCCATTTTCGGGATTTACATAATAAAAACACAATTTTAAAAAAATGTTTAAATTTTTTAATTCAAGGTTACTATATTTATTTGTGATTTTTTGGCATAAATTTAATATTCTTTTTCTAATTTTCCTATTTTTATCATTCAATTACCTATTTTGGGATTTGATGAACAAACATAAAAATTTAAAAAAAAATTAAACTGTTGAATTTACTATATTCATTTTTGATTTGTTGGTGTCCATTTTAATTATTTTTCATATTTTTCCTATTTTTATTTATGAATTACCCATTTTCGGGATTTATCGGGAAAAATAATAATTGTTGAAATTGTTGAATTTAAAGTTACTTTATTTATTTCTGAATTTTTGGTGTTAATTTTATATTTTTTTTCATATTTTTCCTATTTTTATGAATGATTTACCTATTTTTGAGATTTACCAAAAAAAAAATAAAAATTAAAAAAAGATATTTGAAATTCATGAATTTAAGGTTAGATATTTTTTTACGAATTTTTAGTATTAATTTTATATTTATTTTTTCATATTTTTCCTATTTTTAATCCATCAATTACCCATTTTTGGTATTTACCAAAGAAAAATAAAAATTAATTTTTTTTAAACTGTTGAATTTAAGGTTATTGTATTTACTTGTGAATTTTTTGTGTTAATTTTATATTTTATTTTCATATTGTTCCTAATTTTTATTCATCAATCACTCATTTTAGGGATATAGTAAACATAACAAAAAATAAAGAAAATTGTAGAAATTGTTGAATTTAGGTTACTATATTTTTTTTGTGAATTATTTGCGTTATTTTTATAAACTTTTTTCATATTTTCCCTGTATTTTATCAACCCATTACTCATTTTCGAGATTTTCCGGAAAAATAAAAATAATTGTTGAAAACTATTTTTATATATGAAAAAGTTATTTGTGGAAGCTAATGTGTGTTTGTACCTTAGAACGTACATATTTGGCTTGTACATTTTAAATATAAATGAACTCCTCTGAGTCTGAATCCGTGCAACAGAATCAAGAGCTCTGTGTGGGGCACACATCGAACGTGGCATGAGGGCATCGGGCTAGCGACGTCGGCCAAACACAGGCAGCATCAACCAAGGCCTGCACACATCAGACGCGACATGTTTGCATCTGGCAAGAGACATCAGAGTCGACAAACGACATGCAACATCATTTGTAAATAATGTGCATCGGGCAAACGACGTCAGCCAACGACATGCAACTTCAGCCAAGTCATGCACGCATAAGTCGCGGCGTGTGCGGATCTGCTGCGCGACATCGTCGTCGGCCAATGGCAGGCCGCATCAGCCAAGTCATGTGCATTTCAGGCTAGCAACGTCGGCCAATGGCAATTCATCAGCCATGCGAGATTAGTCGTGGACCACCCGCATCGGTCATGTCCTGTGCAAAATTGCTCAGACGACGTTGGCTGTGGACTGCCCGCATCAGCCATCGATCATACATTGTCGGGCGTAGACTACCCGCATCACTCTTGGCCTGCACACAATGGTCAGCCGACGTCAGGCGTTTCCTGCTCGTGTCGCCTTTATGGTAAGCCGACGTCAGCCATGGCCGCTGGCATTTCCTTTAGCATGTACGCGATGTTCAGGTGACGTCAAACGTGGTCTGCCTGCATCCCATTTGGCCTTCATACAACAGTTAGCCGACATTAGATGTGGGTTGCACCTACCGTCTATTGTCAGCCGACGTTGGACGTGACCTACCAGCATCATCCGAAGCCTGCATACATTGATCTACCGACGTCGAATTTGGCCTGCGAGCATCATTCGTAGCATGAACACAGCGGTCTACTAACGTTAAAAGTGGTCTACCACCATCGACCGTAGCCTACACACATTGGTCTGCCGACGTCAGATGTGGCCTGCCAACATCATTTGTAGCCTGCACACATCTTTCTACCGATGTCAGCCAAAGAAAATCAGCTTCAACCATGGCCTTCACACATCTTATATGGCATGTGCGCATAAGGGAATCAACATCGGTGAATGGCATATGGCTTCAACAAAGGCCTGCACCCTCAGACGTGGCATATGTGTAACTGGAAAGTGACGACGGCCAAGAGCATGCGGCATCAGCCAAGGACTGCATGCGTGGACGTCGCATATGTGCATCTGGCAAGTGACATCGGCCAACGGCATCTTCACGCATCAGTCGTGGCGTGTTCACATCGATTGGGGGACATCAGTCGTAGACTGAGCGCATCTTCCAGGCGACATTGTTAGTGGCATGTGCGCATTGACAGAGCGATATCGGCCAACATTAGGTAGTAGTAGCCAAGTACTTCATGAATCATCTATGGCATGTGCACATCGATTGGGCGATGTCAATCGTGGATTGCGCGCATTGGCCAAGCGACATCGACCTATGGCAGGTAGCATCAGCCTAAGCCTGCATGCATCATCCATGGCGTATGCGCATCGATTGGGAGACAACAGGCATGATCTGCGTTTATCAACCAGGTGACGTTGGCCAACGAAAGACAGCATCATCCAAGGTCCTCATACATATAACGTGGTTTGTGCGCATTTGGCAAGCGACGTTGGAGAACGACATGCATTATCATTCAAGGCTTACATTCATCACACGTGGTGTGTGATCATCGGTTGGGTGACATTGATGTCGGCAAACGGCATGCACCATCAGCCAAGGTTTGTGCGCTTCGGGCAAGCGACATCAGCCAATGCTAGGCAGTATCAGCCAAGGCCTGCACGCATCTAACATGGCATACACGCATCTGGTAAGAGACGTTGGACAATGTAATGTAGCATCAACCAAGGCCTGCACGCATCACTCATGGCGTGCGTACATTGACTGGCTGACATTTGCATCAGCAAACCTGTGTCAGTATCAGCCAAGGCTTGTGCGCTTCGAGTAAGTGATGTTGGCCAATGGCAGGCAACATTCGCTAAGTCCTTCACACATTTGTCGTAATGTGTTTGCATAGGCAAGGAGATATCGGTGTGGGCAACTGGCAAGCAGCATCAGTCGAGGCCTGTGTGCTTCAGCAACAGACATCGGCAAATAGCAAGTGGCATTGGCTAGGTGACATTTATCGTGGACTGCCGCATCACTCTTGGGTTGTGCACATCGCTCAGCCGATGTTGGTCTTGGGCCAGCCGCATCGGCCGTGGCCTGTGCCTATTCTTCAGCGATTGTCGGGCTTGGCCTTCCAGCATAGCCCTTGGCCTACACATAACGGGCAATCAAGGTTGGACGTGGGCTGCCTACATCGGTCATGGCCTGCACATTGCTCAGCCGATGTGGTCGTGGACTGCCCCTATTGGCCTGGCTTGTGCAAATCGCTCAGCCATTGTCGGGTGGGGACTGCGTGCATCGTTCTAGGCCTACAAATAACGACCAGGTGACATCGGGCATCGCAGGCCCCCATTGGCTTTGGCCTGCACAACGGTCAACCCACGTCGAGCGTGGCTTCCCTCATCACCTTTGGCTTTCACAAAATGGTTAACCGACATTAGACGTGGCCTTTCCGCATGCCTTTGGCCTTCATACAACGATCATGAAATGTCAGACGTCGCCTACCCGCATCGCCTTAGTCTTGCACACAACGGTCAGCCGAACATGGGTTGCACCTATCATCCCAGGCTTGCACACATCGGTTCGCTGACGTCAGATGTGGTCTGCCAATATCGTCTGTAGCTTGCACACATTGGTTTGTCAATGTCAGACGTGGCTAGCCTGCATCCTCCGTAGCCGGCACACATTTTCCTAGCCCTATTGCGTGTGGCCTGCACACTTTGCTCAGCCGACAGCGGACGTTCCTACCCATATCGTCTATCACTTTCACTTGTTAGACGAGTGATGTTGCATGCGACGACATTGATCGAGGTCTAGTTGATAACATGCGGATGTCCATGCCGAACAAAAATCAATAGAGTTTGTAACAACATTCTTGGATAACAACATATTCATCTATTTTACAGTATCTATTCACAATGTTTCGCCTCACGTGGTTCATTTGTACCAATTTTTATTACGTTTATGGTTCATATGACGTTGAAACATCATTTTTTTTCAAATATGTACACAATCATTAGTTTCGGATGTTTAGAAGTATTTTTGAGAAATTTCGTATTTTTTTGACTTTTATTCATTTTTTAAAATTTATTTTTACGTTTTTTTTATTCTTTTATGACATAATTTAAAAATTAAAAAAATATGAAATTGTTTTATTTAAGGTTACTTTATTTATTTGTCAATTTTTTACACTAATTTTATAATTTTTCCATATTTTTCCTATATTTTATTAATTAATTACCAATTTTCAGAAATTACCAAACAAAAATATAAATTAAAATATTGTTGAAATAGTTGAATTTAAGGTTACTTAATTTATTTATTTTAATTTTTTCTATTTTTAATTAATAAATTATCCATTTTCGAGATTTACCGAACAAAAATAAAAATTTAAAAAAATTATCGAAATTGTTGAATTTAATGTTCTTGTATTCATTTGTGAATCTTTGGCGTCAATTTTATATTATTTTTTTATATATATTTTTCCTATTCTTTTTGTCATGAATTACCCATTTTCGGGATGTACTGAATCAAAACAAAATTAAAAATAATTTGTTGAAATTGATGATTTTAAGGCTACTATATTTGTTTGTGAAGTTAATTTTTTTATTTTTTCATATTTTCCTAGTTTTTATTCATGAATTACTCATTTTCGAGATTTACCAAACAAAAATAAAAATTAAAAGAAATTGTTGAATTTAAGGTTATATTTATTTGTGAATTTTTGGCGTTAATTTTATACAACTTTTTTTCATATTTTTCTTTTTTTTATTCATCAATTAATCATTTTTGAGATATGCCGGTCAAAAATGAAAAATTTAAAAATTGTTGAAATTTAAGGTTACTATATTTGTTTGTTGAAAACTATTTTTTATATATAAAACTTATTTATGGAAGTTAATGTGTGATTGTACCTTAGAACGTGCATATTTGGGTTGTACATGTTCATTATGAATCTTTGGGAAATCAGTCTACTCCTCTTAGTTAGAATCCGCGTCACGGGATCAAGAGCTCCAAGTAGGCCACACATCAGACGTGGCATGTGTCCGTCGGGAAAGCGACGTCAGCCAACTGCAGGCGGCATCAAACAAGGTCAACACACATCGGACGTGGCATGTGTGCATCTGGCAAGCAACATCGGAGTCGGCGAATAGCATGCAGCATTGTCTGTAGCCAGTGTGCATCTGGCAAGCGACGTCGGCAAATGACAGACAGCATGAGCCAAGGCCTGCACGCATTAGCCGTCGTGTGTGCGCATAAGCAGGGCAACATCAACGTCGGCCAATAGTAGGCATCATCAGCCAAGGCATGTGCTCTTCAAGCAAGAGACATCCGCGAACGACAAGCGGCATCGGCCAGACGACATGGTCGTGGACCGCCCGCATCGATTGTGTCCTATTGCACATCACTCAGTTGACATTGGCCATGGACTACCCGCATTTGCCATGGCTTGTGCACATCGCTTAATCATTATCGTACGTGGACTGCCCACATCTCCATTTGCCTACACACAACAGTTAGCAAACATCAGGTGTTGCCTGCCTGCATCGCTTTTGACCTGTACAAAATGGTCAGTCGATGTCGGGCGTGGCCTACACTTATCATTTGTGGCCTTCACACAATGGCCAGCCAATGTCGAACGTGGTCTGCCCGCATCACCTTTTACCTGCGTACAACAGTCAGCAGACATTAGGAATGGGAGGCAACTACCATTCGTGACCTGCACACATTGGTCAGCTGACATCGGACGTGGCCTGGCAGCATCGTTCGCAGCTTGTACACATTGGCCAACAGACGTCTAACGTAGTCTGCCAGCATTTTCTATAGCCTGCAGTTATCGGTCTGGTAACATCGAATGTAGCCTTTCATCATCGTCTGTAGCCTGCACACATCACTATGCCGATGTTAGACGTGGCCTTCCAGAATTGTATGTAGCCTGCATACATCAGTTTGCCGATATCAGACATGGCCTGCCAGCATCGTCAGTAGCCTACACACATTGGTCTACCGATGTCAGCCAACGGCAGGCAGCACCAACCAAGGCCAGCACACATCTAACATAGCATGTCAAGTGACATCAGCTAGTGGCATGCGGCTCCAGCCAAGGCCTACACGCACAGACGTGGCATGTACGTATCTGGCAAGCGATGTCGGCCAATGGTATGCGACATCAGCCAAGGACTGTATACACGACTTGGCATGTACGAATCTGGAAAGCGACATCGACCAACGGTATGAAGCATCAACAAAGGTCTGCACGTATCAACTATGGCGTGTGCACATCGGATGGGCGACATTAGTCATGGTCTAAGCGCATCGTCCAGGAGACATCAGATGTGGCTTGTACAGATCGGCCAAGCGACATCGGCCAAAGACAGGAAGCAATGGCCAAGGCGTACACACATAAGCCGTGGCGTGTACAAATTGACTGGGAAACATCAGTCGTAGATTACACACATCTATCAGGCGACATCGACTAATGAAAGGACGCATCAACCAAGGCTTGCACACATCAGTTGTGGTGTGCGCGCATTGACAGGGAAACATCAGTCGTTGCATGCGTGCATTGGCCAGGAGACGTGGGCCAATGACAGGCAACATCAACCAAGGTCTTTACACATCTTACATGGTTTGTGCATATCTATCAAGCGACGTCGAATAATGACATGCAACATCATCCATGGCATACACATATCACTCATGGCGTGTGTGCATCAGCTTGTCGAAATCGACATCGGCCAACTGCAGGCACAATCGTCCATAGCTTGTGCGCTTCATGCAAGCGACAACGGACAACGGCTGGCATCATCAGCCAAGTCCTGCACGCATCTTACATGGCATGTGCACATCTGGAAAATGACGTCGGCCAATGGAATGCAACATTAGACAAAGGTTGCATGTATCACGCCTGGCGTGTGTGCATCATCTGGGTGACATTTGCATCGGCCAATGTCAGGCAGCATCAGCCAACGGTGCGCTTCAAGCAAGCGATGTTGTACTATTGCAGGTAACATCTACCAAGGCATGCATGCATCAAACGTGGCATGTGTGCATCAATAGGGAAACATCGGCGTCGGCCAACGACAGGCAATATCATCAAAGGTCTGCTTGTTTAGGGAAAGCGACATCATCCAACGGTAAGCGACATCGGCCAAGCGACTTTAGTCGTGAACTGCCACATTGGTCGTGGGCTATGCACATCACTTAGTCGATGTCAGGTGTAGAACCGGTCGCATTGTCTGTGGCTGGTGCACATCACTAAACAGTTGTCAGGCTTGGCCTTCCTTCATCGCCCTTGGCCTGCACACAACGTCTAGCTGACATCAGACATTGGTATGCACATTTATCAGCCAACGTCGGCCGTGGACTGCCCGCATCAGCCGTGGCTTATGCACATCGCCCAACCATTATCGGGGGTGGAATGACCAAATCGCCCTTAGCCTGCAAACAACAGTCAGACGACATCGCGCGTTGCCTTCCCCCATCGCCTTTAGCCTGTACAACGGACAACCGACATCGGGCTTGGCCTTCCCGCATGGCCTTTGGCCTGCACACAATGGTAAGTCGGCGTGGGACATGACCTTCCAGCATAGCCTTTGGACTATACACAACGGTCAGCGACGTCGGACGTGGCCTGCCCGTATCTCCATTTTTTTGCACACAATGATCAACTAACGTCGTACATGGGCTGCACCTAATGTTTGTGGCCTGCACACATCGGTCAGCCGACGTCGGATGTGGCTTGCCAGCATAGTTCTTTCTCCCGACATTGGATGTGGCTTGCAAGCATCATCTGTAGCTTGCAGATATTTATTTGCATATGTTAGACGTATCCTGGCCACATCGCATGTGGCTTGAACACTTCAATCAGCTGACGTTAGACGTGCCTACCCGCATCGTCTGTGACTTGCACTTGTTAGACGAGCGACGTCGCATGCGGCTACATTGATCGAGGTCTAGTTGACAATATGCGGATGTCCATGCCAAACAAAAATCAACATAGTTTGAAACACCCTTCTTGGATAACAACATATTCATCTATTTTCGATCATCTATTCTAATGTTTCGCCTCACGTGGTTCATTTGTACCAATTTTCATTACGTTTACGGCTTGTACGATATTGAAACATCTTTTATTTTTACAAATATGTACACTATCATTAGTTTCACATGTTTAGAAGTATTTTCGAGCATTTTCATATTTTTCCAACTTTTATTCATTTTTTGAAATTTATTTTTACGGGTTTTTATTTCTTATGTCACATTTAAAAAATTCAAATTTATGAAGTTGTTGAATTTAAGGTTACTATAGTTATTTGTGAATTTGTGCGGTAATTTTTCAATTGTTTCATATTTTTCCTATTTTTTTAATGAATTACCCATTTTCGGGTTATATTGAATAAAAATAAAAATTTTTAAAAAATGTTTAAATTATTGAATTCAAGGTTACTATATTTATTTGTGAATTTTTTACGTACATTTTTTATTGTTTTCAAAATTTTCCTATTTTTTACTATCCAATTACCCATTCTTGGGATTTACCAAAAAAATAAAAATTTAAAAATTGTTTAAATTGTTGAATTTAAGGTTACTATATTCATTTGTGATTTTGTGGCATTCATTTTATATTTTCAGTCATATTTTTCCTATTTTTCATTCATGAATCACCCATTTTCCTGAGTTACTGAACAATAAGGTAAAAAAATTGTTGAAGTTGTTGAGTTTAAGGTTATTATATTTATTTCTGAATTTTTGGTATTAATTTTATATTTTTTTAGTTCTTTTTTTTATTAATGAATTACAAATTTTTGAGATTTACCGAAAAAAAATAAAATTCAAAAAAATTGGTGAATTGATGAATTTAAGGTTACTATATTTATTTGTGAATTTTTGGCGTTAATTTATTTATTTTCATATTTTTCCCATTTTTTATTCATGAATTATCCATTTTCAGTATTAACCGAAGAAAAATAAATATTAAAAAATTATTAAAATTGTTAAATTTAAGGTCATTATATTTAATTGTGAATTTTTTTTTGTTAATTTTATATTTTATTTTCATATTTTTCCTAATTGTTTTTTATCCATTGCTCTTTTTTGGGATATACGGAACAAAGAAAAAATAAACAAAATTGTGGAAATTATTGAATTTAGGTTACTATATTTATTTGTCAACTATTTGCGTTATTTATATATATTTTTCCATATTTTCCCTATATTTTATTAATCCATTACTCATTTTCGAGATTTTTTTGGAAAAATAAAAAATTATTGAAAACTATTTTTTTTATATCTAAAATAGTTATCTGGGGAAGCTAATGTGTGTTTGTACCTTAGAACGTCGATATTTGGGTTGTACATGTTCATTATGAATCACTCAAAAACTGATGTCTACTCGTCTAAGTCTGAATCCGCGCCACAGAATCATGAACTCTGAGTGGGACACACATCGAACGTGGCATGTGGGCATCGGGCTAGCGACGTCGGCATCAACCTTGCCCTGCACGAATGAGACGCAAAATGTTTGCATCTAGCAAGAAAAATCGGCATCGACAAACGGCAGGTAGCATCGTTCGTAGTCAGTGCGCATAGGGCAAGCGACGTCGGCCAACGACATGGAACAACATCCAAGCAATGTGCGTTTCGGGCAAGCGACGTCGGCCAATGTCAAGCGGCATTGGCTAGGCGAGATTAGTCATGGATTGCCCACATCGGTCATGGCCAGTGCATATCACTTTTTCGACATTGGCCGTGGACTGATCGCATCGGTCGTGGATTGTGAACATCGCTCAGTTATTGTCGGGCGTGCAATACCCGCATCTGTCTTGTCCTGCATACAACGGTCAACCGACGTCGGTCGTTTCCTGCTTGAATCGTCATTATCCTGCACACAATGGTAAGTTGACGTCAGGCGTGGCCGCCGACATCTCCTTTGGCCTTCATACAACGGCCAGCCGACATTAGATGTAGGATGCAACTATCGTCTATTTTCAGCCGACGTCAGACGTGGCCTGCCAACTTCATCTGCAACCTGCACACATTGGTCTACCGACGTCGAACGTGGCTTGCGAGCACCGTCCGTAGCATGCACACTGTATGACCCCCAAAATGAGTTAGGGTGTCTAGAGCCTAACATGTTCGTCATAAAAGTCTAAGGTCCTAAAATAGTTTATAATGTGGTATTGAGGCAGTGTATAAAGATCGAGGTATTTGGAAGTCAAACGTCAAGGGACGACCAAGACGTTCGATGATTAAGGGGCCTTAGATGCGTTTATGTGTTTACTAGTGTTTCATGGGCTTATGAAGTATTAAAATGAGTAATAATTATGTTCATAAGCAGTGTATGGAGTTTCATGAAGTTTGGAGGCCAAACGTCCAAGAAGTTCGAAAGATAGTGTTTGAGACATGCATGTGTGTGTCTTGATGGTGCCTAGCATGTTTGGATGTGTTTCGTGTAATTGTTATGGATGAAACTAATGTGGAAGGTCCTTGACTTGTTAAAGTTCATATTTACGTTGAAAACGTCCAGGTACAACTTCCTAAAGGTCCTGCAAAAGGGCCCACAAGAAGGACCCAAAGGCTGTCGAGACACTGCCTTGGCAGTGTCAATCGACGAGCTGAATTGATGCCTCGTCAGTCCATCGAATACCTTTCGTTTTGGGGTATAGGTTGACACTTAGCCTCAGGAGCTGAAGCCACCAAGAAGGAGCTGCATTCACTAACGACGGAGCAGCAACACGCCCCGTCGTCCAGTCGACGCCCTGTCGATGCTGTCCATCGATGGTTGCCTGCAACTGCATGCCTGCGACTGTTTTATTTAAGAGTTGAATGGTAAATTCACCCCACGTCCTAACTTGACCCTACTTGGTTTATTTCATAATTTTTTTGGTGTATTTAAGGGATCAAAAACGTGAACAACCCATTCCCAATCCCATTCACACAAATTAGACTTTCCCTCCAAAAATATTCTCTCTAGAACCTCCATTGATGGTGAAGATCAAGAAAATATTGGAGCTTGGATTCCCATGGATTATTCATCAAGTTTTAGAGGTTTCTTCTTGATAAAGGTATGGTGGTCCTTCATCTATAGTTATCCTTCCATCTAGAGAGTTAATCTCAAAGTTTTCAAAAGAGATTTCATGATCAAACTTCTCCTTCTTCAATCTAGCCATGGGTTCTTTCTAAAAACGTTTTTAATGGATTAATCATGATGAATTGATGATAATGTATTGGTTTTAATGTGAAATTCAATCCAATTGCATTATGAACCCATGTACCTTCCCAAACTCGATTTAGCCCTTGCATGGACATTGTGATCGTGACTTGTTATTGATTGAATTGTGATTTTATTACATTGAATTGCTTATATCTACTGCCTAGTATGTGTATTGAGGGTGAATTGTTGATGAGTGACCATGAACATGAAGGTTTGAAAATTTGAACAAAGCTAGCTTAGATCTCTATGAGTTCACTGTAACAGTGCCTTTATAATGTATAAATGTGGAATTCAATTATGCTAAATTGATTGTTAACTACTGCCTATAATGTATATAAATTATGAATTTTAATTAATGGATCCAATGTGGATCAAGGTTTGAGGATTAGATAATATTGATTCATGTTCTCCTATCTTCTATAATTGCTAATGTAGTTCTATGTATCTCGACTCCATGGTAATTGGTTCATGATCTTGTAGGGTTAATTGTACTTTATCTACTGCCTATAATATATTATAATGATGAATTATGTGTTGTTATTCAATTTGGATGGATTCTTGAAGACTTGATCTCTATTTCCTCTCTATTGTAATTCTATGATGCTCACTGTAATCTCGATTTATTGGCAATTATAGTAGTATTTCATTTAAGTTATGGTCTCTTTAACTACTGCCTTATATGTGTATTATTGAGTAATTTAGAGTATTGACAAAATAGATAATCCAAGGGATTAAGAATTGGTAAGAGGTCAACTTCTCTTCACATTTTATAAATTGATGATGTAGTGGACCTAATATGGTCTCAATCTTCTCATGATTATTGCATGTTCGATTATGTTAGTATACCTTTAGCTACTGTCCTATTCTTAAAAAGTTGATGAAAGAGTAGTAATGGTCAATGATGATCAAAGGCTAAAGGATTGGTAAGAATTGCTCTACTCTTCTACTTCTCTACTTTTCTATATTATTGTAGTTAATGAGGCCTTGTATGGCATTGTGTGGCATGGTCCACTTATGGTGGCAGTGTTTACTTTATTGCAAATATATATATATATATATATATATATATATATATATATATGTGTGTGTGTGTGTGTGTGTGTGTGTGTGTGTGTGTGTGTGTGTGTGTGTGTGTGTGATGTGAACATGGCCTTGAAGGCAATTATACTATGAATGTGTGTTGGTGATGAAGCACCCTATGTGAAGCTTATGCCTACTTTCCTATTCTAGTTGTGATCTAGGTTGTATGGCTATTGTATAAGCATGTGCATATCTATGTTAGGGTAAAGTATAGGTTCTGCCATTGATGAGTTAAAATGGTTAATAATCCCTTGCCTATGTACCCCTATGTGAATGCTGAATAGCAAAAGTTAGGAGTCTTAAGTGTAATACGAAGTTGACTTGTCTCCTATGCTATTGTGTGTTGTGTGGTCTATGCTTGAAATTGTATTGTGGTCCTAAGAGGGTGGCTGCCTCAATGTGTTTTTGATAGCCATTATGTGATCATGTTGACCAATTCACACACCCCCTCTATCTACATGCATGCTTACAAGTAGTATAGGTCATGGTGTCTAAATGAAAGATAATTCTCATATTTACTAATGTCTACTATTATGCATGCTAAGATTGAGTCCATGAAAGTGTGTTATGAACATGTTATATATGGTATAATGTGAAGTATGTGGTATGATGAATTATGATTATAACTAATGTCTAATTGTGTATAAGCATGGCTCATATAGTTACACTTGTACACTTATGCATGAATGAAACGATTTATAAACATGTGTGGCATTTATGTGTTATGTGAAATGTTTGCTCACATATAAGTATACACACACATGTATGAAGATCTAGTCAATATAGGGGCCTTGAAAGGTGTATTCATGTGTACCCTAAACTAGATGGTGCTTTACATATGCTATGTCCATGTGAAGGGATTTCTCACATGATTTAGGTTGATGAACTTTCATCTATGACCTATGAGCTAAGCATATGAGGGGATGACTCTCCTAAGCCTAATTTTATAAAGTAATATTAATAAAGGCTTTTAATAAAGGGAACTTAGCTTAGAACTGGTGAACTTGAATATGAGTGGTGTCCCTTCCCAATGTGGGAAGGAAGGTCTACCATAAATCTCGTGAGGTGGATAACCACAATGACTCAATGGGTATAAAGAGGGTTTCCATAAGTCAATAACCATAATGCCCCATTTGGCATAAAGAGGGTTTTCACATGTACCTCCAAGTTCCATACCTATGCTTTCCACATAGGATCTAGCAAGTGATATCAACTAAAGATGCTAGCATGTGTTAATGTTATACCTTGGCTAGTTAAGAACACCTTCCATTGGTGTAAGGCTCTACAACACCAAATTCCATTTTTAGCACCCATGGTCTTAGTGTCGGTTAAGGCTATAGTTTCCCTAAAGTAAAATGGACAATGGAAGTAAATGACTAAGGACCCTAACTAGGATAACCTAAGATAAGATACTTAGGATAGGTGGAAGTAATGAACCCACCTAGACATTGCACAAGTAGATATCTAAGGGAGTCCTAGGAAGGTGTTGTAATGCATGTGACTATGTATATGTTTCTTAAGCATGACTTGGTCGTATTGGCGTACTTGTTATGAAGATGTGCATGGTATGAATCTATATGATGTGGTCTTATTCTTATATGCACTATGTTGATCTTAATGACTATATGATGAAGGTTGTTGACTAAAATGAAATTTTCTTCACTTACTTGTTGATGTATGAATTGGATGGTAAGGCTTGTGATCTCATGATAGGTCTACTAAGTATGTGAGAGGTTATTGGGCTTCACATGTACATTGCACTAGTAGATTAAAATTGGGATTCTGAGCAAGGTCTCATAAGGTTCTATGTGAAGTAAAATAAGTATACATGCATGATGACTAATAGTTTACCGTAAGGTTTTTATGGTTTTGACTTAAATGTGTCTATGGGGTACTATACTTCTATGATGGTAGGTGATGGCTTATATATGATGTATGATTGATTCCTTGTGTCCTTAAGGTGATGCATTGCACCAAGTATCACTAGAGGGATTACTTGGAAGGTTAAGGAGTTAAAAGAAGAAGCCCACTGTAAAGAAAAAAAGTTCACTGTTAAGGTAAATAGCTCACTGTAAAGTGACCTCAAATGTGCCTTAAATTCTATATATGATTTTATATGATGTTTGGCCTTTGATTATGTCTATATGAAGTATGTGAATGATATAAATTCTATTGTATCAAGGTTTTATAAAGATTTAACAAAAAGACATGAAGTATGTTTTCAAGAAAATGACCCTTTTTAAATGCATGTTTTGCATGGTTGACATACTTAGTGAATTCTTGTACTAACTCCATTATTCACTACTTTTGACACAAAGTGTAGGTTATGGATGCTTAAAGGATGTCTATATGATTGAGGATATTGATATGTGATTCCTAAGCTCATGGAAAGGAATCCTTAAGTCCAAGAATGTCCTAAAGCTTACTGTAATGTCTTATAAATTGTATAGTTATGTATCATGTTATAAGGGCCGTGTCCCTATTGAACTCTTATGATGTTGCGTCTAGGATGGCAAAGAGACTTAAGGTTTAAGAATGTAATATGATATTTTATATATATGAAGTGATGTCTCTAGCATATTATGTTCTATGAAAAGTTTTAAATTTTCCGCTAATTTACCTATGACAATGCAATGAATGATAACTATGAGCTTGTATAAGACCTCTGAGAGGTCAAGTACGCCATGTTACTTCTAGGGGGTGCTCCCCGGATATGACACACACATCGGTCTACTAACGTCAAAAGTGGTGTGCCACCATAGGCCGTAACCTACGCACATTGGTATGCCGACGTCCAACGTGGCCTACGAGCATCATTTGTAACCTGCACACATTGGTCTACCGATGTCAGCCAAAGGCAAGCAGCGTCAACCATGGCCTTCACGCATTTGATATGGCATGTGTGCATCATGCAAGCAATGCTGGCCAATGGCATGTGGCTTTAGCAAAGGCCTGCACCCACAGACGTGGCATGTGTGTAACTTGAAAGCGACGTCGACAACGGCATCCGACATAATCCAAGGAATGCATACACGGATGAGGCATGTACGCATCTGGACAGCAACATCGGCCAACAACATGCAACATCAGCCAAGGCCTGCACACCTCAACCGGGGCTTGTGCACATAGTCTAGGCGACATCAGTCATGGTCGGAGCGCATTGTCCAGGAGACATCGACAGGGCTTGTGACAATCATCGGCAGAGTGACATCAGCCAACGATAGGTACTAACAGCCAAGTCATGCACACATCAGCTGTGGCGTGTGCACATCGACTGGGAGATATCAATCGTGGACTGCGCGCATCGGCCAGGCGACATCGACCAATGGCAGGCAACATCAGCCAAAGCCTACACGCATCAGCCATGGCGTAACACGTGCTACAATGGCCGGGACAAAGGATCGCGATCCCGCAAGGGTGAGATAACCCCAGAAACCCGTCCTCAATTTGGATTGCAGCGCATCGACTGGGAGACATCATTCATGGCCTGCCTTTATTAGCCAGGCAACGTCGGCCAACGGCATCATCATCCAAGTTTTTCATGCATCTAACGTGGTTTGTGTGCATTTGGAAAGCGACACTAGACAACGACACGCAACATCATCCAAGGCATGTATGCATCACCCGTGGCGTGTGTGCATCAGTTGGGCGACATTGAAGTTGGCCAACGACATGCACTATCAGCCAAGGCTTGTGCGCTTTGGGCAACCGACATCAGCCAACGCCAGGCAGTAATTGCCAAGGCTTGCACGCATATGACATGGCATGTGCGCATCTGGCAAGCGACGTTGGACAATGGAATGCAACGTCAGACAAGGCCTACAAACATCAATCATGGCATGTGTGCATCGTCTTGTTGACATTTGCATCGGCAAATGTCAGGCAGCATCAGCCAAGGCTTGTGCGCTTCGGGTAAGCGGCATTTTCCAATGGCAGGCAACATCCGCTAAGGCATGCACGCATCAGTCATGTTGTGTGCCTATCGACAGGATGATATAGTCGTCGGGAACTGGCAGGTAGCATCAACTCAGGCCTTTGTGCTTCGGGCAAGCGACATCGGCCAACAACAAGTGGCATTGTCTAGGTGACATTGGTCGTAGACTGCCCCATCAACTGTGGCTTGTGCACACCGCTCAACCGATGTCAGGCTTAGACAATCCGCATAGAGCATGGCCTGTGCACATTCCTCAGCACTTGTCGGGCTTGGCCTTCCTGCATCACCCTTGGCTTGCATACAATGACCATCGAGGTTGGACGTGGGTTGACCGCATTGGTCATGGCATGCACATTGCTCAGTCGATGTCTATTGTGGACTGCCTGCATTAGCCGTGGCTTGTGCACATCGCTCAACCATCGTCGGGTGTGGATTGCCTGCATCACACTTGTCCTGCAAACAACGGACAGAAGACAACAGGCTTTGCCTGCCCCCATCGCTATTGGCCTGCACAACGGTCAGTTGTCCTTCCCTCATCGCCTTTGACTTACACACAATGGTCAACCGACGTCGGATGTGGCCTTCCCGCATTCCTTTGACCAGCACACAATGGTCAACCAACGTTAGACGTGGCCTACCCGCATCTCCTTAGTCCTGCACACAACGATCAGCTGACGTCAAACGTGGGTTGCACCCATCATCCTTTACCGGCACACATCAGTCAGTCGACATCAGACGTGGCCTGCCAACATCGTTTGTAGCCTACACACATTGGTCTACCGATGTCAGACGTGTCCAGCCTACATCCTCCGTAGCCTGCACACATCAATCTGCCAACATTAGACGTGGCCTGGCCACATCGCGTGTGGCCTGCACACTTTGCTCAGCCGACAGCGGACGTTACTACCTGCTTGATCTGTCTCTTGCATTTGGTAGACGAGCAACGTTGCATGCGGCGACTTCGATCGGGGTCTAGTCGACAACATGCGGATGTCCATGCCAAAAAAAATCAATAGAGTTTGAAACACCCTTCTTGGATAACAACATATTCATCTATTTTCAATCATTGATTCTCAACGTATCGCCTCACGTGGTTCATTCGTACCAATTTTCATTACTTTTACAGTTCGTACAATATTGAAACATTTTTTATTTTTACAAATATGTACACTATCATTAGTTTCATATGTTTAGAAGTATTCAAGCATTTTCATATTTTTTCAACTTTTATTCATTTTTTAAAATTTATTTTGTACAATTATTTATTTTTACGTCATATTTTAAAAATTAAAAATTATGAAATTGTTGAATTTAAGGTTACTTTACTTATTTTTGAATTTTTGGCGCTAAATGTATAATAATTTTTTCATATTTTTCCTATATTTTATTAATTAGATACCCATTTTCAGTAATTACCGAACAAAATATAAATTAAGAAAATTGTTGAAATGGTTGAATTTAAGGTTACTTTATTAATTTTATATTTTTTGGCGTTAATTTTATATTTCTTTTCATTTTTTCCTTATTTTATGAATGAATTACCCATTTTTGGGATTTATCGAACAAAAATAAAAATTAAACAATTGTTAAAATTGTTGAATTTAAGGTTACTGTATTCATTTGTGAGTTTTTGGCGTTAATTTTATATTGTTATTTTTTCATATTTTGCCTATTTGTTATTCATGAATTACCCATTTTCGGGATTTACTGAATCAAAAGAAAATTAAAAATAATTTGTTGAAATTGATGATTTTTAGGTTAATGTATTTGTTTGTAAATGATTGGCATTAATTTTATACTTTTTCATATTTTCCTAGATTTTATTCATGAATTACCCATTTTCGAGATTTACCGAACAAAAATAAAAATTAAAAGAAATTATTGAAATTGCTGAATTTAAGGTTACTATATTTATTTGTGAATTTTTGGCGTTAATTTTATATAATTTTTTTTCATATTTTTCCAATTTTTTATTCATCAATTACTTAGTAGTTGTCGGGCTTGGCCTTCGTGCATCACCCTTGGCTTGCATATAATGATCATCGAGGTTGGACATGGGTTGCCCGCATCGGTCGTGGTGTGCACATTGCTCAGTCGATATCTGTTGTGGACTGCCTGCATTGGCCGTGGCTTGTGCACATCGCTCAGCCATCGTCGGGTGTGGATTGTCTGCATCGCACTTGGCCTGCAAACAACGGCCAGATGACATTAGGCATTGCCTGCCCCCATCGCTTTTGGCCCGCACAATGGTCAGTTGCCCTCATCGCTTTTGGCTCGCACAACGTTTAGTCGACGTCGAGCGTGGCCTTCCCTCATCGCCTTTGGCTTGCACACAATGGTCAATCGACGTTGGACGTGGCCTTCCCGCATGCCTTCTGAATCCTCACCACAAAATCAACAGCTCTGAGTGGGGCACACATCGAACTTGGCATGAGGCATCGGGCTAGCGACGTCGGCCAAACACAGGCAACATCAACCAAGGCCTGCACAGATCAGACGCGACATGTTTGCATCTGGCAAAAGACATCGGAGTGGACAAACGACATGCATCATCATTCATAAATAGTGTGCATCGAGCAAATGACGTCGGCCAACGACATGCAACATCAGCCAAGTCATGCACGCATAAGTCTCGGCGTGTGCAGATCATCTGTGCGACATCATCGTCAGCCAATGGCAGGCAACATCAGCCAAACCATGTACGTTTCGGGAAAGCAACATCGGCACACGTCAAGCAGCATCGGCCAGGCGCGATTAGTCGTGGACTACCCGCATCGGTCATGGAATGTGCACATTGCTCAGCGGACGTTGGCCGTGGACTGCCCGCATCAGCCGTGGCTTGTGCGCATCGGTCATTCATTGTTGGGCGTGGACTACCCGCATAACTCTTAACCTGCACACAACGGTCAACCGACGTCAGGAATTTCCTACCCGCGTCGCCTTTGGCATGTACACAATGGTAAGCCGACGTCAGGCGTGGCCGCTGGCATTTCCATTGGCCTGCACGCGATGGTCAGCTGACGTCGAACGTGGTTTGCCTGCATCCCCTTTGGCCTTCAGACAACGGTTGGCCTACATTAGATGTGGGTTGCACCTATCGTCTATTGTTAGCTGACGTCGGACGTGACATGCCATATCATCCGTAGCCTGTACACATTGATCTACCGACATCAAATTTGGCCTGCGCGCATCGTCCGTAGCATGAACACATTAGTCTACTAACGTCAAAAGTGTCTTGCCACCATCGGTCGTAGCCTACATATATTGGTCTGCCGACGTCGGACTTGGCCTGCCAACATCATTCGTAGCATGCACACATCGGTCTTCCAATTTCAGCCAAAGGAAAACATCTTCAACCATGGCCTTCACACATCTTATATGGCATGTGCGCATAAGGGAAGCAATGTCGGCCAATTGCATATGGCTTCAACAAAGGCCTGCACCCACAGATGTGGCATATGTGTAAAGGGCAAGCGACGTCAGCCAAGGGCATGTGGCATCAACCAAGGACTACATGAGACGTGGCATATGTGTATTTGGTAAGTGACATCGGCCAACGTCATGCAACATCAACCAAGGCCTGCACGCATTAGTCGTGGCGTGTGCACATCGGTTTGGGGACATCAGTTGTGGACTGAGCGCATCGGCCAGACGACATCAACTGTGGCCTGTGCGCATCGATAGTGCGATATCATCTAACGGTAGGTAGTAGCAGCCAAGTACTTCATGAATCAGCTTTGGCGTGTGCGCATCGACTAGGCGATATCAATCGTGAACTGCTCGCATCGGCCACGCGACATCGACTAATGGCAGGCAGTATGAGCCAAATACTACATGCATCATCCATGGCGTGTGTGCATAGATTAGGAGACAACAGTCATGGCCAGCGTTTATCAGCCAGGCGACGTTGGCCAACGAAAGACAACATCATCCAAGGTCCTCATGCATATAATGTGGTTTGTGCGCATCTGGCAAGCGACATTGGAGAACGACATGCATCATCATCTAAGGCATGCATGTATAACTAGTGGTGTGTGTGCATCGGTTGGGCGACATTGATGTCGGCAAATGGCATGCACCATCAACCAAGGCTTGTGTGCTTCGGGCAAGCGACATCAGCCAATGCCAGGCAGTATCAGCCAAGGCATGGATGCATCTGACATGGCATACGCGCATCTGGCAAGAGACGTATGTAATGTACCATCATCCAAGGTCTGCACGCATCACTCATTGTGTGTGTGCATTGGCTGGGCGACATTTGCATCAGCAAACGTAACGCACATCAGCCAAGGCCTGTGTGCTTCGGGTAAGTGACGTTGTCCAATGGCAGGCAGCATTGGCTAAATCATGGATGCATTATTCGTGATGTGTGTTCATCGATAGGGCAATATCGGTGTCAGCAACTGGCATGCAACATCAGTCGAGGCCTGTGTGCTTCGGGCAACAGACATTGGCCAACATCAAGTGGCATTGGCTAGGTGAAATTTGTCATGGACTGCCGCATCAGTCTTGGTTTGTGCAAATCGCTCAGCCGATGTTGGGCTTGGACCAGCCGCATCGGCCGTGGCCTGTGCCCATTCCTCAGTGATGCTCGGGCTTGGCCTTCCTGCATCGCCCTTGGCCGGCACATAACGACCAACCAACACTACAACATTTTATGTCTACAACCACCCTAGAAAAGTGTGGCCTAAACTATGAAAAAGTGTGGTCTTTGATAAAAGGCCACACTTTTTTACTTTAAGCCACACTTTTTCAGGGGTGGCTGAAAGCCCCGTAACCTTAGAGTTTAGCCGACACTTTTAAAGTGTTGCCTTAGCAAATGCGCTTAAAAGCGTTGCCAAAAGGCAAAAAGGCCACGCTTTTGCAGCTACGCTTAAAAGTGTTGCCTTCTCAGCTACACTTTTAAGCATAGCCTTAAAGGCAAAAAGACCACGCTTTTTAGCTACGCTTAAAAGTGTGGCCTTACCAGCTACACTTTTAAGCGTGGCCTTTGCTACCATATTGCCCACAATTATGAAGTGTTGCATTTTATATCTAATATATGACAACACTTTGTAGTGTAGCCTTTGCCC
Organism: Solanum sitiens; assembly: GCA_016801875.1. Lineage (NCBI taxonomy): Eukaryota > Viridiplantae > Streptophyta > Magnoliopsida > Solanales > Solanaceae > Solanum > Solanum sitiens. Next base: position 934,874 of record JABWTJ010000528.1, read on the forward strand.
ATATGCATACACAATTTATATGCCACAAATTTCTAATTAAAATACACCAATATTGTTTTGCAATAAATAATCTCAAGCATAAAATTAGCTAATAAGTAATTCAAATTTATAGATTTTCCATAAACTTCAAAACATAATGTGTTATGTACATACACATACTTATAAAGTAATATTCTAAATGTGTACATAATAGTTCAAAAAGTACTCTTACAATAGTTCAATATATTCCACCAATGAATATATTTCACAAAATCAAATATATAATCAATTCAAACTTTTACAACATTTCAAAAACTCTTCATCATCCACTTCAAATTTGTTCACCTCCATTTCCCTACACAAATCAGATTGCGATGGTTATAGAATAGGCAAGAAGTTCCATATTGCAACATTTATTGAAGAGGCAAGAAGTCTAGATTGCAGTAGTTTATATTACCATTCTTGGTGATTCAAAGTATTTATATATGATCCAATAATGAGAATTTTAAGTAGTGCTCAAAGAATCAAAAGTATATATAACTATTAATTAATGGAACAAAAACAACATTCTTGGAAGTTGGAAGTCAATAGAAGATTGGACTCATTTTTATAATTAAAAATATGCAAGTAGAACAAAGGTGTATGAATATTGTTCATGGCTTTCCATTATCTCACAACCTTAATGGAATAGCATTAACCAAATAAATGGGAAAATCTCTAATTTTCTAGTTCCTCCATCCTAAAATACATAACATAAAAGAAAAACAAATAGTAATGTAGCCTTAAGAATCCAAATCTTCTCAATGGGAAGACAAATGAACAAGCAATTTGCTTATGCTTTGGCATTTTTCTTGATTGCTGTAGTTTATAGAACAAAAATAATTGTTGCTTTAAAGAAGGGGAAGGACCACAAAAGAAAGAGAGAGAAAACATAGATAGTGATGTTGGATTGAAAAAGACAATTGCATTGAAGAAACACACAGTAAAACTTTTTTTATTTTTGTTAAGAGGTAATGGTAACTTACTACTAGTTAGTCATGTTTGGGGGGTTGGGGAGGCCATAACTAAGTTTAAAATTTTTGTGTTTGTTTGTTTCCAAATGGGGTTTGATCTCAAGTGGGCTTAAAGAAATGTGTTTGTTATTGTACTAACAAGGTGGCCCTTTCATGTGCATGTCTCAATATACAATATCATTGTTTCCCCTATATCCAGTGGTGACACAACTTGAATGATCTTATTTTTGTGGTGGAAAATTATAGTTAATGGAATAATTGTTATACAAGTTCTGCTAATTACCTTTCAAAATTGAGTCATATATCAGACATTAGTCAATACTTCTACACATATAATCAACAACCAGCAGTAGTTAAAGGAAGATACATTTTGGAGCAGCTAGCAATGAAAAATTTCAAGAAGAAAAAGTTGAAAAGAATTAAGAAACTACCTTGAGGATATAACCAGTATACATGTCTCACCTAAGCCGCTAAGCAACAACATTGTCTTCTGCAGTTAATGAATAAAAAATGTAAGATTTGTACCAAGTATAATATGTAGATCTTAGTAACAGAAAAAGAAGAAGGAACAGATAACAAAGAAAATAATTGGACATACTAACAATCTTGTAGAATGATAGTAATCACAATATTGACGCTAATTATTCCAAAAATTCTAAACAAAAGATAAAACATACACAACCAAAAGTCCAAGATAAAGCAATGGAAAGTTTAATAATAGAAAAAGGCATACTTTGCATCCATGCTTTTCTAATAGTCGACTGAGAACATTCTCACACTTGTGAGATATATCAGTCGAGAAGACAACATTAAATCACTACAAGAGGAAGTAAGTTGATATGATATTATCAAAGAAATATTGTTATAACCAAAAAAAACAATGCACAACAGTGTTGTCACCTCTGCATATTTTCCAAGGCGCAGCGATTCCAGAGATTGCGATCTCTCTTGTGAAGGGAAATTAGGTACACAAAGGAGGGACTGAAAATAATAGAAACAAATGATTGAATTAAGGAAGCAGAAATTCTTATCCACAATGATGTCCAAAATCAATAAGTGAAAGCTAGGACATGAAGTTCCGTAGGAAATGCATACACAAACTAAGGGAACCGAATGCAAACATTAAGACATGCAGTTCCTTAGGCAATTTATACACATGAAGTTACTAGGAATCATATTAGTGAAAGCTCCAATTCTACATCCAGCATTTAAAGTAGCACACATTGAGGTTAAATGAAATGTCGCTTGAGATTTTTTTGGCATGTCATCAACGTCAAGAGGCGCCAGTAAATGATTGAAAACTTCATTTCCAATCATGTTATACTTATATTACATTGGCATCAATTTCCTATTGAAAACTTCCCTTATTTAAGGTGTTATATATATATGCATTCAGAAGTTTCAATTATCATGTTGTCCAGATGAGCTTAAACTATTTTTCTATAAATGCGAGAGACACAACTTCTTAACATTGAGAAAAAAATACCTTCATCAAGAACATCACTTCCATATGCATCCATCATGATATAGTATGAAGCTTTTTCTGGTTCACAGCCCATATGCTCCATGAGAGAAAACATCTCTGCAACACCCTGAGGATAGCCTGTATGACTGTTAGACGATAACATCAATTCAGTTCGTTTAGATAATAAAGTTTGTAAGAGGAGAACTAGTGGAAGAGGGAAGCATAACTCTGAAAATACCTATAGAAGAATGTACAGTAACCAATCAACTATTTTGCTCAGACAAACAAATACAAGATACATATGAATCTCCATTCTGATATAACATGAACAATAGCCTAAAGGACTACTCTATTACATAATGCATAGCTAATTCTTGAAGATAGTCTATGGACAATCATATAATTTCAAATATCATCTTACATGTTTGAAAACAGAACTACTTTTTTCAGCAAACACTCAAAATTTTTATGACAAAAAACACCTAAATTTTAACTATTGTGAAGAGTCAGAACTCTCCACGATAGTGCAGTAAGCTTAACTGACTAAATTACCAACCTATACAAAAAATCTTACAAATCCACAAGATCACTAGTCAAAACTGATCCACTTTTGACAATAAAAACATATTTCAAAATGCAAAAAATCATAACCCTTTCTGTTTTGAAATCACTATACACATAACAAACAACAAAAAACATACTTTTATGATCTTTTTTCACTACAATTTCAAAAAGGATCTCCATAAACTAGATGAATCTTGAAAAAGAAAAAATCTTTTCAGTTTCCTGCAAACACCCAAAAGAAAAAAAGCAAAGAAAATGAAAAATACCTTTTTAGTATAAGACTTGTTTGAGCGGCACAAAGAGAAAGGAAGTGAAAGAGGAATAACAGTAGCAGTAGCAATGGATGTCATGATTAATAAAAAGATTTGTTTTGTTTTTTACATCCATTGAAGAGTTAGGGATTCATCATCTCAATACTCTTTTTGTCAGGGCCTTTGAAGGCGCGTCGGGATGGCGATAGATTTTTCTATTTTCTGTGCTAGGGCTTCGGATGGAGCTGTTGACCGTCGGAGAAGAGAAGAGGACGGCAGTGGCGGCGAGCGGAGGTAGAGAAGTTGATTTGTGTTAATGTGGCGTGACAGATACTGATTTCTTCGAGGAAAGACGACGGAATGGAGATGGGAAGAGAGAAAGGGAGGTCGGCGGAGACCATGTTTGCTATTCTCATGAGAAACCCTGATAGCAAAAACTGTCACAAAGAAATTAAGGGCACTCTTGATTTTCATAAATTGGGGGAAAATATACATATGTGGAATATTAATATTTCAACAAAAATTTTAGTAGGCACACTTGTAAAGGGTCTTTTTTAAAAATATTTTCATATAGAGCTCACTTTAAAGTTATTATGATTTATTATTAATGTTTTTATGATTATTATTAATGTTTATTTTTTGCAAATACAAATGGTAAGGAGAGTTAAAATTGTTGGAGGGAATATAAAATTTAAGAGAAAATTTTAAGGCCACACTTATAATGTGTTGTTTTTACAATAATAAAAATAGAATATTTTAAAAGTGTGGTCATACAAGTTAATAATTGTTGCCAATTATATCATATTGTAGCAACACTTATAAAGTGTAGCTTATACCATCAAAGAGTACACTTTTCAAGTGTTGCCAATATCAATGTTGCTAAAAGTTAAAAACATTGGCTACGCTTTAAAACTGTTCCCAAAAATACTTTAGGCAACACTTTAAAAGCGTAGTCCAGAATTAGTGTGGCTGTAGACCTAAAATGGTGTAGTGCAAGGTCGGATGTGGGCTGCCTGCATCGGTCGTGACCTGCACATTGCTTAGCCGATGTCGGCCGTGGACTGCTCGCATTGGCCTTGGCTTGTGCACATCGCTCAGCCATCGTCGGGTGGGGACTTCATACATCGGCCTAGGCCTATAAATAACGGCCAGGTGACATCGGGCATTGCAGGCCACCATTGGCTTTGGCATGCACAACGGTTAACCCACATTGAGCGTGGCCTTCCCTCATTATCTTTGGCTTGCACAAAACGGTCAACCAATGTCTGACGTAGCCTTCCCGCATGCCTTTGGCCTGCACACAACGATCAGCAAACGTCAAACTTCGCCTATCCGCATCGCCTTATTCATGCACACAATGGTCAACCGAGAATGGGCTGCACCTATTGTCCCAGTTTGCACACATCGATCAACTGACGTCAGATGTGGTCTGCCACCATCGTCTGTAGCTTGCACACATTGGTCTGTCGACATCAGACGTGGCCAGCATGCATCCTCCGTAGCCTGCACACATCGTTATTCCCACGTTAGACATGGCCTAGCCACATCGCATGTGGCCTGCACACTTTGCTCTGCCAACGACGACGTTTCTACCCACATCGTCTATAGCTTTCACTTGTTAGACGAGTGACGCCTCATGCGACGACATTGATCTTGGTCTAGTCGACAGCATGTGGATGTCCATGCCGAACAAAAATCAATAGAGTTCGAAACACCCTTCTTGGTTAACAACATATTCATCTATTTTTACAGTATCTATTCTCAACGTTTCGCCTCACGTGGTTCATTCATACCAATTTTCATTACGTTTACGGTTCATACGATATTGTAACATCGTTTATTTTTACGAATATCTACAAAATGGTTAGTTTCACATGTTTAGAAGTATTTTCGAGAAATTTCATTTCCAACTTTTATTCATTTTTTAAATTTAGTTTTAATGTTTTTTTTACCTCATATTTGAAAAATTAAAAAATATGAAATTGTTGAATTTAAAGTTACTTTATTTATGTGTGAATTTTTGGTGCTAATTTTATAATTTTTCCATATTTTCCCTATAATTAATTACCCATTTTCAGAAATTACCAAACAAAAATATAACTTAAAAAAATTGTTGAAATGGTTGAATTTAAGGTTATTTTATTTATCTATTTATTTTTTTATTTTCATCTTTTTCCTATTTTTATTAACAATTTACCCATTTTCAAAATTTACCGAACGAAAATAAAAATATGTAAAAACTTGTTGAAATTGTTGAATTTAATGTTCTTGTATTCATTTTTTAATTTTTGTCGTCAATTTTGTATTATTATTTTTTTCATATTTTTCCTATTTTATTATTCATGAATTACCCATTTTCGGGATGTACTGAATGAAAAAACAAATTAAAAATAATTTGTTGAAATTGATGATTTTAAGGTTACTATATTTTTTTGTGAATTTTTGAAGTTAATTTTATATTTTGTTTTCATATTTTTCTAGTTTTTATTCATGAATTACCCATTTTCGGTATTTACCAAACAAAAATAAAAATTAAAAGAAATTGCTGAATTTAAGGTTATATTTATTTGTGAATTTTTGGCGTTAATTTTATTAAACTTTTTTTCATATTTTTCCTTTTTTTATTCATCAATTACTCATTTTCGAGATATACCAATCAAAATAAAAAAAAATTAAAAATTGTTGAATTTAAGGTTACTATATTTGTTTGTGAAGTTTAGGTGTTATTTTAATATTTATTTCATATTTTTTCTTATGTTTAATTAATCAGTAACTCATTTTTAGGATCTACCATAAAAATAAAATATAAAAAAATTGTTGAAAACTATTTTTTTATATATAAAACTTATTTATGGAAGATAAGTGTGCTTGTACCTTAGAACGTGCATTTTGGATTGTACATGTTCATTATGAATCTTCGAAAAAACAGTCTACTCCTCTTAGTTAGAATCTGCGTCACAGAATCAAGAGCTCCAAGTAGGCCACATATGAGACGTGGCATGTGCCCGTCGTGCAAGCGACGTCAGCCAACTGCAGGCGGCATCAACCAAGGTCTGCACGCATCGCATGTGGTATGTGTGCATCTGGCAAGAAACATCGTCGTGTGAATGGCATGAAGCATTGCCTGTAGCTAGTGCACATCTGGCAAGCGACGTCGGCCAATTACACGCAGCATCAACCAAGGCATGCACGTATTAGTCGTCGTGTGTGCACATAAGTTGGGCGACATCAACGTCAGCCAATAGTAGGCAACATCAGCCAATGCATGTGCTCTTCGAGCAAGCGACATCTGTGAACGACAAGCAACATCGGCCAGACGACATTGGTCGTGGACCGCCCGCATCGATTGTGTGCTGTTGCACATCGCAGTCGACGTTGGCCATGGACTACCCGTATTGGCCACGACTTGTGCACATCGCTTAATCATTATCGTACGTAGACTTCCCGCATCTCCCTTGGCCTGCACACAACAGTTAGCAAACGTCAGGCGTTACCTTCCTGCATCGCTTTTGACCTGCAAAACATTTTCAGCCGACATCGGACGTGGCCTGCTCGCATCACTTGTGGCCTGCACACAACGGCCAGCCGACGTCGGACGTGGTCTGCTCGCATCACCTTTTACCGGTATACAATAGTCATCCGACATTAGTAGTGGGATGCAACTACTGTTCGTGTCCTGCACACATAGCTCAAATGACATCGGACGTGGCCTGCCAGTATCATCCGCAGCCTGCACACATCGGCCTACAGACGTCAAACGTGGACTTCCAGTATTTTCCATAGCCTGCACACATCGGTCTGTCGACATCGAATGTAGCCTTCCATTATATTCTGTAGCCTGCACACATCACGTTAGACGTGACCTGCTAGCATCGACTGTAGCCTGCACACATTAGTATGTCGACGTCAGACGTGGCCTGCTAGCATTGTCAGTAGCCTGCACACATTGGTCTACCGATGTCAGCCAATGGCAGGCAACACCATTTAAGGTCTGCAAACATCAGACGTAGCATGTGCACATCTGGCTGGTGACATCAGCCAGTTGCATGCGGCGTCAGCCAAGGCCTACACGCACTAACGTAGCATGTGCGTATCTGGCAAGCGACGTCGGCCAATGGCATGCGATATTAGCTAAGGGCTACATACATGGAGTTGGTATGTGCGCATCTGGAAAGCGACATCGACCAATGGTATGCAGCATCAACAAAGGTCGGCACGCATCAGTTGTGATATGTGCACATCGGTTGGGAGACATCAGTCATGGTCTAAGTGCATCGGCCGGGTGACATCGGTTGTGGCTTGCACGGATCGGCAAAGCGACATCGGCCAAAGACAGGAAGCAACGACCAAGGCATACACACATCAACCATGGCGTGTGCAAATTCACTAGGAGACATCAGTCGTGGATTACAAGAATCTAACAGGCGACATCAACCAATGGAAGGACGCATCAACTAATTCTTGCACACATTTATGGCGTGCGCACATCGATAGGGCAACATTAGTCGTGGCATGCGTGCATTGGCCCAACGACGTGGGCCAACGAAAGAGAACATCAACCAAGGTCTTCACACATCTTACATGGTTTGTACGTATCTGGCAAGTGACGTCGGATAATGACATGCAACATCATCCATGTCACACGCATATCACTCATGGCGTGTGTGCATCAGTTTGGCGAAATCGACATCGGCCAATTGCAGGCACCATAGTCCATGGCTTGTGCGCTTCATGTAAGCGGCGTCGGCCAATGACTGGCATCATCAGCCAAGGCCTGCACGCATCTTACGTGGCAAGTGCACATATGGAAAATGACGTCGGCCAATGGAATGCAACATCACACAAGGCTTGCACGTATCACGCGAGGCGTGTGTGCATCAACTGGGCGACATTTGCATCGGCCAATGTCAGGCAGCATAAGCCAATGCTTGTGCACTTCAGGCAAGGGACATTGTACAATGGCAGGCAACATAAACCAAGGCATGCACGCATCAGTCGTGCCGTGTGTGCATCAATAGGGCAACATCGGTGTCGGCCAACGACAGGATACATCATCCAATGTCTACTTGTTTTGGGAAAGCGACATCAGCCAATGGTAAGCGACATCGGCCAAGTGACTTTAGTCGTGGAATACCACATTGGTTTTGGAATATGCACATCACCCAGTCGACATCAGGTGTAGACCAGACGCATCATCTGTGGCTGGTGCACATCACTCAACAGTTGTTAGGCTTGGCCTTCCTGCATCTCCCTTGGCCTGCACACAATGGTCAACTTACATCGGACGTGGGCTACACGCATCGCAGTGGCATGCACATTTCTAGCCAACGTCAATCGTGGACTGCCCACATCAGCCATGGATTATGCACATCGCTCAACCATTGTCGGGGGTGGACTGCCCAAATTGTCCTTAGCCTGCAAACAACGGTCAGACGACATCGGGCGTTGCCTTCCCCCATCGCTTTGAGCCTTCACAACGGACAACCGACCTCAGGCGTGGCCTCCCTGCATGACATTTGGCCTGCACACAATGGTGAGCTGACGTGGTACATGGTCTTCCTGCATTGCCTTTTGCCTACACACAACAATCAGCCAATGTTTGACGTGGCTTGCACAAAACAGTCAGCCGACGTCGGCCAACGGCAAGCGGTATCAGCCAAGCGACATTAATTATGGACTACGCACATCGGTCATTGCTTACATACATTGCCCAGCTAATGTTAGCGTGGACTGCCCAGATTGGTCGTGGCTTCTGCACATCGCTCGGTCATTCTCGGGCGTGGACTGCACACATTGCCCTTGGAGTTCACACAACGCTTAGCCAAAGTCTTGTGTTTCCTACTCGCGTCACCTTTGGCATGCACACAATGGAGAATCGATGTCGTGCGTGTCCTGCCCGTATCGCCTTTAGCCTACACAGAACGGTCAGCCTACGTCGGACATGGTCTGCCCGCATCATCATCCAAGGTATATGTGCATCACCCGTCGAGTGTGTGCATCGACTGGCCAAAATCATCATCGACCAATGGCAGGCACCATCGTCCAAGGTTTGTGCTCTTCATGCAAGCAATGTCGGACAACGGCATGCAGCATCAACCAAGGAATGCATGCATCTCACATGGCATGTGTGCATTTAGAAAGGGACGTTGGCCAATGCAATGCAGCATCGGTCAAGGCCTGCACGCATCATGTGTGGAGTGTGAGCATCAGTTGTGCGACATTTGAATCGGCCAACGTCAGGCAACATCAACTAAGGTCTGTATGCCTCAGGCAAGAGACATTGGCCAACGACAAGCAACATCATCCAAGGACTTCATGCATCAGCCATGGTGTGAGCGCATTAGTTGGGCGGCATTAGCGTCAGCCAACGGCAGACAACATCAGCTAAGAGCTTTGTGCTTTGGAAAAGCAACATCAACTAACAGAAAGCGACACCGGCAAGGCGACATTAGTGGTGGATTGTCATATCGGCCTTGGCCTATGCACATCGCTCAGCCTATGTCATGCGTGGACCGGTCCTATCGTCCTTGTCTTGTGCACATCACTCAGTGGTCGTCGAGCTTGGCCTTCCAACATTGCCCTTCACCTGCACACAACGGCCATCCAACGTGTGACGTGGGCTGATCGCATCAGCCATTGCCTGCACATTGATCAGCCGATGTTGGTCGTAGATTTTCATCATAGAATATAGCTTGTGCACATATCTCAACCGTTGTCGGTCGTGGACTGCCCGCATCGCCCTTGTCCTGAAAACAATGGTCAAGCGACATCCGACATTGCCTGCCCCGGTCGCCTTTGGCCTGCTCAACAGTCAGCCCACGTTAGGTGTAGCCTTCCCGCATAGCCTTTGTCCTGCACACAAAGATGAGCTGACTTCGGATGTGGCCTTCCCATATTACCTTTGGCCTGTACACAACTGTCAACCGACGTCGATGTGGCCTACCCGCATCGTCTTTGGCTGTACAAAATAGCCAGCCGACGTCGAACGTGGGTTACAACTATCGTCTCGGGCCTACACACATCGGTTAGCCAATGTCAGATGTGACTTGCCAACATCGTGTGTAGGCGAACACATCGGTCTACCTACGTCATATTCATCCTACTAACATTGTTTGTAGCCTGCACACATGGTCTGCCGACGTCAAACGTGGCCTACCCGCATCGCATGTGGCCTATACATTGGTTAGATGATGTCGGTCGTGGACTGCCCGTATCGTCCATGGATTATGCACATCTCTCATTCGTCATAGTGTGTGGACTGCCAGTATCGCCTTAGGCATGCAAACAATGTCCAGGAGACATCGGGCATTGCCTGCCCCAATTGCCTTTTGCCTGCACACAATCGTCAACTGGCGTTGGACGTGTCCTTCCTGCATGCCTTTGTCCTGCACACAACGGTCAGCCAATGTCAGACATTGCCTACCCGCATCGCCTTAGTCCTACAAACAACGGTAAATCGATGTCGTACAGGGCCTGCACTTATCATCCGTGGCCTTCACACATCGGTCAGCCGATGTCGGACGTGTCCTACAATCATCGTCCTTAGCTTGTATACATTATTTTGTAGATGCGTACGTGGCCTTCCAGCATCGTACATACCATGCACACATCAGTATGCCGACGTTAGACGTGTCCTGACCGCATCGCGTGTGGCGTGGACACTTCGCTCAGCCGATATCAGACTATCCTACCTGTATCATCCGTGGCTTGCACTTGTTAGACGAGCGACGTCGCATGCAGTGACATTGGTCAAGGTCTAGTAAACAACATGCAAATGTCAATGCCGAACAAAATCAAAAGAGTTTGAAACACCCTTTCTGCATAAAAATAAATTCATCAATTTTTCATCATCTATTCTTAACGTTTCCACCTCACATGGTTCAGTCGTACAAATTTTCATTACGTTTATGGTTCGTATGATATTGAAAAATCTTTTATTTGTACAAATATGTACTTTATCATTAGTTTCACATGTTTAGAAGTATTTTCGAGCATTTTCATATTTTTTTCGACTTCTATTCATTTTTAAAGTTTATATTTTTGGTTTTTCATTTTTTACGTCATATTTTAAAAATTAAAATTTATGAAATTATTGAATTTAAGGTTACTTTATTTATTTATGAAGTTTTGGCGCTAATTTAATAATTTTCTATATTTTCAAATATTTTATTAATTAATTACCCATTTTTAGGAATTACCGAACAAAATAACACAACTTTGAAGAAATTAACCAATATCATTAGCGAAACCTTATCATGAGAAGTATAGGTTGACTACCAATTCTCCCAATGTAATCATGATATCATCAAGAGCATAACAAACCTTATACCATAAAAGGCACTCATAACATAAAGAGAAATGCAACTCATACTAATATGTAAGACTCTTAATTATTACCAAACTACCAAGGATTTTGGTCTCAAGCTTGAATAAGGATAGAAGAAGAGATAAGGATATCAACTACCATTCCACTCAACTCATTTTCCCCTACTTAGGGTAAAGCCATCTTCAAGGTCTCATTCTTCAAACTACCATTATACCTCTCACAAGGTAGGAATCATACTACCCTCAATTCATGCACATCAAGACTAAACATCAACCTTACAATTCAAGCATAACACTCTCATCTTAGGATTCAATCTTAGATAAACTCTCTTAAACATAACCTCATTAATCTCTTAGGCACCTCATATTTCAACCTCTTGAAATGGAAACTCCTTCTTTCTCACAACATTACCACATTCTTTCAATACTCCTCAAATTTACATATTAACTTTTCTACTATCATCATACACAACTTTAAGATAACTCATTTTCCCCCAAAAGGAATTCATTCAACCATTTCAACTCTTCCCATGCTTAGAACTACATCACCATACTTCCAATCTCATAAGTCACACATAGCCATAAATGGAATCACATCACAATCCTCAAAACTAACCTTCACTTTTACTCCTCTAGCCACAAAACCATCATAAGCATCAAAACTCACATTTCTCTACCTCAATCTTAGAAACATCTCCCTATCCAAGCAATCACATCTAAAAAATTATCGGACAAGGGAAAAAAAGAGAGAGACCTTATGGAGTTAAGTTCTACGGCACGATACAAGAGTAATGAAGAAAGTGAAACTCTATCGTCCTATAGCCTCTCATCCATGGATGTGTCGTGACTCACACCAATGAACAAGACTCTACTAGACGTGGCTTGTGAGACTGTAGACCCTAAACGTTTTCCGATAAACTTATGCTGAGATACCAAGTTTGTAATGACCCAAAAGTACCCCCTAAAATAAGGGAGCACCCTTAGGTCGGAACAATTGCGTACTTTGACCTTTGGGAGGTCTTGTACAAGCCTTAGCTATCATTCATTACATAAGACGTGAAAAGTAGTGCGGAATTAAAAACTTTTCACGAGTAAAATAATAATAGAAACATCTTTCATAAAATCTAAGGAATGATATTGTCTACACAAGCCAACTTAAAGACATGAAATAAATATCATATGGACACGGCCCTTTACATTAAAAGAAATACATAAAAAGTCTTAATGCTAGAATCTAATAAATAGAACTATGCCCTCGAATAGATGAGGACATACATAGTATTGAGAGAGTCTTTTCCAAACTTGTCTTCTAGTCTTCAACTTGCCTCAAACCTATACTTATTAAGTATAGAAAAGTTGGGGTTAGTACAAAACAATTTACTTAGTATGGGGTTAGTACAAGAAATTTATTTTTAAATTTATTTTTTTAAAAAAACAAATTGTACTAAGTATGGCACATACAAAAACATGCAAAAGGGACATTTTCGTAAAATAAGATTTCATGTCAAATAAGTAAGACCTTCATGATATAGAGTTAAAATAGTGTAAGAAACATCATTTATCACATAATCAAATAGTTCCATAATTTTAGCACAAGGAGTCACTTTACAGTGAACTCCAAAAATCTTACAGTGAAACAGTGAAGCAGTGACAACATTACAGTGAACATTTCTTTCCAAGCATAATGAACTCATTTCCTTTGAGGTTTCCCTAACCAAGTTATACTAAGACTCCCTAAGGTAAGACAAGAAGGGACGACCCATACACCCCCTTCAAGACACCAAAGCGATCCTTAAGACTACCAACCATAGGCTACCTCGCACGGAAATCAAGTCCACACTCTTGGCTAGACATTAGAAGAACATTCATACTTTATGGACTTCACATAGTGCCCCACTCCAAAGAGACTTTGTAAGTTACACTAAGTGCAATGTGAGAGTAGTATCCCATACTCCCACTCCTACTTAGTGACCCTTGAGGATTCTCTTGGTCCAAGTACACTACATGCATCCCTCTTAGCTTCATTAAATGAAACTTAGCTCTAACTTGCGTCCTTACCATTAGACTTTAAGTATTCTAACTTCATTTGCAATACATGATAACTCATTCATACACTTCATATAGAACACACCAAGACTCCCCTTTCGGAAGGTCTACTTACTGCAATGTATAGATGACGTCCCATACCACCACCTACCCTAAGTAGTACATTCTTTTAGTAGACTTAGTTATTTTATTATTTTGTGGGAGAATAACTTTAACCGACATAGACCATGAAATCTAGACATGGAATCCCGATACTACCCTTATCGGATGAGGGTTGCCCACTTGCCTCGGGTGGGGTCCTTCTCTTAGCTTTTACATGGCTTTGTCCAATAGCTACACCTATGCAGGCGCATAGTTAAAGGATAAGGAGATTTCTACTAAGTATCTGACTCTATACTAATGAGGAATACTCATCTCAAGAGGTACATTGGGTACAACATCTCTACTCACAATGTGCACCCACCCCTTCTTAAAATTCTGTCGATGCTAAGCATAACTCCCCCAGGAGTCTTAAACATTCATTACTAAGGGTCAAGGATAACTTTTGGACATCCCATCTCAACTCACAATGGGTATCCATCCTCCAATCTACATTAGAAAGATCTTGGGAGGTAGTGAGGTCGCTACTAAACACTTCATCTTAACTCACAATGGCTGTTCACCCCAAAACTCCCCTTTTTATTCACATTCTTTAACTTCATTCATTCATTCATCCAAAGTGTGAGTATGTGTGTACATGTGAGCACACCTTTCACATAAATCATTCCTTTCATAACATTGGCTTCTAAACATGGTTGCATCTTCATTCATAATATTTCACACTTGAATCATGCTTCACATAATCATAAAGTTCCTTCAGACATTATCTCTAGCATACTTCACATAAAAAGCTTCATAAAACATATCAACAAGAACAACATCATTATCATCTTACTTTACATAATATGCCTTCATAAAGTACATAAACAAGAACAACATCATTTTCATCACACTTCACATAATATGCCTTCCTAAAGTACATCAACGAGAAAAAATCATTATCTTCATACTTCACATAATATGCTTTCATGGCCTCATTCATAATACACAATATATTCACATTCATATATTTCAAGTAAACACCGCCACCAAAGATGGACCATACAACTCAAGAGAATTTCATAATAAGAGTTAAGCAATGTAACCAACTTACCATTAATACAAGCTTTCACCACCTATAATCAATACCTCAATGATACTTCATAAAATAGCCATTAGGGCAGTAGCTAAGTCACACTATAACGATAAATGAACTCTAACTCTAACATTATCAAATCCTGCTCATTAGACCCATTTCATAAGTCAAAAGTTGATAAAAGCAATAACATGGTATCATTGAAGTTTTAGCATTAAATCACCAACTAAAATTAAAAATAGCATATTTGAATCCTTTAAAACGTTTTCATGCAAGACCCATACTTAGAGTCCAAGATAGAAGAAGTTAGGGTTTGAAAACCTCTTTTGAAATTTCATAGAAATGACTTCTTGAATGGAAGAGAGTTAAAGGATGAATATTATACCTCAATGAGAAGGATACCCAAATACTTTTTATGAAGAAACATCCACCTCCAACCCTCCAAGCCCTTCTTTGAGTCCAAGCTTCTATTTGATTTTGAGAGAGTCTTTCTAGAGAGAAGGTTTTGAGTTTTAGGAAATGAAGTCTAAAATTAGGTCTAAGTGTTTGTACACTCTTAATATATCTAAAAGACCCTAAAAATATCATCCTAGGTTTATGAAAGACTTGGGGTGAATTTTTTTTGACAGCTTTTTCGCAGGCCACCTACGTCCACCCACAAACGGACTGTCTCCCAGTCGACGCCCCTTAGATAGGGTCCGTCATTCGGACTGCAACTCCAATATGTGCAGTCTTGGCTAGCCTTGCAGTTCCAATCGACGCTCAAGGTGTATGGGCTGTTTGTGGCCGTCGTTTGTAAATGTTTGGTATTTTCTTGCCAAATGAATGGGGTCCTCTTCTAGGTCCCCTCGTGGGTCCTAAGTGGGGTCATACCCGGACGTCAAACCCCTATACTAAGTCATACAGGTCTTAGGAATATCCAACATCAATTTAGATTAAAAAGAACACGTAAAACTCACTAAAACACATGAAGACACACACAATCTAAGGTATATCGTCCGAACGTCATGGACGTTCTTGGGCGTTTGACATCCAAACGTGACCAAACTTCACAGAATGCCTAAGAACATCATTATAACTCATTTTAACACAAAATTAACTCATGAAACATTCACGAAGCTCTAGTTCACCTTAGTTCATTTTATGGTGTTACATTCTCCCCCACTTTGAACAATATTCGTCCTCGAATGACACTAAACTCTTTTAAGAACATTTAGGACTTACTATCAGCACATAGCACATCCAATCAAGTATTAAACATTCATAATCAATGTATTAACTCACAAGGAACACCAACAACACATTGACAAGTATTTTGCTAGGCAACACAGACCACTCTTGGAAAATAATTTCCACACTTCAAAACACATTCTCATTCCTCATTTATGGAGGAACTACCTACTCCAACATTAAACATGATCATCAACATCATTTCTAAACACATTGAAACCATTGTTCATGAAAAATGCATTTTCTCAAATCTTTGAACTTCTTTTACAGTAAATGCAACAACTGAACAGTGAAACATCCTAAAATCCATTAATTCATCTTTCAATCAATTTTATCATGAAGGCATGACCACATGAGAGAAAACATCATACTAAATCACATTATAACATGATAACACAACTTTGAAGCAATTAAGAAATATCATCAGCTACACCTTATCATGAGAAGTATAGGTTGACGACCAATTCTCCCAATGTAATCAAGATATCATCAGGAGCTTGCAAAACCTTATACCATCAAAGGCACTCATAACATAAAGAGAAATGCAACTCATACTAATATGTAAGACTCTTAATTATTACCAAACTACCAAGGATTTTGGTCTCAAGCTTGAATAAGGATAGAAGAAGAGATAAGGATATCAACTACCATTCCACTCAACTCATTTTCCCCTACTTAGGGTAAAGCCATCTTCAAGGTCTCATTCTTCAAACTACCATTATACCTCTCACAAGGTAGGAACTCATACTACCCTTAATTCGTGCACATCAAGACTAAACATCAACCTGACAAGTCAAGCATAACACTCCTCTTAGGATTGAATCTTAGATAAACTCTCTTAAAAATAACCTCATTCAACTCTTAGGCACCTCATAGCTCAACCTCATGAAATGGAAACTCCTTTCTCACAACATTACCAAATTCTTTCAACACTCCTCAAATTTACACTTTAACTTTTCTACTATCATCATACACAACTTTAAGATACTCATTTTTCCCCAAAAGGACTTCACAACCATTTCAACTCTTACCATGCTTAGAACTACAACACCATACAATTTCACATCACCATACTTCCATTCTCATAAGTCACACATAGACATAAATGGCATCACATCACAATCCTCAAAACTAACCTTCACCTTTACTCCTTTAGCCACAAACCATCATAAGCATAAAAACTAACCTTTCTCTCCATCAAACATAGAAACATCTCCCTATCCAAGCAATCACATCTAGAAAATAATCGGACAAGAGAAAAGAAGAGAGAGACCTTATGGAGTTAAGTTCTATGGCACGATACAAGAGTAATGAATAAAATGAAACTCTATCATTCTATAGCCTCTCATCCATGGATGTGTCGCGACTCACACCAATGAAAAAGACTCTACTAGACGTGGCTTGTGAGTCTTTAGACCCTAATCTATTTTCCATAAACTTATGCTGTGATACCAAGTTTGTAACGACTTGAAAGTAGCTCCTAGAAGAAGGGAGCACCCTTAGGTTGGAACAATTGTGTACTTTGACCTTTAGGAGGTCTTGTACAAGTCTTAGCTATCATTCATTACATAAGACATGAAAAGTAGTGCGGAATTAAAAAAATTCACGAAAAAATAATAATAGAAACACTTTTCATAAAATCTAAGAAATGATCTCGTCTCACAAGCCAACTTAAAGACATGACATAAATATCATAGGCACACGACCCTTTACATTAAAAGAAATAATTAAAAATTATTAATTCTAGAATATAATAAATAGAACTATGCCCTCGCGTTGCATGTGTGCATCAGCAAGGTGACATTTGCATCGGCCAATATCAAGAAAAATCAGCAATCACTTGTGCGCTTCAGGCAAGCGACGTTGTACAATGGCAAACAACATAAACCAAGGCCTGCACGCATCAGTCGTGGCGTGTGCGCATCGATAGGGCAACATCGGCGTCGTCCTATGGCAGGCAATATCATCCAAGGTGTACTTTTTTCGGATAAGTAACATCGGCTAAGAAACTTTAGTTGTGGACTACCACATTGTTCATGGCCTATTCACATCACTCAGTCGACATCAAGGGTAGACCGGCTGCATCGTCCATGGCCGGTGTACATCACTCAAAAGTTGTAAGGCTTGTCCTTCCTGCATTGTCCTTGGCATGAACACAATGGCCAGCTGACATCGAACGTGGGTAACACGCATCGGCGTGGCATGCATATTTCTCGGCCAACGTCGGTCGTGAACTGCTCGCATGAGCCGTGGATTATGCACATCGCTCAACCATGGTCAAGGGTGGACTGCCCAAATCACCTTTTACCTGCAAATAATGGTCGGGCGTTGCTTGCCCACATCGCGTTTAGCCTGCACAATGTTCAGCCGACATCGGGCATGGCTTTCCCGCATGGCGTTTGGCTTACACACAACAGTGATCCTACATGGGACATGGCATTCCCCCATCGCCTTTGGCCTACACACAACGGTCAGCCAACGTCTGATGTGGCTTGCACAAAATGGTAAGCCGACGTTGGCTAACAACAAGCAGCATCGGCCAGGTGACATTTGTCATGGACCGCGCGCATCGGTCGTGGCCTGCACACATTGCCCAGCTAACGTTGGCGTGACTGCCCGGATCAGTCGTTGCTTGTGCCAATTGCTAAGTCATTCTCGGGCGTGGACTGCATGCATTTACTTTGGCCTTCACACAATGGTGAGCTGACATCGGGCGTTGCCTACCCGCGTCACCTTTGGCATGCACACATTGGCGAACTGACGTCGGAAGTGTCTTGCCCGTATCGCCTTTGGCGTACACACAATGGCCAGCCGACGTCGGACGTGGTCTACCTGAATCGTCTCTGGCCTACACACAATAATCAGTTGACGTCAGACGTGTGCTGCTAGCATCGTCCATAACCCGCACACATAGGTCTGCTAAGTCTAACATGGCCTTCCAGCATTGTCCGTAGCCTAAACATATTTGGTCAGTCGACGTCAGATGTGGCCTGCCAGCATTTTCTGTAACTTGCACACATTGGTCTACCAATAATGAACGTGGCCTGTCAGCATCGTCCATAGCCTGCACACATCGGCTGCCGATGTCATCCAATAGCAGCCTGCATTAGCCATAGCATCTGACGTAACATGTGTGCATCAGGCAAGCAACGTCATCCAATGGCATGCGACTTCAGCCAAGGCATGTATGCACGGACGTTGCATGTTCGTATCTGGCAATCAACGTCAGCCAAGAACTGCATGCACGGGCATAGTATGTGCGCATCTTGCAAGCGACGTGAGCCAACAACATGCCGCATCAGCTAGGCCTACACGCATCAGCTGTGGCATGCGCATAACGGCTGGGCGCCATCAACCGTGGTCTGAGAGCATCGAACAAGCAACATCTGTTATGGCGTGCACGCATCGGCTAAGCGACATCGGCCAACTGCAGCAGTGAAAGCCAAGGCCTACACGCATCAGTTGTGGTGTGTGCGCATCATTTCGATGACATCGGTTGTGGACTACGTGCATCGTCTAGGCGACATCGATTAATGAAAGGCATCATCAGCCAAGGCCTACATGCATCATCCATGGCATGTGCGCATAGATTGCGCGACATCGATAGTGGCATACAAGCATCGGCTAGGCCACGTCGGCCAACGATAGGCAACATCAACCAAGATCTTCACGCATATGATGTGGTTTGTGTGTATTTGGAAAGCGATGTAGGACAACAAAATACATCATCATCGAAGGCATGCACGCATCACCTGTCTATTGTGTGCATCAGTTAGGAAAAATCGTTGTCGACCAACGACAAGCACCATCGTCCAAGGCTTCTACTCTTCATACAAGCGATGTGGGCCAACAACAGGCAGTATCTATCAAGGCATGCATGCATCTAACATGACATGTGCGCATTTGACAAGGGACGTTGTCTAATACAATGCAGCATCGACCAAGGCTTTCACGTATCATACGTGGCGTGTGAGCATCATTTGCGCGACATTTGAATCGGCCAATGTCAAACAACATCAACTAAGGCCTGTGTGCCTTGGGCAAGAGACGTTGGCCAATGGCAGGCAACATCAACCAAGGACTTCATGCATCATCCATGGCGTGAGCATATCAGCAGGGCGACATCAGCGTTGGCCAACGTTAGGCAGCATCAGCCAAGGACTGTGTGCTTTGGGAAAGCGACATCAGCAAACAGAAAGAGATACCGGCAAGACAACATTGGTGGTGGACTGCCGCATCGACCTTGGCCTATGCACATCGCTTAGTATATGTTAGGCGTGGATTAGCCGCATTGTCCGTGGCTTTGCACATCACTCAGCGGTCGTCAGGCTTGGCCCTACAACATCGTACTTGACTTGCAGACAACGGGCATCTAACGTCGGATATGGGATGCACGTATCGGCCATTGCATGCACATTGATTAGCCGATGTCGGTCGTAGACTACCATCATCGGCTATAGCTTATGCACATCGCTCTACATTTTTTGGGCGTGGACTTCCCGCATCAAATTTGTCCTACAAACATTGGTGACATCCGGCTTTGCCTGCCCTGGTCACCTTTGGCCTGCTCAACGGCCAGCCCACGTCAGGTGTAGCCTTCCCGCATAGCCTTTGTCCTGTACACAAAGGTGAGCTGACGTCGGATGTGGCCTTCCCACATTTCCTTTGGCCTGTACACAACGGTCAGCCAACGTCGACGTGGCCTACCCGCATCGTCTTTGGCCTGCATACAACAACCAGCCGACGTTGCATGTGGGTTGGACCTATCGTCCCCGGACTGCACACATCGGTCTATCGACGTCAGATGCATCCTACCAACATTGTTTGTAGCCAGCACACATGGTCTACCGACGTCAAACGTGGCCCACCCGCATCGCATATGACCTGTACATTTCTTAGCTGACGTCGGTCATGGACGTCCTGCATCGGCCATGGCTTATGCACATCGCTCATTCATCATAGTTTGTTGACTTCCAATATCTCCTTAGGCCTGCAAACAATGCAAGGCGACATCGGTCATTGCATACCGCCATTGCCTTTGGCCTTCACACAATGGTCAACCGGCATTGGACGTGGCCTTCCTGCATGCCTTTGTCCTGCATACAACGGCCAGCCAACGTCAGACATTGCCTACCTGCATCATCTTAGTCCTGCACACAAAAGTAAACCGACGTCGCACGTGGCCTACACTTATCGTCCATAGCCTTCCCACATCGGTCAGCCGACGTCGGACGTGTCCTGCAATCATCGTCCTTAGCTTGTATACATTGGTCTGTAGATGCGTACGTGGCCTCCCAGCATTGTCCATAGCCTGCACACACAATCTGCCAACATTAGATGTGGCCTGACCACATCGCATGTGGCGTGGACACTTTGCTCAGACGTTATCGAATTATCCTACCTGCATCATCCGTGGCTTTCACTTGTTTGACGAGCGACGTCACATGCGGTGACATTGATCGAGGTCTAGTCAACAACATGCAAATGTCCATGCTGAACAAAATCAAAAAGTTTGAAACACCCTTTCTGCATAAAAATATATTGATCAATTTTCCATCATCTATTCTTAACGTTTCCACCTCACGTGGTTCATTCGTACCAATTTTCATTACCTTTACGGTTCGTATGATATTGAAATCTTTTATTTGTGCAAATATGTACTTTATCATTAGTTTCACGTGTTTAGAAGTATTTTCGAGCATTTTCATATTTTGTTTCAACTTTTCTTCATTTATAAAGTTTACTTTTTCGGTTTTTCATTTTTACGTCATATTTTAAAAATTAAAATTTATGAAATTGTTGAATTTAAGGTTACGTTATTTATTTATGAAGTTTTGGCGCTAATTTTATAATTTTCTATACTTTTCCAATATTTTGTTAATTAGTACCCATTTTTAGGAATTACCGAACAAAAATAACACAACTTTGAAGCAATTAAGCAATATCATTAGCTACACCTTACCATGAGAAGTATAGGTTTACTACCGATTCTCCCAATGTAATCATGATACCATCAAGAGCATGAAAAACTTTATACCATCAAAGACAATCATAACATAAAGAAAAATGTAACTCATACTAATATGGAAGACTCTTATTTATTTCGAAACTACCAAGGATATTGGTCTCAAGCTTGAACAAGGATAGAAGAAGAGATAAGGATATCAACTACCTTTCCACTCAACTCATTTTCCAACACTTAGGATAAAACCCTCTTAAAGGTCTCATTCTTCAAAGTACCATTATGCCTCTCATAGGGTAGGAACTCGTACTACCCTCAATTCATGCACATCAAGACTAAACATCAACCTTATAAGTCAAGCATAACACTCTCCTCTTAGTATTCAATCTTAGTAAACTCTCTTAAACGTAACCTCATTCAACTCTTAGGCACCTCATAGCTCAACCTCATAAAATGGAAACTCCTTCTTTCTCACAACATTATGACATTCTTTCAACACTCCTCAAATTTACAACTTAACTTTTCTACAATCATTATACACAACTTTAAGATAACTCATTTTCCCCCAATAGGACTTCATTCAACCATTTTAACTCTTACCATGCTAAGAACTACATCACCATACTTCCAATCTCATAAGTCACACATAGCCATAAATGGCATCACATCACAATCCTCAAAACTAACCTTCACCTTTACTCATCTAGCCACAAAACCATCATAAACATAAAAAATCACCTTTGTCTCCCTCAAACTAAGAAACATCTCCCTATCCAAGCAATCACATCTAGAAAATCATCGGACAAGGGAAAAGTAGAGAGAGATCTTATAGAGTTAAGTTCTATGGCACAATACAAGAGTAATGAAGAAAGTGAAATGCTCTCGTCCTATAGCCTCTCATCCATGGATGTGTCATGAATCACACCAATGAACAAGACTCTACTCGACGTGGCTTGTAAGACTTTAGACCCTAAACTATTTCTCATAAACTTATGCTCTGATACCAAGTTTGTAACGACCCAAAAGTAACCCCTAGAAGATGGGAGCACCCTTAGGTCGGAACAATTGCGTACTTTGACCTTTCGTAGGTCTTGTACAAGCCTTAACTATCATTCATTACATAAGACATGAAAAGTAGTGCGGAATTAAAAACTTTTCACGAATAAAATAATAATAGAAACATCTTTCATAAAATCTAAGGAATGATCTCGTCTTTACCAGAAAACTTAAAGACACGACATAAATATCACAGGGACATGGCCCTTTACATTCAAAGAAATACATTAAAAGTCTTAATGCTAGAATCTAATAAATAGAACTATGCGCTCTAATAGATGAGGACATACATAGTATTGAGAGAGTCTTTTCCAAGCTTGTCTTCTAGTCTTCAACTTGCCTCCAACCTATACTTATTAAATATAGAAAAGTATGGGGTTAGTACAAAACAATGTACTAAGTATGGGGTTAGTACAAGACATTTATTTTTAAATTAAGTTTTTTTTTTTTAAAAAAAATGTACTAAGTATGGCATATGCAAAAACATGCAAAAAGGGACATTTTGGTAAAATACCAAATAAGTAAAACCTTCATGATTATAGAGTTAATATAGTGTAAGAATCATCATTTAGCACATAATAAAAGAGTTCCATAATTTTAGCACAAGGAGTCGTGAACTCCAAAAATCTTACAGTGAAACAGTGAAGCAGTGACAACATTACAGTGAACATTTCTTTCCAAGCATAATGAACTCATTTCCTTTGAGGTTTCCATAACCAAGTTATCCTAGGACTCCCTAAGGTAAGACAAGAAGGGACCGCCAATACACCCCCTTCAAGACACACCAAAGCGATCCTTAAGACTACCAACCATAGGCTTACCTCGCACGGGAATAAGTCCACACTCTTGGCTAGACATTAGAAGAACATTCATACTTTATGGACTTCACATAGTGCCCCACTCCAAAGAGACTTTGTAAGTTACACTAAGTGCAATGTGAGAGTAGCATCGCATACTCCCACTCCCACTTAGTGACCCTTGAGGATTCTCTTGGACCAAGTACACTACATGCATCCCTCTTAGCTTCATTAAATGAAACTTAGCTCTAACTTGGTTCCTTAACATTAGACTTTAAGTCTTCTAACTTCATTTGCAATACATGATAACTCATTCATACACTTCACATAGAACACACCAAGACTCCCCTTTCGGAAAGTCTACTTAGTGCAATGTATAGATGAATTCCCATACCACCACCTACCCTAAGTAGTACATTCTTTTAGGAGATTTAGTTCTTTCATTATTTTGTGGGGAAATAGATTGAACCAACATAGACCATGAAATCTAGACATGGAATCCCGATACTACCCTTATCGAATGAGGGTTCCCACTTGCCTAGGGTGGGGTCATTCTCTTAGCTTTTACATGGCTTTGTCCAATAGCTACACCTATGCGGGCGCATAGTTAAAGGATAAGGAGATTGCTACTAAGTAACTGACTCTATACTAACGAGGAGTACGCATCTCAAGAGGTACATTGGGTACAACATCTCTACTCACAATGTGCACCCACCCCTTCTTCAAATCCTCTCGATGCTAAGCATAACTCCCCCAAGGAGTCTTAAACATTCATTACTAAAGGTCAAGGATAACTTTTGGACATCCCATCTCAACTCACAATGGGTATCCATCCTCCAATCTACATTAGAAAGATCTTGGGAGGTAGTGAGGTTGCTAGTAAACACTGCATCTTAACTCACAATGAGTGTTCACCCCAAAATTCCCCTTTTTATTCACATTCTTTAACTTCATTCATTCATTCATACAAAGTGTGAGTACGTGTGTACATGTGAGCACACCTTTCACATAAATCATCCCTTTCATAACATTGTCTTCTGAACATGGTTGCATCTTCACTCATCATATTTCTTACTTGAATCATGCTTCACATAATCATAAAGTTCCTTTAGACATTATAGCTAGCATACTTTACATAACATGCTTCATAAAACATATCAACCAGAACAACATCATTATCATCTTACTTCACATAATATGCCTTCATAAAGTACATCAACAAAAAAAAAAATTGCATGCTTGACATAATATGCTTTCCTAAAGTACATCAACGAGAACAACATCATTTTCCTTATACTTCACATAATATTCCTTCATGGCGTCATCATAATACACAAGTAGATTCATATTCATATATTTCAAGTAAACACCGCCACCAAAGGTGGACCATACCACACAAGAGAATTTCATAATAAGAGTTAAGCAATGTAACCAACTTACCATTAATACAAGCTTTCACCACCTATAATCAATACCTCAATGATACTTCATAAAATATCCCTTAGGACAGTAGCTAAGTCACAGTATAACCATAAATAAAATCTAACTCTAACATTATCAAATCATGCTCATTAGACCCATTTCATAAGTCAAAAGTAGATAAAAATCAATAACATGGTCTCATTGAAGTTTTAGCATTAAAATCACAAACTAACATTAGAAATAGAAAATTTGAATCCTTTAAAATGTTTTCATGCAACACCCATACTTAGAGTCCAAGATAGAAGAAGCTAGGGTTTGAAAACCTCTTTTGAAATTCCATAGAAATGGCTTCTTGAATGGTAGAGAGTTCAAGGATGAATACCATAACTCAATGAGAATGAAACCCACAAACTTTTTATGAAGAAACGTCCACCACCAGCCCTCCAAGCCCTTCCTTGAGTCCAACCTTCTATTTGGTTTTGAGAGAGTCTTTCTAGAGAGAACGTTTTGGGTTTTAGGAAATGAAGTCTAAAATTAGGTATAAGTGTTTGGACACTATTAATATACCTAAAAGACCCTAAAAATATCATCCTAGGTTTATAAAAGACTTGGGGTGAATTTACCAAACACCCCAAGCAAATGTAGTTTTTTGACAGCTTTTTGGCAAGCCAGTTACGCCCACCCAAAAATGGACCGTCTCCTAGTTGACGCCCCTTAGATGGAATCCGTCGATTGGTACAACAACTCCAAAATGTGCAGGCTTTTCTATCTTTTCAGGACCAATCGACGCCCAAGGTCGATGGGCCGTTTGTGGCCGTCGTTTGTCACTATTTGGCATCCTCTTGCCAAATGAATGGGGTCCTCTTTTAGGTCCCTTTGGGGGTCCTAGGTGGGGTTATACCCGGATGTTAAACCCCTATACTAAGTCATACAGGTCTTAGGAATATCCAATATCAATTTCGATTAAAATAAACAGGTAAAACTCACTAAAACACATAACGATGCACAAGCACAATCTAAGGCATATCTTCCGAACGTCATGGACGTTCTAGGGCGTTTGACCTCCAAACATCATCAAACTTTACACAATGACTAAGAACATCATTATAACTCATTTTAACACAAAATTAACTCATGAAACATTCATGCAGATCTAGTTCACCTTAGTTCGGTTTAGGGTGTTACATTCTCCCCCACTTGGAACAACATTCGTCCTCGAATGACACTAAACTCTTTTAAGAACATTTAGGACTTACTAGCAGCACATAGCACATACAATCAAGGATCAAACATTCATAATCAATGCATTAACTCACAAGGAACACCAACTACACATTGACAAGCATTTTGCTAGGCAACACAAACAACTCTTGGAAAATAATTTCCACACTTCAAAAGACATTCTCGTTCCTCATTTATGAAGGAAATACCTTCTCCAACATTAAATATTCTCATAAACATCATTTATAAACACATTGAAACCATTGTTCATGAAAAATGCAATTTCTCAAACTTTTGAACTTCTTTACAGTAAATGCAACAACTGAACAGTGAAACATGCTAAAAATCCATTAATTCATCTTTTAAGCAATTTTATCATGAAGGCATGACCACATGAGAGAAAACATCATTCTAACTCACATTATAACATGATAACACAACTTTGAAACAATTAAGAAATATCATTAGCTACACCTTATCATGAGAAGTATAGGTTGACTACCGATTCTCCCAATGTAATCATGATATCATCAAGAGCATGCAAAACCTTATACCATCAAAGGCACTCATAACATAAAGAGAAATGCAACTCATAATAATATGCAAGACTCTTAATTATTACCAAACTACCAAGGATTTTGGTCTCAAGCTTGAATAAGGATAGAAGAAGAGATAAGGTTATCAACTACCTTGCCACTCAACTCATTCTCACCCACTTAGGGTAAAGCCCATCTTCAAGGTCTTATTCTTCAAAGTACGATTATACCTTTCACAAGGTAGGAACTCATACTACCCTAAGTTCATTCACATCAAGACTAATAATCAACCTTAAAAGTCAAACATAACACTCTTCTTAGGATTCAATCTTAGATAAACTCTCTTAAACATAACCTCATTCAACTCTTAGGCACCTCATAGCTCAACCTCATGAAATGGAAACTCCTTCTTCCTCACAACATTACCACATTCTTTCAACACTCCTCAAAGTCACACATAGCCATAAATGGCATCACATCACAATCCTCAAAACTAACCTTCACCTTTACTCCTCTATCCACAAAACCATCATAAGCATCAAAACTCATCTTTCTCTCCCTCAAACTTAGAAACATATCCCTATCCAAGCAATCACATCTAGCAAATCATCGGACAAGGGAAAAGAAGAGAGAGACCTTATAGAGTTAAGTTCTATGGCACGATACAAGAGTAATGAAGAAAGTGAAACTCTATCGTCCTATAGCCTCTCATCCATGGATGTGTCGCGACCCACACCAATGAACAAGGCTCTAATAGACGTGGTTTGTGAGACTTTAGACCCTAAACTATTTCCCATAAACTTATGATCTGATACCAAGTTTGTAACGACCCGAAAGTATCCCCTAGAAGAAGGGAGCACCCTTAGGTCGGAACAATTGCGTACTTTGACCTTTCAGAGGTCTTGTACAAGCGTTAGCTATCATTCATTACATAAGACATGAAAAGTAGTGCGGAATTAAAAAAAATTCACGAATAAAATAATAATAGAAACATCTTTCATAAAAGCTAAGGAACGATCTCGTCTTCACAAGACAACTTAAAGACACGACATATATATCATAGGGACACGACCCTTTACATTAAAATAAATAAATAAAAAGTCTTAATGCTAGAATATAATAAATAGAACTATGCGCTCGCGTGGCGTGTGTGCATCAGTAAGGCGACATTTGCATCGCTAATGTCAGGTAACATCAGCAATCACTTGTGAGCTTCAAGCAAGCGACGTTTTACAATGGCAGACAATATCAACCAAGGCCTGCACACATCATCCGTGGCGTGTGCGCATCGATAGTGAAACATCGGTGTCGGCCAATGGCAGGCATCATCATCCAAGGTCTACTTGTTTTGAATAAGAGACATCGGCCAAGCAACTTTAGTTGTGGACTACCACATTGTTCATGGCCTATTCACATCACTCAGTCAACATTGGGTGTAGACCGGGCCTCATCGTCCGTGGTCGGTGCACATGACTCAACAGTTGTAAGGCTTGGTCTTCCTGCATCGCCTTAGGCCTGCACACAACGACCAGCCGACATCGGACGTGGGCTACACGCATCTGTGTGGCATACACATTTCTCAGCCAACGTCGGTCATGAACTGCTCGCATGAGCCGTGATTATGCACATTGCTCAACCATGGTCAAGGGTGGACAACCCAAATCGCCCTTGGCCTACAAAGAATGGTCAGACGAGATCGGGCGTTGCTTGCCCACATCGCCTTTAGCCTTCAAAATGGTCAGCCGACATCGGGCATGGGCTTCCCGCATGGCGTTTGGCCTGCACACAATGGTGAGCCAACGTGGGACATGGCCTTCCCCCATAGCCTTTGGCCTATACACAACGGTCAGCCAACGTCAGACGTGGCTTGCACAAAATGGTCAGCCAACGTCGGCTAACAGCAAGCAGCATCGGCCAGGCGACATTAGTCATGGACCGCGCACATCGGTCGTGGTCTGCACACATTGCCCAACTAATGTTGTCATTGACTGCCAGGATCGATCATTGCTTGTGCACATTGCTCAGTCATTCTCGGGCGTGGACTGCATGCATTGCCTTTGGCCTTGACACAATGGTTAGCCGACATCGGGCGTTGCCTACCCGCGTCACCTCTAGAATGCACACAATGGCGAACCGACATCGAGCGTGTATTGCCCGTATCGCCTTTAGCCTACACACAATTGTCACCCGACGTCGGATGTGGTCTACCTGCATCGTCTTTGGCCTACACACAAAAATCAATTGACATCAGACGTGTTCTTCTAGCATCGTCCATAACCCGCACACATTGGTCTGCCGAAGTCTAACATGGCCTTCCAGCATCGTCTGTAGCCTAAACATATTTGGTTAGCCGACGTTGAATATGGCATGCCATCATTGTCTTTAACCTGCACACAATGGTCTGCCAATGATGAACATGTCGTACCAGCATCGTCCATCGCCTGCACAAATCGGCTGCCGATGTCATCCAACAACAGCCTGCATTAGCCATGGTCTACAAGCATCTGACGTGGCATGTGCGCATCAGGCAAGCGACGTCGGCCAATGGCATACGACTTCAGCCAAGGCTTGTACGCACGGACATTGCATGTTCGTATCTGGAAATCAACGTCGGCCAATGGCATACGACATTGGCCAAAACCAGCATGCACGGGCATAGCATGTGCGCATCTTGCAAGCGACGTGAGTCAATGGCATGCCGCATCAGCTAAGGCCTGCACGAATCAGCCGTGGCATGCGCATAATGGCTCGGCGACATTAGCCATGGTTTGAGCGCATCGGCCAGGCAACATCTATTATGGCGAGCATGCATCGGCTAAGCGACATCGGCCAATGACAGAAGTGACAACCAAGGCGTACACGCATTAGGCGTGGCGTGTGCAAATAGTTTGGATGACATCGGTTATGGACTACGGGCATCGTCTAGGCAACATCGATTAATTAAAGGCATCATCAGCCAAGGCCACATGCATCAACCATGGCATGTGCGCATAGATTGCGCGGCATCAGTAGTGGTATACGTGCATCGACCAGACGACATGCAACATCAACCAAGATCTTCCCGCATTTGATGTGGTTTGTGCGCATTTGGAAAGTGATGTGGGACAATAAAATGCATCATCATCCAAGGCATGCACGCATCACCAGTCGATTATGTGCATCAATTGGGAGAAATCATCATCGATCAACGGCAAGAACCATCGTCCAAGGCTTCTGCTCTTCATGCAAGCGATGTGGGCCAACAACAGGCAGTATCTATCAAGGCATGCATGCAACTAACATGACATGTGCGCATTTGACAAGGGACGTTGTCTAATACAATGCAGCATCGACCAAGGCTTTCACGTATCATACGTGGCGTGTGAGCACCACTTGCTCGACATTTGAATCGGCCAATGTCAAACAACATCAACTAAGGCATGTGTGCCTTGGGTAAGAGACGTTGGCCAATGGCAGGCAACATCAACCAAGGACTTCACGCATCAACCATGGAGTGAGAACATCAGCAGGGCGACATCAGCGTCAGTCAATGTTAGGCAGCATCAGCCAAGGGATGTATGCTTTGGGAAAGCAACATCAGCCAACAGAAAGCGACGCCAGCAAGGCGACATTGGTGGTGGACTGCCGCCGCATCGGCCTTGGACTATGCACATCGCTCAGTCTATGTTAGGCGTGGACCGGCCGCATCGTCCGTGCACTTGCACATCACTCAGCGGTCGTCGGGCTTGGCCCTACAATATATCCCTTGGCCTGCACACAACGGCTATCTAACGTTGGATGTGGGATGCCCGCATCGGACATTGCCTTCATATTGATCAGTCGATGTCGGCCGTAGACTACCATCATCGGCTATAGCTTGTGCACATCGCTCAACCATTGTCAGGCGTGGATTGCCCGCATCGCTCTTGTCCTACAAACAATAGTCAAGCGGCATCCGGCATTGCCTGCCCTGGTCGCCTTTGTCCTGCTCAACGGTCAGCCCACGTCAGGTGTAGCCTTCCCGCATAGGCTTTGTCATGCACACAAAGGTGAGCTAACGTCGGATGTGGACTTCCCACATTACCTTTGGCCTGTACACAATGATCAGTCGACGTTGACGTGGCCTACTCGCATCATCTTTGGCCTGCACACAACAACCAGCCGACGTTGCATGTGGGTTGCATCTATCGTCCTTGGACTACACACATCATTTAGCCAATGTCGGATGTGACTTGACAAAATCGTGTGTAATTGCACACATCGGTCTACCGACATCAAATGCATCCTACCAACATCGGACTGCCAACGTCAAACGTGTCCCACCCGCATCGTTTGTGGCCTGCACATTGCTTAGCTGACGTCGGCCGTGGACTGCCTGCATTGGCCATGACTTATGCACATCGCTTATTCGTCGAAGTGTGTGGACTGCCAATATCGCCTTTGTCCTGCAAACAACGGCCAGGCGACATCGGGCATTGCCTGCCCCCATCGCCTTTGGCCTGCACAAATGTCAGTCGACGTCGGGCGTGGCCTTCCCTCATTGCTTTGGGCCTGCACACGATGGTTAACCAGCGTCGGACGTAGCCTTCACGCATGACTTTGTCCTACATACAATGGTCAGTTAACGTCAGACATTGCCTACCCGCATCGTCTTAGTCGTGCACACAACGGTAAGCCAACGTCGGACGTGGGTTGCACCTATCGTCCATGGCCTTCACACATCGGTCAGCCGATGTCAAGCGTGTCCTTCGATCATCATCTTTAGCTTGTATACATTGGTCTGTAGATGTCGTACATGGCCTGCTACTATCGTCCATAGCCTGCACATATCAGTTTACCGACGTAAGACGTGGCCTGACCGCATCGCATGTGGCATGGACACTTCGCTTAGTCGATATCGGACTATCCTACCCACATCACCTGTGGCTTGCACTTGTTAGATGAGCGACGTCGCATGCGGCGACATTGATCGAGGTCTAGTCAACTACATGTTGATGTCCATGCTGAAAATAATCAAATGAGTTTGAAACACCTTTTCTGCATAAAAACAAATTCGTCAATTTTCTATCATCTATTCTTAACGTTTTCGCCTCACGTGGTTCATTCGTACCATTTTCATTACATTTACGGTTCATAAAATTTTGATCTTTTATTTGTACAAATATGTAATTTATCAATAGTTTCACATGTTTAGAAGTATTTTCGAGCATTTTCATATTTTTTTCTGACTTTAATTCATTCTTTAAAGTTTATTTTTTCGGTTTTTCATTTTTACGTCATATTTTAAAGACTAAAATTTATGAAATTGTTGAATTTAAGGTTAATCTATTTATTTGTGAAGTTTTGGCGCTAATTTTATAATTTTCTATATTTTCCAATATTTTATTAATTAATTACGCATTTTCAGGAATTATCAAACAAACATAAAAATTTAAAAAATAGTCCAAATTGTTGAATTCACGGTAACTATATTTATTTGTGATTTTTTGCCTTAATTTTATATTTTTCATATTTTCCCTATATTTTATTAATGAATTACTCCTTCTCGAGATTTATTTAACAAAAATTTAAAAATTTAGTTTTTTTTGGAAGTGTTAAATTTAAGGTTACTATATT
Source organism: Solanum sitiens (assembly GCA_016801875.1). Taxonomy (NCBI): domain Eukaryota; kingdom Viridiplantae; phylum Streptophyta; class Magnoliopsida; order Solanales; family Solanaceae; genus Solanum; species Solanum sitiens. The sequence continues at coordinate 967,510 of JABWTJ010000528.1, forward strand.
TATTTGTTAACGTTTGGCATTAATTTTATATTTTTTTCATATTTTTTCTATTTTTTATTCATACCATTCTCAGGATTTACTGAATAAATATAGAACTAAATTTGTTTTATAAAAATTGATGAATTTAAGGTTACTATATTTTTTTGTGAAATTTTGGCATTAGCTTTATATTTTTTTCATATTTTTCTAGTTTTAATTCACGAATTTCCCATTTTTCGGATTTATCGAACTAAAATAAAAATTATAAAAATTGTTGAAATTTTTGAATTTAAGGTTACTATAATTATTTGTGAATTTTTTGCGTTAATTTTATATAATTTTTTCATATTTTTCCTATTTTTGAATCATCAATTACTCATTTTCAAGATATACCGAAAATAAACAAAAATTAAATAAAATTGGTGGAATTGTTCAATTTAAGGTTATTATATTTATTTGTGAAGTTTTGGCGTTATTTTAACATTTTTTTCATATTTCTCCTATGTTTTATTAATCAGTTATACATTTTCAGGATTTACCGAAAAATAAAAAATAAAAAATTTGTTGAAAACTATTTTTTTATAAGTAAAAAAGTTATTTGTGCAAGCTAATGAGTGTCTGTACCTTAGTACGTGTATATTTTGGTTCAACATGTTCATTATGAATCTCTAGAAAAATGATGTCTACTCTTCTTAGTTAGATTCCAAGCCACGAAATCAAGAGCTCCAAGTAGGCCATGCATCAGACGTGACATGTGGGCATCGGGCAAGCGACGTCGGCTAACTGCAGGGGGCATCAACCAAGGCATGTACGCATCAGACGTGGCGTGTGTGCACCTGTAAAGCAACATTGGCATAAGACAATGACAAGAAGCATTGTCCGTAGCTAGTGCGCACCGAGCAAGCGACGTCGACCAACGACAGACATGCACGCATAAGATGTGTGTGAGAATTAGCTGGTTGAGTTTAGCGTCGATCAATGGTGGAACATTAGCAAAGACATGTGTGCTTCGGGCAAGGTACGTCCACCAATGGCAAGCGTCATCGGCCAGGCGACATCGGTCGTAGACCTCCCGCATCGATCGTGGCCTGTGCACATTGCTTTGTCGACGTTGGCTATGGACTATCCGCATCGGCCATGGCTTGTTCACATCGCTTAGTTATTGTCGAGCGTGGACTACCTGTATCTCCTTGGCCTGCACATAACAGTCAACAAACATCATTACTATAGTTATTTGTGAATTTTTGGCGTTAATTTTATATTATTATTTTTCATATTTTTCTTATTTTTATCCATGAATAACCTATTTTTGGTATTTATCGACGAAAAAATAAAAATACAAATTTCTTTAAAATGGTTGAATTTAAGGTTATTATATCAACTTGTAAATATTTTGCGTTAATTTTTGTATATTTGTTTCATATTTTCTTAATTTTTATTCATCAATTACTCATTTTGGGGATATACTGAATAGAGAAAAAATAAACAAAATTGTGGAAATTGTTGAATTTAAGTTACTATATTTATTTGTGAATTATTTGCGTTATTTTTATATTTTTTCCATATTTTCCCTATGTTTATTAATCCATTACTCATTTTCGAGTTTTTCAGAAAAATAAAAAAAATTGTTGAAAACTATTTTCTATATAAAAATGTTATTGTAGAAGATAATGTGTGTTTCTACCTTAGAATGTGCATATTTAGGTTGTACATGTTCGTTATGAATCACTGAAAAACGATGTCTACTCCTCTAAGTCTTAATCTGCGCCACAGAATCAAGAGCTCTGAGTGGGCCATACATCTGACGTGGCATGTGGACATCCGGCTAGCGACGTCGGCCAACTACAAGCGGCATCAATCAAGTCTTGCATGCATTAGACGCGACATGTTTGCATCTGGCAAGGGACATCGCAGTCGGCCAACGACAGGCAGCATCGTCCGTAGCCAATGCGCATCGGACAAGCGACGTCGGCCAACGACATGAAACATCAGTCAAGGCATGTATGCATAAATCACGACGTGTGTGGATCAGCTGGGCGACATCGGGGTCGGCCAATGGCAGGCAACATTAGCCAAGACATGTGCGCTTCGGGCAAGCGACTTCGGCCAACAATAAGTGGCAACTGCCAGGCGAGATTAGTCGTGGATCGCCCGCATTAGTCATGACCTGCGCACATTGGTCAACTGACGTCGGCCGTGGACTGCCTGCATCGGCCGTGGCTTGTGCACATCGCTCACTCCTCATAGTGTGTGGACTGCCAGTATCGCCTTTGGCCTGCAAACAACGGCCAGGCGACATCGGGCATTGCCTACCCCATCGCTTTTGGCCTGCACAACTATTAGTCGATGTCGGGCGTGGCCTTCCCTCATTGCCTTTAGCATGCACACAACGGTCAACCGATGTAGGAAGTGGCCTTCTCGCATTCCTTTGTCTCGCACACAATGGTCAACCAACGTCGGACATTGCCTACCCGCATAGCCTTAGTCCTGCACACAACAGTCAGCCGACGTCGGACATGGCCTGCTGAATCGTTCGTAGCCTGCACACATCTGTCTCTCGCCGATTAACGTGGCTTGGCATGCAAACTCTAGTCAGTCGATGTTTGACGTGCCTACCCGCATCGTCTGTGGGTTTCACTTGTAAGACGAGTGACGTCTCTTGCGGTGACATTGATTGAGGTGTAGTTGACAACACGCGGATGTCCATGCCATACAAAAATCAAAATAGTGTGAAACACCTTTTCAGCATAACAACATATTCATCTATTTTGCATCATCTATTTCTCAATGTTTTTGCCTCACATGGTTCATTCATACCAATTTTCATTACGTTTACGGTTCGTACGATATTGAAACATCTTTTATTTGTACAAATATGTAGTATTTTCGAGCATGTTCATACTTCTTCCGACTTTTATTCATTTTTTAAAGTTTATTTTTATGGTTTTTTTATTTTTTACGTCATATTTTAAAAATTAAAATTTATGAAGTTGTTGAATTTGAGGTTACTTTATTTATTTGTGAATTTTTGGCCCTAATTTTATAATTTTCTATATTTTTCCTATATTTCATTAATTAATTACCTATTTTAAGGAATTACCGAACAAAAAAAAAATTAAAAATTTTAAAAATTGTTGAATTTAAGGTTACTATATTTATTTTTGATTTTTTGGTGTTAATTTTATATTTTTCATATTTTCCCTACATTTTATTAATGAATTATACGTTTTCGAGATTTACTAAAAAAAGAAATTTTAAAAAAATGTCGAAACTGTTGAATTTAAGGTTACAATATTTATTTGTTAATTTTTGGCATAATTTTTTTATATAGTTATTTTTCCTATTTTTTATTCATGAATTACCCATTCTCGGGATGTACTAATTAAAAATAAAACTAAACTTTTTTTTTTGTAGAAATTGAAGAATTTAAGGTTAGTACATTCTTTATGAATTTATGGCATTAATTTTTTTCATATTTTCCTAGTTTTTATCCATGAATTACCCATTTTCAGAATTTATCAAACTAAAATAAAAATATAAAAAATTGTTGAAAATTTTGAATTTAAGGTTACTATATTTATTTGTGAATTTTTGGCATCACTTTTATATAATATTTTCATATTTTTCCTTTTTTTTATTCTTCAGTTACTCATTTTCGAGATATATCGAAAATAAATAAAAATTTACATGGACGTCCGTTAAGACTTTAGATATTGAGTCAGTTTGTCACCACGGCCAAAAAGCCCATTTTCAAGGTCAAAATGAGCCCCGGAAAAGGTAAACCCACATTGTGCTAATTTTCGTGATGCGGAATTCCGACGTCATTTTTGCCAAAACATTACATGGACGTCCACTAAGACCTTAGCAATGGAGCCTGATGGCCCTTACTTTCGAAACGACCCATAATCAAGGTCAAACAAGCCCAGAGTAGGTAAGCCCCCCATTTTGTCGATTTTCGTGTGCTATAGTTCACCATCTTTTTTGGTGATTCAGAATTCCGATGTCATTTTTGCCAAAACACTACATGGACATCAGTAAAGACCTTAGCTATGGAGCCAGCTAGCCCTGACGACCAAAACATCCGATTTTTAAGGTCAAAAGAGCCTAGAGTAGGTAAACCTCCCATTTTGCTGGGTTTTGTGTGCTATAATCTATGGATTTTTTGGTGATTTAGAATTCCAACGTTATTTCTGTCAAAAATTTACATGGACGTCCATTAGGACCTTAGCTATAGACCTAGTTGACCTTGTCGGCTAAAATGACCCATTTTCAAGGTTAAATGAGCCCTAGAGAAAGTAAACCCCCCATTTTGCCTATTTTTGTATGCTATAATTCATCATCTTTTTTAGTGATTCAAAATTCCGATGTCATTTTTGGCGAAATTATTCATGGATTTCAGTTACAACTATAGCTATGGAGATAGTTGGCCAAAGCGACCCATTTTTTAAGGTCAAATGAGCCCAGAACAGGAACGCCCCCATTTTGCCAATTTTCCTGTGTTGTAATAGTTCACCATCTCTTTTGGTGATCCAGAATTCCGATGTCATTTTTGCCAAAATATTTCATAGACGTCCTTTAAGACCTTACATATGGAGACAGTTGGCCCTGACGACCAGAATGGCCCATTTTGAAGATCTAACTAGCCCCAAAGCAAGAACACCACCCATTTTGTCAATTTTCATGTGCTATTGTTCACCATCTTTTTTGTGATTCTGAATTCAAACGTCATTTTGCCAAATTTCTTCATGGACGTTTGTTAAGTCCTTAGAAATGGAGTCAATTGTCCCTGACGACCAAACTAGCCCATTTTAAAGGTCAAACGAGCCCGGGAGCATTAACCCCGCCATTTTGCCAATTTTCGTGTGCTATAGGTCACTATCATTTTTTATGATCCAGAATTCTGAAGTTATTTTTGCAAAAAAGTTTCACAGACGTCCGTTAAGACCTTAGTTATGGATTCAGTTTTCCCTGATGGACAAGCCAAAATGGCCTATTTTCAAGGTCAAACGATCCCAGAGCACGTACAAACCTCATTTTGCCAATTCTCGTGTGCTATAATTTACCATCTTTTTTGGTGATCCAAAATTCCGACGTCATTTTTGCCGAAATTTTTCATGAACGCCTGTTAAGACATTAGTATGGTGCCGTTTGTCCTTGACAGACAAAGCACGAGCCTCAGAGAAAGTAAACCCTTCCATTTTGCCGATTTTTGTGTCCTATCGTCCGTGGATTTTTTGTGATCTAGAATTCTGATGTCATTTTTGCCAAAAGTTTTCATGAACGTCTATTATGACCTTAGTTATGCAGCTAGTTGTCCATGATGGATAAAATGACCCATTTTTCAAGGTCAATCGAGCCTTTTAGCAGGTAAACCCCTATTTTGTCGATTTTCATGTGCTATAGTTAATGGAATTTCGGTGATCCAAAATTTTGACGTCTATTTTGCTGAATATTTTCATGGACGTTCATTAAGACCTTAGTATGGAGCTAGTAGGCCCTGATGGCCACAATGGACTATTTTCAAGGTGAAACGAACCCCGGAGCAGGTAATCCCTTATTTTGCCGATTTTTGTGTGCTATCCATGGATTTTTTGTGAGTTGGAATTCGATGTTATTCTTGCCAAAATTTTTTATGGATGTCTGTTAAGACCTTAGCTATGGATTCAATTGTCCCTTACGGGCAAAACGACCAATTTCAAGGTCAAACGAGCCCCAGATCATGTAAACCCCTTATTTTGCTAATTTTCGTGTGCTATAGTTCACCATATTTTTTGGTGATCCGATCTCCGATGTATTTCTTGCTAAAAAATTTCATGGACGCCTGTTAAGACCTTAGCTATGGATCCAGTTGGTTGTGACTACCAAAACAACGAATTTTAAAGGTCAAAGGAGCATCTGAGCAGAACACTCCTATTTTTCCAATTTTGTGTGCTATAGTTCACTTCCTTTTTTGGTGATCCAAAATTCCGAAGTCATTCTTGCCAAAAATTTTTATCGGCATCCGTTAAGACCTTAGATATGGAGCCAATTGTCCTTGACAGACAAAACAACCCATTTCATAGGTCAAACGAGCCCAGAGCAGAAACGCCCCCTATTTTTCAAATTTTCGTGTGCTAAAGTTCACCATCTTTTTTGGTGATTCGGAATTCTGACGTCATTTTTGCCAAAAACTTACATGGACCTCCATTAAGACTTAACATATGGAGCCAGTTTGTCACCACGGCCAAAAGGCCCATTTTCAAGGTTAAACGAGCCTCGGAGAAGGTAAACCCCCTATTCTGCCAATTTTCGTGTGCGTTCTTCCTCATTTTTGGTGATCCTGAATTGCGACGTCATTTTTGCTAAAATTTACATAGACGTTCGGTAAGACCTTAGTTGTGGAGCCTGATGGCCGTTACTTCCAAATCAACCCATAATCAAGGTCAAACAAGCCCTAGAGTTGGTAAACCCCTTATTTTGTTGATTTTCGTGTACTATAATTCACCATCTTTTTGGATGATCTGGAATTCTGACATCATTTTTGCCAAAACATTACATGGACGTCAGTAAAGATATTATCTATGGAGACAGTTAGCCCTAACGGCAAAAACGTCCCATTTTCAAGGTCAAGCGAGCGCAGAGTAGGTAAGGCCCACATTTGTCAATTTTTATGTGTTATAATCCATGGATTTTTTAGTGATTCAGAATTCCAATGTCATTTTTACCAAAAATTTACATGGACATTCGTTAAGGCCTTAGATGTGGAGCCAGTATGTCTTGACGGCAAAAACTATCCGTTTTCAAGGTTAAACGAGCCTCGGAGCAAGTAAACCCCAAATTTTATCAATTTTTGTGTGCTATAGTTCACCATCTTTTTTGGCGATAAAAAATTCCGACGTTATTTATTCCAAATATTTAAATGGAAATCTAATAAGAACTTATCAATGAATCTAGTTGGCCCTGATTGCCCAAAAGACCCATTTTCAAGGTCAAACGAGCCCCGGAGTAGGTAAACCCCCCCCCCCCCTTTGCCAATTTCCGTGTGCTATAGTTCACTATATTTTTTGGGGATCCGGAATTCCAACATAAGTTTTTCCAAAAGTTTACATGGACCTGTTACGACCCAAGAACACCCTGTAGTTGTAACCGGCGTATTTGACCTTTCGGAGGTCTTATACAAGCCCTTAGCATACCTTCATCGCATTGTCATAAATATAACAGAAAATTTGAACTTTTTCATAACAAAACACAAGACTAAAAGTTATCTTATTGAATTCCAATAATACAAGATTGAAGTACTAAGCCTCATTAATGCCATCTTAGACACGACTTCCATAAATACTTAGGGATACGACCCGTACAATACAAATGAAACATTACTAATCTATTACATGAACTTAAAGAAACTCTTGGCATAAAGGTACTCGAATCTATAAGGACACACCCAACTTGGGAATAATAATCCAAGCTATTCACTCTAAGAAAGTTCTTTAGCCATCACCACATATACTTGGTGTAGAAAGGTGAAGAAGAATGGTATTAGTACAATAATGCACTAAGTATGATAACCATGAAAAAACATGCTTAAAAATGACATTGGGTGAGAATCATGCATCATGCCTTTTTAGAAAAACTTCATGAACATTGATACAATAGGCAGAACGTAGACCACATACATCATCATACACATGGAAACCATTCATAGTAACTCATAAATCCATCTATCACATTTGAGGCACATTCATACATATATTGCATTACCTTCCTTTTTATCTTAAATCCTTTCCCCAAGCAACCCTTAAGTGATACTTAGTACAATGTATCATCTTACAGTCACCAAGATGAACTTTCATATAGGCTTCACAATTCCAACCATATATATTCATAAAATCATAAGCACATAATAAGACATAATCTTTACATAGGAACCATCACCTAAGACAACCCCCAAGTCACACTAGTGCAATGTGCAAGTAGCGTCCCATAATACTACTCACACCAAGTGTTCCTAGGATGTCACCCTAGATGACGCATATCACATTCATCAAGTCATAACATCTTCAATTAATATTAGACATAAGACCAATATACTTCGTATCATCATATAAGAACTCATTCATTTACTACATCTTTAGTCATAACCCATTTAGTTCATATCACAGGTAAACCGTGCTCACAACCCCTTCACAAGTTCACTTGTGCAATGCACACATGGAGTCCATTCCCTCTACATATACTAAGCAAACCCATTGAGAAGTTATAAATGTAATTCACATGCATAATCATAATTCATGCCTTGACATAAGCAAAGTCACTTTAACATGCAACATAGCAATCATACATAAACATAAGTCTTTATTTCATAAGAGACTCTAATCTTATCCTTTCTTAAAGTCCACTTGTGCAATGCATGGGTAGGGTCCATAGTCCTACCTATGCTAAGTAAAACTCTCAAGGAGTTATAACTAGAGTTCATATTCTTATCTTAATTCATTTCTTAACTTTTGGGAGACATAGCCATAACTGACGTAGACCATGTGAGCTACATGGAATCCGGTGTTCTACTCCCACACCAAAAAGAGTGGGTACTACTTGCCAAGGTAGGACATTCATACATAATAGCTATCGAGTGGATCCACTAAGCTAAGACCTACGGGGGCACGTAGATATGGAACAATGAGATTGCTACTAGAAACCTTGACTTGCTATCGTGGAGGTTTCCATCTCATGAGACAACATCTATGTTGGGAACCCGAACTCGCTAATTATGAAGTCTCTCATTTTTCATATTCACTCGGTTCTAAGCTCCAACTCCCTTTTTAAACATCTTTAAGCCTTTGTTTAACATTAGTTCATAAAGTAGGCTTTAGGTACTTACTTCCCTCATACCTTGTATAGCTCAAAGGTTGTTAAGATGAGAACGTCTTTTCACCATAAAACCTACATTATGTGAGAATGTCCTTTCACATAATCATATCATATTCATAACATAGTCTAGTTTAGAGTACAATTGAGGAAAGCCTTTCAAGAGACTCACTTTCACTAGATTATCATAAACCTTCTTCATTCATACATTCATGTGCGTGTATGTACATATATGTGATAAAACCTTTCACATAAACACCTTTAGACAACACATGTTCATACTTTACTAGTCATATACTTTTTGTGCATAAGAAGACATAAAGGTGCATCTGAGAATTAACCTTTCAATTATACCATAAGCATATCATATTCATAATTTATGCATGGGGTGTGTATACATAGTTGTCTCAAAATGAAATAATAGCAACCATATTGGTAATGGGGGAAACTTCCCCTCAAAGGATCACAACACATTTACAATATCCCTCAAGTCATAAACAACTCACATATAGAGAATTTTAGGGAATCTAGACCACACACCACATTTCATCGTAGAAGACAAGAGCACATTCCACATTTGAATAGACAACTCTTAACATACCTAAGATCATACATTCATATAGGGTTTATATAGGTAGGGTCATAGCATTTAACATAATCAACCAAGTAGACCACACCTTATCCTTAACATAATCATTCACATTATACTCCTCATCATCAACATACTTTATGTCACATCCCGAGACCACACCCTAGAAGTTAGGGCACAAACTCGGATTGTAACCGGCGTACTCAATCTCTGGGAGGTCTTATACAAGCCCTTTCATATCATTCATTGCATATACATAGTGAAAAGTAGTGCGGAATTAAAACTAAACTTTTCAAAAAAACATATCATAGTCTTTAAAAACTCTTTCATATAAAAGTAATAGGAAATACTAAGTCTCAATCTCATCATCTTAGACACGAGAGTACATGGGACACGGCCCATACGAATTAGAAAACAAAGTACTACTAAGTCTATTACAATACTTCATAAAAGAAACATAAAAGACATATATGCCCTCGAGTCAAGTGAGGACATACTTCAACTTCTCTTTAACGGTCTTATGAATCAAAGTCTTCATCCCAAAAGCTCTTCACCTACCAAGAACTGTATAGATAGATAAAAGTATGGAATTAGTACAACCACATGTACTAAGTATGGCTTAATGCATAAAGATCATGAAAATGGATATTTATTGGAAATATGCGTCTTTTCATTTAAATATCATAATATCATCATAAGAATAACATTTAACAACTTAGAATCACATAATAAAATATTTAAACAAATTAACTCATTTTTAATGTCACTTTACAATGAACCCATTTCACTGTTACAGTGAAGGCCCTTCACTGACTGTACAGTGAAGTGTCTTACCATTTAATTAAACAGTCTCTAGCATGTAGTTCCCTCACTAAAAGTTATCCTAAGATTCACTTAAGTCACACAAAGAGAGACCGCCCATACACTCTCTAGATGTTCCTAAACGACCCTCAAGATTACTTATAATGAGTATCATACACACTCACAAAGCATCATAAACATCAAATGTAAGATTCTTCTACCAAAGGTGATTCTAAGTCTCACTTGAGTGCGTTGTGAAGAAACCGCCCATACAATCCCTTACACACACACTCAAGAGTTCCTATAGACTCCCTAGGATAGAATCATTCTCACTAAACACACCAACACATAGATGATATGACATTCTCCTTCCAAAGGCTATCAAAAGACCTACTTAAGAAAAGCAAGAAGAGAACGTCCATGATTGACCTCTTCAAGATTACCTACAAAAGTCGTTAAGACTACCTAAGTTTAGATCATGTCTACAACACCAAACATCTTCCCTAACTAGAGTCATTCTCAAGACTTCCAAAGATAAGACATGAAGAGATCATCCCTTATTCCCACTTCACACTTTAGCTAAGGAATCCTTAAGTCACTTTAGATTAGGTAACTCATTCACTTACATACTTTATAACATAAGTCATTAGTTCATTAGTTCATTTAAGAGACTCATACATCATATAAAGGACATTCAAGTAATGGTCTTAGACAAGACCTAGGGACTTTTACTAACACCTTCAAAGCCAGCGTCTCATACCACCACCTAAACCTCATAGAACTTCTCTAATGCTAATAGGTATCCCATATGATGAGAATAGGCAATAACCGACATAGACCATGGTAGCAAAGCATGGAATCCAGAGTTCTATCCTACTCCGATGAGGTTGTTCTACTTGCCAATTGCAGAAGTTAGACACATCCCATGTAGGCACATAGATAAGGAAAATGAAGGGCATGCTTTGTAATCTAGTCTCATTCTTTAACTAGCTACTTCCCTTACCATACTCACTTGGTGCTAGCCTTCGTTCTTATAGATTGAATCACACTAAGGTTCATACAAATGGGTTCCATATCAAGTTCATAACCCAATTACATTTACCCTACCAAAGCAAGGTCCACTATGGCTATGTCACTATGGAAACAAGAAGCTCATCATGACTTTCCTAAGGATTGATATGATGCCGTTCCAGCCAATCAACCTTAAGTCCATCATTCATTATATGAAGGATACCAATACGGCTTTCGACTTCAAGTTTCATAACCTTACCACTTGGTTCAAGGTTTCACATAAAGGACCCTCTTGTCATCATTCAAGGTCTCACCTAACATTCATTCTTTCAAGACTAAGACTCTTTAGCTTTCTAAGTCAAGATATAACATATTCATATTCATACAAGTATCAAGTAAGGGACACAAGTCTACCTAAACAAGACACAACATACTTCACATTAATACATATTACATGTTATACTAGAAACACATAGTCATAGTCTAATATGATCACCTAACATCATCAATATAAGAAACATATACTTTCACATATGTATATAAGAGCATTATTAACATAATCAACTACACAAATCAACATAAATTCAAGTAGTGCCGACAAGGCCATGATCATCATAATACTTTAAAATAACGCTGACAAGGCCACATCAATTCACATAACACCGCCATCATAAGTGGACCAAACCAATCACAACATAATTGAAGTCTAATTAACATAAAATAAGAGGAATTAGGGCAGCGTACCACAACTCCATCATCAACACTTTAATCCAAAGTTAAATCACCCAATTCAATATCATAAGGCCCTTACCCATGGCCATGAACATCAATTCAAAGAATAAACTGAAATACTCAATGAATCTAAGACAATTAAATATACAATAATCAATCTAAGACCAATTATATATCAATTGAATACAATTTTTACATCATTTGACATCCCATAAGAAACTACACATGAATTCATAAACATCAAGAAAATATCACTTAACCCATAAAGTAGTCAAAAACTAGGGTTCATCATTTACATGGGTTAATAGGTTAATTGAGTTAAAACAACATTAATAACCACAATTCAATCACTAAACAATGATTAAAAACCATTAATGCAAGAACCCATGGTAGATCATGAAATAGGTCAATTCATCTTTTGTAAACTTTAGAAAACACCTTCGAAAGTTGGGCTCCTTGATGAAACGAGTTTCAAGGATATAAAACCATACCTCAATGAAGATAATTCTTCAATTTGTTGAAGACTATCCACTCAATTCGTCACACCAAGATCTTCCTTGACTTATGACTTCAACGGAGTCTTTGGGAGTTTCTAAGGGATTTTGGGGTTTTTATTTTGAAGAATTAAATCTTCAATGTGTTTAAGACTTATATACACACTTAAAATACCCAAAAGACCCTTAAGTAACCGCCAAACCATCTATTTGGAAGTGGGATGAAATTACAAGTTCACCCCTCACTTGGCAGTGAGGCTGCGCAGGAAAAAACAGTCCACCAACGGTTGGCAGTCGACGAACCGTTTGTCCACAAAACGGACCGTCCTTTCCTTCCTTTGGTTGGTTCAGAGACTTGACATGGTTCTACTCTCTCCGAATACTAAGTACCTACCAATGGCACCCATCGACGGGGCATCGATTGGCCCACGAGCCGTTGATGCCTCCGTCGTTTGGGGCTACCTGGGACAGTCTTGACACCATGTTTTGGGTCCTTCCTCAACGTGATGGTCCTTGGGGATGTTTTCCCGGACGTTTCCAACCCAAACATGATCATATACGAGTTTGAACCTCTCACATAAATTTCACCCAAAACAAACATGTAAAACTCGACGAAACATGCCTAGACACACAAGGTCATTTCAAGGCACATCTTTCGAACGTCACAGACGTTCTTAAGTGTTTGACCTCCAAACTTTTTGAAACTTGACACACTGACTTTATACACCATATTAACTCATTTCAGGACTTTAAAACATCATGAAACACACATAAACACATAAAACCACATATGAGGCACATAGGTGACTTAGTTGTCGAACGTCTTGGTCGTCCCTTGACATTTGACTTCCAATGCACCTAATACATTAGCTACTGAATCTATACCATATAATAGACCATTTTAGGACCTTAGTCCACGATTACCAAAATTTTAGGCTCTAGTTAACCTAAGTCATTTTCGAGGTTTTACAATCTCCCCCACTTGGACAACATTCGTCCTCGAATGACACTTGCCACTCTCCGAACACTTCCAAGAATAGAGAATCAACTAGAAGCTCATGAATAAACCATTCAACACATTATCAAGGATAAAACATCAATTTCAACTAGTCAAAAGATTCACAACACAACAAGAAACTAGAAGACAATTCTATAACTCATTATGCTACAAAACTCACATGCTTCATTCCAAATAGCAAAAACTCATTTTATATTCATTATCATGCTTATACACATCAGTTCTAACAACATTACAATAATTTTAGACCAAAGAATCAATTAGTCAATTTCGTAAAATTTTTACAGTGAGCGGGCAGTACCTTTACAGTGAATTAGGCAAATTTTTCAAAAATTCAACTTTTAGGCAATTCATTATATAGGCATGCTAATATGCAAGGTAACATCATATAAACATCTTTTACAACATGCTCATAGCTCCATAAAATACACAATGAAAGAAGTTAATGAAATTCAATTTCAACCAAACTCCTAAACATCATGCACATGCAACAAACTAGCACACTTATGTAGCCATACTCCCCCACTTAGAAGGAACTCATATCACTATAAGAGAAATAAGGACTTACCAACATCATCATCACTCTCATCCGGCTTGTCACCTCTAGTCCGGAGTGCATAGAAACGCCTCCTTGTTGGAGCATCTTCCTTTGGAACATTAGGAGCAACTTAGTTACCCTCTTTTCCCTTAGAAGCAATGTTAGGAAGATATCTCACCTTGTGTCCATCTTTTCCACATCCATAGCAACTACCGCTACCTAATATACACTCACCATAATGTTTCTTACCACAAGTGGAACATGTAGGTTTGTCATTTTGAGAGCCACCTCCTTTCTCAATCTTGAACTTAGCACTTCTAGATTCTTCTTGAGTGTTAACCCTCTTTTTGGACTTAGGTTGCCCTTGATCATTTGCACCACTCCTTTTCAAGTTTCTAGCCATCCTCTTAAGTTTAGACTCTTCAATTGATTGTGCATACACCATGAGTCTAGCCAAAGTCATATCATCATGTAGCATAGTCGTAGACATTCCTCCCTTACTAGATCTGCTACACCCATCACAAAACGACTCATTTCATCCCTTGGATTAGATACTAGGGATGGTACATATCTCGACAAAGTTGAGAATTTCAAAGAGTACTCCTCAACACTCATATTGCCTTGCTTGAGATTGATAAACTCCTCTACCTTGACCTCTCTCCTCTCTCGGGGAAAGTACTTACCTAGAAAAGCTTCCTTAAATTCTTTCCACTCAATAGGATCTGACTCCACCGGCCTGTTATCCTTCCATTCAGTGTACCATATTTGAGAGACATCCCTCAATTGATACGAAGCCAACTCCACCTTCTCCCTAGATGTAACCTCCATAGCACTCAACACCTTGTACACACCAACTCCACCTTCTCCCTAGATGTAACCTCCATAGCACTCAACACCTTGTACACACCATCAAGGAATTCTTGGGGATCCTCATCTACCTTAGAGCCAAGAAATATTGGAGGATTCATCCTCACAAAGTCTCTCAACCTAGATGTCATAATGCTCTACCAAACCCTAGGCACCATACTCAAATTCACTTGAGTAGTTACGACTCGGGCTAAATCAATCAAAGCCTCTCTAATCTCTTGATTAGTCAATTCTGGGAGAACCACCGGAACCTCATTACCTCCTTCCACATTAGGTGCATGATCACCTTGGGGAGGCACTTGAGCACCTTGAGCACCTTGGACTCCTTGCCCATCTTGAGGAACTTGCTCAACTTGAGGAGGAATCTCCTCATTTAACCTCTCCTCTTCCAACCTTCTAGCGGTCATCCTTCTAGTATTCATCTCCTCGAAACATAATGAAATACATTAAGAAGGATACTCATAACATTTACTTTACCGCACCACATAGGAGTAGAAAATAAGGGAAACTCTATCATCCTATAGCCTCTCGCACATAGATGTGTCCGCGTCACACCGATGGTCGAGACTCTACTAGACGTGACTTGATGAGACTTTTTGATTCCTAGTTCTACTTTCACCAATCTATGCTCTGATAACACGCTTGTCACATACCGATACCACACCCTAGAAGTTAGGGCACAATCTTGGATTGTTACCGACGTAGTCGACCTCTCGGAGGTCTTAAACAAGCCCTTTCATATCATTCATTGCATATACATAGTAAAAAGTAGTGCGAAATTAAAACTTTTCACAAAGACATATCATAGTCTTTAAAAACTCTTTCATATAAAAGTAAAAGGAAATACTAAGTCTCAATCTCATCATCTTAGACACAAGAGTACTTGGGACACGGCCCATACGAATTAGAAAACATAGTACTACTAAGTCTATTACAATACTTCATAAAAGAAACATAAAAGACATATATGCCTTCAAGTCAAGTGAGGACATACTTCAACTTCTCTTGAACGATCTTCTAAATCCAATTCTTCATCCCAAAAGCTCTTCACCTACCAAGAACTATATAGATAGATAAAATCATGGAATTAGTACAACCACATGTACTAAGTATGGCTTAATGCATAAAGATCATGAAAACAGACATTTATTGGAAATATGCATATTTTCATTTAAATATCATAATATCATCATAAGAATAACATTTAACAACTTAGAATCATATAAGAAAATATTTAAACAAATTAACTCATTTTTAATGTCACTTTATAGTGAAGTGTCTTACCATTTAATTAAACAGTCTCTAGCATGTAGTTCCCTCACTAAAAGTTATCCTAAGATTCACTAAAGTCACACAAAGAGAGACATCCTATACACTCTCTCTAGATGTTCCTAAACGACCCTCAAGATTACTTATAATGAGTCACATACACACTCACAGAGCATCATAAACATCAAATGTAAGATTCTTCTATCAAAGGTGATTCTAAGTCTCACTTGAGTGAGTTGTGAAGAAACCGCCCATACAATCCCTTACACACACACTCAAGAGATCCTATAGACTCCCTAGGATAGAATCATTCTCACTAAACACACCAACACATAGATGATATGACATTCTCCTTCCAAAGGCTATCAAAAGACCTATTTAAGTAAATCAAGAATATAACGTCCATGATTGACCTCTTCAAGATTACCTAAATAGTCCTTAAGACTATCTAAGTTTAGATCATGTCTACAACACCAAACATCTTCCCTAACTAGAGTCATTCTAAGGACTTCCAAAGATAAGACATGAAGAGATCATCCCTTATGCCCTCTTCACACTTTAGCTAAGGAATCTTGTAGTCATTTTAGATTAGGTAACTCATTCACTTACATACTTTATAACATAAGTCATTAGTTCATTAGTTCATTTAAAAGATTTATACATCACACAAAAGACATTTAAGTAATGGTCTTAGACAAGACCTAGGGACTCTTACTAACACCTTCAAAGCCTATTGTGCAATATCTAGATAGCGTCCCATACCACCACCTAAACCTCATAGAACTTTTCTAATGCTAATAGGTATACCATATGATGAGAATAGGCAATAATCGACATAGACCATGGTAGCTAAGCATGGAATCCGGAGTTCGATCCTACTCCGATGAGATTGTTCTACTTGCCAAAGGTAGAACTTAGACACATCCCATGTAGGCACATGGTTAAGGAAATATGAAGGGCATGCTTTGTAATCTAATCTAATTCTTTAACAAGAACTACTTCCCTTACCATACTCACTCGGTGCTAGCCTCCGTTCTCATAGATTGAATCACACTAAGGTTCATACAAATGGGTTCCATATCAAGTTCATAACCCAATTACATTTACCCTACCAAAGCAAGGTCCACTAGGGCTATCTCACTATGGCGACAAGAAGCTCATCATGACTTTCCTAAGGATGATATGGTGTTGTTCCAGCCAATCAACCTTAAGTCCGTCATTCATTACATGAAGGATACCATTACGGCCTTCGACTTCAAGTTTCATAACCTTACCACTTGGTTCAAGGTTTCACATAAAGGACCCTCTTGTCATCATTCAAGGTCTCACCTAACATTCATTCTTTGAAGACTAAAACTCTTTAGCTTCCTAAGTCAAGATATCACATATTCATATTCATACAAGTATCAAGTAAGGACACAAGTCTACCTAAACAAGACACAACATACTTCATATTAATACATATTACATGTTATACTAGAAGCTCATAGTCATAGTCTAATATGATCACCTAACTTCATCAATATAAGAAACATATACTTTCACATAGGTAGATAAAATTATTCTTCACATAATCAACTACACAAATCAACATAATACTTCAAGTAGTGTCGACAAAGCCATGATCATCATAATACTTTAAAATAATGTCGACAAGGCCACATCAATTCACATAACACCGCCATAATTAGTGGATCAAATGAACAACAACATAATTGAAGTCTAATTAACATAAAAAATGAGGAATTAGGGCAGCGTACCTCCACTCCATCATCAACACTTCAATCCAAAGCTAAATCACCCAATTCAATATCATAAGGCCCTTACCCATGGCCATGAAGATCAATTCAAAGCATAAACTAAAATACTCAATGAATCTAAGCGAACTCAATATATATTTATCAATCTAATACCAATTATATATCAATTGAATACAATCTTACATCATTAGATAGCTCATAAGAAACTACACATGAATTCAGAAACATCAAGACAATATCACTTAACCCATAAAGTAGTCAAAAACTAGGGTTCATCAATTACATGGTTTCATAATTTAATTGAGTTAAAACCACCTTAATAACCACAATTCAATCACTAAACAATGATTAAAAACCATTAATGCAAGAACCAATGGTAGATCATGAAATAGGTCAATTCATCTTTTGAAACGTTTAGAAAACACCTTTGATAGTTGGGATCCTTGATGAAACGAGTTTCAAGGATCAAAAACTATACCTCAATGAAGCTAATTGTTCAATTTGATTAAGAGTCTCCACTCAATTCGTCACACCAATCTCTTCCTTGACTTTGGACTTCAATGGAGTCTTTGGGAGTTTCTAAGGGATTTTGGAGTTTTGATTTTGAAGAATGAAATCTTCAATGTGCTTAAGACTTATATACACACTTAAAATACCCAAAAGACACTTAAGTAACCGGAAAACCATCTATTTGGAAGTGGGGTGAAATTACAAGTTCACCCCTCACTTGGCAGTGAGGCTGCGCAGGAAAAATAGTCCACCAACGGTTGGCAGTCGACGGACCGTTTGTCCACAAACGGACCGTCCTGTCCTTCCGTTGGTAGGTTCAGAGACTTTACATGGTTCTCATATCTCCCAATACTAATTCCCTACCAACGGAACCCATCAACGGGGCGGCGATTGTCCCACGAGCCGTTGATGCCTCCATCGTTTGGGGCTGCCTAGGACATTCTTGACACCAACTTTTGGGTCCTTACTCAAGGACCCTTAAATGGTCCTTGGGGATGTTTTCCTAGACGTTTCCAACCCAAACATGATTGTATACGAGTTTAGGACCTCTCACATAAATTTCACCGGAATCGAACACGTAAAACTCAACGAAACATGCCTAGACACACAAGGTCATTTCAAGGCGCATCTTTCGAACGTCATGGACGTTCATGAGTGTTTGACCTCCAAACTTCTTGAAACATGACACACAGACTATATATACCATATTAACTCATTTAAGGACTTCAAAACATCATGAACCACACATAAACACATAAAACCACATACGAGGCACATAGGTGACTTAGTCGTCGAACGTCTTAGTCATCCCTTGACGTTTGACTTCCAATGCACCTAATACTTTAGCTACTGTATCTATACCATATAATAGACCATTCTATGATCTTATACCACAATTGCCAAAATGATAGGCTCTAGTTAACCTAAGTCATTTTCAAGGTCTTACAATCTCCCCCACATGGACAACATTTGTCCTCGAATGACACTTGCCACTCTCCGAACACTTTCAAGAATAGAGAATAAACTAGCATCTTATGACCAAACCATTCAACACATTATCAATTAGAAAACATCAATTTAAACTAGTCAAGAGATTCACAACACAACAAGAAACTAGAAGACAATTCTATAACTCCATATGCTACAAAACTCACATGCTTCAATCCAAATAGCAAAAACTCATTTTATATTCATTATCATGCTCATACACATGATTTATAACCACATTACAACAATTTTAGACCAAAGAATCAATTAGTTAATTTTGCAAAATTCTTAAAGTGAGCGGGCAGTACCTTTACAGTGAATTAGGCAAATTTTTCAAAAATGCAACTTTTAGGCAATTCATTATATTGGCCTGCTAATATGCAAGGTAACATCATATAAACATCTTTTACAACATGCTCATAGATCCATAAAATACACAATACAAGTAGTTAATAAAATTCAAATTCAACCAAACTCCTAAACAACATGCACATGCAACAAACTAGCACACCTATCTAGCCATACTCCCCCACTTAGAAGGAACTCATATCACTATAAGAGAAATAAGGACTTACCAACATCATCATCACTCTCATCCGGCTTCTCACCTCTACTCCGGAGTGCATAGAAATGCCTCCTTGTTGGAGCATCTTCCTTTGGAACATTAGGAGTAACTTCCTTACCCTGTTTTACCTTAAAAGCAATGTTAGGGCAATCTCTCACCTGGTGTCCATCTTTTCTACATCCATAGAAACTACCGTTACCTAATAGACACTCACCATAATGTTTCTTACCACAAGTAGCACATGTAGGTTTGCCATTTTGAGAGCCACATCCTTTCTCAATCTTGAACTTAGCACTCCTAGATTCTTCTTTAGTGTTAACACTCTTTTTGGACTCTGGTTGCCCTTGATCACTTGCACCATTCCTTTTCAAGTTTCTAGACATCCTCCTAAGTTTAGACTCTTTAATTGATTGTGCATACACTTTGAGTCTAGCCAAAGTCATATCATCATGTAGCATAGCTGTAGGGAATTCCTCCTTCACTAGATCGGCTACACCCGTCACAAAACGACTCATTTCATCCCTTAGATTAGACACTAGGGATGGTGCATATCTCGACAAAGGTTAGAATTTCAAAGAGTGCTCCTCAACACTCATATTGCCTTGCTTGAGATTGATAAACTCCTCTACCTTGACCTGTCTCCTCTCTCGGGGAAAGTACTTACCTTGGAAAGCTTCCTTAAATTCTTCCCAATCAATAGGATCTGACTCCACCAGCCTATTATCCTTCCATTGAGTGTACGATATTTGAGTGTACGATATTACATGTTATACTAGAAGCGCATAGTCATAGTCTAATATGATCACCTAACTTCATCAATATAAGAAACATATACTTTCACATAGGTAGATAAAATTATTCTTCACATAATCAACTACACAAATCAACATAATACTTCAAGTAGTGTCGACAAAGCCATGATCATCATAATACTTTAAAATAATGTCGACAAGGCCACATCAATTCACATAACACCACCATAATTAGTGGATCAAATGAACAACAACATAATTGAAGTCTAATTAACATAAAAAATGAGGAATTAGGGCAGCGTACCTCCACTCCATCATCAACACTTCAATCCAAAGCTAAATCACCCAATTCAATATCATAAGGCCCTTACCCATGGCCATGAAGATCAATTCAAAGCATAAACTAAAATACTCAATGAATCTAAGCGAACTCAATATATATTTATCAATCTAATACCAATTATATATCAATTGAATACAATCTTACATCATTAGATAGCTCATAAGAAACTACACATGAATTCAGAAACATCAAGACAATATCACTTAACCCATAAAGTAGTCAAAAACTAGGGTTCATCAATTACATGGTTTCATAATTTAATTGAGTTAAAACCACCTTAATAACCACAATTCAATCACTAAACAATGATTAAAAACCATTAATGCAAGAACCAATGGTAGATCATGAAATAGGTCAATTCATCTTTTGAAACGTTTAGAAAACACCTTTGATAGTTGGGATCCTTGATGAAACGAGTTTCAAGGATCAAAAACCATACCTCAATGAAGCTAATTGTTCAATTTGATTAAGAGTATCCACTCAATTTGTCACACCAAGCTCTTCCTTGACTTTGGACTTCAATGGAGTCTTTGGGAGTTTCTAAGGAATTTTGGGGTTTTGATTTTGAAGAATGAAATCTTCAATGTGTTTAAGACTTATATACACACTTAAAATGCCAAAAATAACCTTAAGGAACCTCCAAACCATCTACTTTTAAGTGGGGTAAAATTACTAGTTCACCCCTCACTTGGCAGTGAGGCTGCGCACGAAAAATAGTCCACCAACGGTTGGAAGTCGACGGACTGTTTGTCCACAAACGGACCGTCCTGTCCTTCCGTTGGTAGGTTTAGAGAATTTCCATGGTTCTAATATATCCAAATACTAATTCCATACCAACGGCACCCATCGACGGGGCGTCAATTGTCCCACGAGCCGTTGATGCCTCCGTCGCTGGGGCTGCCTGGGACAGTCTTGACACCAAGTTTTGGGTCCTTCCTTAAGGACCCTTGGATGGTCCTTAGGGATGTTTGCCCGGACGTTTCCAACCCAAAAATGATTGTATACAAGTTTAGTGCCTCTCACATGAATTTCACCCAAAACAAACACGTAAAACTCAACGAAACATGCCTAGACACACAAGGTCATTTCAAGGCACATCTTTCGAACGTCATGGACGTTCTTGAGTGTTTGACCTCCAAACTTCTATAATCTTTACACACTTACTTTATACACCATATTAACTCATTTAAGGACTTCAAAACATCATGAACCACACATAAATACATAAAACCACATACGAGGCACATAGGTGACTTAGTCGTCGAACGTCTTGGTCGTCCCATGACGTTTGACTTCCAATGCACCTAATACTTTAGCTACTGCCTCTATGCCATATAATAGACCATTTTAGGACCTTAGACCACCATTACCAACATGTTAGGCTCTAGTTACCCTAAGTCATTTTTGAGGTCTTACACTTTAAACATCATGCTAGCATTGAGGATTTCCTTACATAACCTCCAAAGGACAACTTCATAAGCATATGCATCATAATCAACAATTCACTTTACATATATTGCCTTCAAGTCCATGATCACAACATGTATAGATAGACAAGGAATAAAAACCGCCATCATAAGTGGAGCATACCACACAACATCAATTCTCATACTATAGAGTAGAGATTAGGTCCAATTCTCGAAGCCATGATCAACATAATTAAATCCTCCACAATTCATAAGAATAGATACAGATAGAAATCAAATCTAAAAATACAATCCAAATCAAGTACAATTCATTAACAAAAAATCCACAAAGACCCACGGTATAGGTCAATTTTGAGAATTAGAAGGATCATATGTTCTTTCATAAATTCCATAGGAAATCATCATAAAACACTAATTTAACATTTATTAATCATTAGAATGACTTAGAAAATCGTTTGACAGGGAACCCATGCTTAGATTTAAAATTGGGAATTTTGGTCTTTGAATCACTTTTGAAAATCTTAGATAGAA
This sequence comes from Solanum sitiens, assembly GCA_016801875.1. Taxonomy (NCBI): domain Eukaryota; kingdom Viridiplantae; phylum Streptophyta; class Magnoliopsida; order Solanales; family Solanaceae; genus Solanum; species Solanum sitiens. The sequence continues at coordinate 990,527 of JABWTJ010000528.1, forward strand.
CTCCTTGAATGAAAGGTTATACAAGAATCAAGAGTTACCATACCTTATTTATTGAAGACCTATGAAATTGAAGAATAAATCACTTGAAAATCCATCTTCTAGCTTGAGCTTGAGTTTGGCCTCCAATAGAGTTTTGAGAGAATTTTGGAAGAGAAGAGGGTTTTGAATTTTTTATTTCACATTCGGTATTTGTGTTTTTGACTTGGGAATGGGGGTAAAAATGACTTAAAACCCGTGTATAACCAACCCCTAACATACCCAAAACACCCTACACTTATATGGACTTTTAAAAACGTCCAACTTGACTTCTAAACGACGCGAACAAATCTGGGACATGGATGAGCATCGCAGATGCACTTCCAAATCTTGTTTCTAGAATTAATTTTGACGTAGTGAGCCTCGTTACAATTGCGTGAAGTGGATGGAAGTTGATTTCCAAGCCCGCGACGCAGACTGGATTCCAAATCTTGGTTTTGCACGCTGCCTTGGCAGCTTCTTTGCCAAAGCTTGGGCCCTCCTCAAGGACCTTTTGGTTTGTCCTTGGGGAGTCGTTCCCAGACGTTTTGACCCTAAACTAAATTATTAAGACACTAGTGTCACCTACACTGAATTTAGACTCCAAATGACACACCAAAACAAGGAAAACATACTAGAACACAATAGCACACAAAAGACTTATTTTCGGACGTCTTGGTCGTCCCTTGACGTTTGACTTCCAACTCTTTAAAACTGAATTCAAAGACTTATTATTCATTATTTAACAAGTTATTAAATAATAAAACTCATATTAGGCTCCTGTTTATTCTATTTCATTTTGGGGGCATTTCAGGACCTCTATTAAGACCTTACCTATGGAGCCACTTGGTCACCACGGTCAAAACCACCCACTTTCAAGGTCAAACGAGCGCTGGAGCAGGTCAACCCCAATTTTGCCGATTTTTATGTGTAATATTTCACAATCTTATTTGGTGATTATCACGACTCGAGAGCACCTAGTCGTAATCGGTGTCGTCGACCTTGAAGAGGTCTTAGACAAGCCCTTAGCATTCATCATTGCATATTAAATAAAAGTGGAAAACTTAAAACTTTTCAATTGAAGTTCAACTCCAGTACATATATCAAAATAGAAACTAAGTTGTCTTACATTGCCATCTAGACATAAGAGTATGAAAATTGGGACTTAGACCTTACATCAATAACAAGTCTTATAATACGAACACAACGTAGTCTTTGAATAAGGAAAGTGAAACTAGAATTAGAATCAAAGCATCGTCCGCCCTTGGACTTGAGCATTCACCAACTTGGGAATATCATTCCTAGTTTCTTCGAGAAAGAACTAGAATCACCTCAATGACCTGAACCTACACTTACGTAGAAAATAGAGGAGATATGGGTTATTACAAACTACATGTACTAAGTATGTAAACTATGAAAGTAAAACATTTGAAAACATCCACAAAACAACATTTGGTTATAAGAATGCTATATTCACTTTAAAAGCCGTTATGCACATTCCAAGAATATATATATACAAGTTAATACCATAACAAGACATATCCACAATCACAAGTAACATCATAATAAAGCTATAGTCAACCTTTCATGTTTAGAGTTCATTTCTACAATACTTCATAAGACCTTACACATAACCTCTCAACTCAACTCTACTAGTGCAATGTGTATGTGAAGCCCTAAAACCCCCCACACACAAAGAAAACCATTAACAAGATCACAAGCATTGTCATTTACTTCATACATCATCATAACAAGTGAAACCAACATCATGCATACCAAGTGAGACCAAAATCATGCATATCAATTGAAAGCAACATCATAAAAACATTCATAACATGTATGCATAAAGAACCCACCCGAGAGCCCCTCTTAAGACCCATTTGTGCGACGTATAGGTAAAGTCCCATGCCCTTACCTACACTTATTAGCATCCCTTAAGTAATCCTAGTTAGTGTTTGTCTTCATACTTTCATTCATTCATTTTAACATTAAGTAAACTTTGCTAGAACTGACATAGATCGTGTGAGCTACATGGAATCCGGTGTCAACTCCTCACACAAAATGAGGGTGTCCTACTTTCCAAGGTAGGGCATAACATACAAGATAAAATCTAGGTGGATCCAGTAGCTAAGATTCCTACGGGGGAACATAGTTAAGGACTAGGAGGTTGTTGCTAGATGTAACAACCCGAAAATAACTATGCGAAGTAATGCCTAAACGTACCTAGAATGCCTAGATTAGACCGGGTTCACACGGATTGATGCGCCTGGAACCAGACCTCAGAACCCATGTACCAGCCAAGCCAACGAACTTGGTGAGTTAGTTGAGCTAGGCAAGGTTGGTTCTTCCAATGTAGGGCACCCGAATATTAAGATTCACCCGGATGAGTCTTAACCAAACTTGAAAAGGGTAATCTTAGGTTTGGAGGTTCTAGGGGTAAAATGGTTTTTTCCAGGCTAGGGGTAGTATCGTAATTATCCTAAGTATTTAATTAATTAATTAATTAATATAGAAAGGTGGGCAATTCGGGTAGGGTTTGCCGAATTAGACCCTTTTTGCAAGTTAAGCTTCACCCAGGTTCGATCCTTGGTGGAAGCAATGTTAAATTAATTAATTTATATTAATTATCTGATTTAAGTAAGGGAATGATTAGTAATTTCACCTAAGCCTTTAAAAAATCAGATTTCTAATAAATAAATGGCAAGGAGTCCTAGTTTGACTAAGTCTTCAACTAAGACTCCTACTCCCAAGCTTTCTATAACACCTGTCCACTCTCACTCTCAAGATTCTCCACTCTCTTTCTCATGCTTATTTACTCTTATTCTCACATTTATTATCAGTAGAAGAACAAAGAACTTGAATGCTAAAACCCAAAAGAAAAACTAAACTAAAAACAAAAAGCAAAAACGTTGTTCTTGACGGGTTGTGCTTGAAGTTTGGTGGTGATCCTTTGGTGTCGTGGAGTTGGCTGCCATTGGTGAAAATTTGGAGGGTGTTGATCGACAAAAGGTATGGGTTTTCTTCCTCTTGGGCCCTTTCCCAAGAGACCCCTAGGATTCAGTCGAATTTATCCGAAACTAGGAATGTTCCCCGTTGCATGTCCCTGTCACTAGCTCCCATTGATTTTGTAGGTTGGGTATGTTTTGCTGGTAGAATTTAGGGATGTGATGTGTTTTTGTGATGATTATGTTCAATTATGTATGTTCGGATTTATGTGAGTAATAAGCATGCTTTCCGAAACTGTGTTAAACGTGTGTGTGTGCATTGTGTATGCCGTGCCTTTTGTCATGGGTTGAAGTGTGTAATATGCATGTTAAATTCTTGTGTTTTGTATGCAATTACTTGAAGTAAATCGTGATGTTCATAAGTGGTGTAATGTTGCTGAATTGAGTGAAAATCTTGATCAAATGTAACCACGAAAATGCACAAAATAAACATACAAAATGTCCAATGAATTGTCCAAAAATCTAACGTATAAAATGTTGAGGAAATGGACTGTAAAGTGTGATCAAATTTGCTGGAAATTTGGTTCGGCCAAGTTACTGGAAAAATTTTGAGTTTTTTTTAAAAAATTAAAATGTATGAGGTCATTAAGGATTGAACCCAAGACCTCACCATATGCAAGATATCAAAAATTCAATAATAAAAATGAGGTAAGGGGGATTCGAAATGGGGTAAGGCTCAAGTGAAGAGTTAGGAGAAAAATGAAAGAAAAATAAAATGAGTGGTGTGGGGATCGCCACAACCTCTCGGATAGGTGAGGGAGAGAGGAGAAAAATGAAAGAAAAATAAAATAAAGTTTGTGGGGATCGAACCCACAACCTCTCGGATAGGTGAGGAAATTAGGAGAAAAACTAAAGGAAAATAAAATGAGGTTTGTGGGATTGATCCAACATCCTCTCGGCCTAAAACAGAAAAGTCAAGGAGAGAAAAGTAAGAAAAGAAATGTAGGCGTTGGGATTCGAACTTGGGTCCCCAAGCTAAAATTTTAAATCAAAATTTAATATAAGACTAAGTGTTGCTCAAGGGATTTGAAATCGGGTTCCCTTGCCCAATTCCGTGTTGATGCATAAGTCTTACGTGAATAAATACAAGGCTGCCTATAGGAATCGAAATCGAGACCTTGGCATACTTACAAGATGCATAAGTCTTGTACCACATAATCTTGGGTAAGTATGAGTCACTTAGACGAATTATGAACGAAGCCTCATGTCTTGAACGTAGGGGTTCATAAGTCCAGCGTATGTTTAAAAATAAGTGAGCCTAAAATGTATGTGAGGAAATGATGTGACCCCCGGAGGGTTAAATAAGAATGTGAAACACACTAAAAGGCCAAGTGCATTGGCATATGACGAAATGAACATTCACGTAATAAGGTGAGTAATTATGTTATACTATGATGCTAATGAAAATAGTGACAACATGATAAAAGGCTAGTGCAAGTGAGACAAGCTGCATCTACGCCAAAAAATCAATGTCACTAAATGAAATTTCTAAGAGAGTATATTTATGCTAGACGATGAATAAATCAAGAAAAAGTGGCTACATGAGGATAGGCTAGTACAAGTGAGACAAGCTGTATCTACGCCTAGAATCAATGTCCCTCAATGTGAATTCCAAGAGAGCATATGTATGTTATACGATGAACAAAAAATGAAAGGTGAGTAAAGATGAAATGAAAATATGTTAAGAAAGAACAGGGTGGCATCACAATATGAGGCTAGTGCAAGTGAGACAAGTTGTACCTACACCAATATAAGGTCACCAAAAGTACTCACCTAAGAGAGTGTTGAATATTAAGAGACAAGTCTCAATCACACTCTATATGTAAGTGTAAGGACAATTCACACTTAATACGTAAAGAAGAGGTGATAAATCATCTAATGAGCTATGACTACCTCATGCTAGAAGCAAGCTTCGATGATGTATGAGTTGAATGTAAATAGAAACTTTAAATGGAGCACCGATAGGCTAGCTATGAGTGGTGATCCCTTCTTTCGGGACGGGCGGAGGTTCACGTAATTCTCATGATATGAGACTATCCACCAAGGTGGGTATGGGTCTCCCTAAATCTCCTATTCTTTGAACTATGCTGCCAACATAGGGAACTAGCCAGTGGTTTTCCACCTAAGCGAGCTAGGGATGTTTTGGTTTCACCTTTGCCAGTGACTCCACCTCTTTTCGATGTGGGGAAGACACCGGATTTCATGATGCTCACATGATCTATGTCGGTTAAAGTTGAAGTTACTCAAAGTATGAAAGATAATGAAATGAATGATACCAAATGTGTTTGGATATGATAATCAAGAGGTGAACTAGACTCAAGTAATGACACTAGGTCATTCTTGGTCATTGCACAGTGAACCCGATGAGAGTCTTAAACACTATATCTGGTGTTCACACCAGCCTACGAACGAATGAAAATGAAGTAAGTATGAATGAATGAAGCAGACTCTGTGTTTGCTAAAGAAGGCCCCCTAGTTGAGGTCCCATATGTTGAGACCTCATTTTGGGAAGTCCTAATATTAAGTCCGTGATTCCAAGGTCTCACGGCATATGAACGAATGATATGTAATATATGTATGTGCTATATGAAATATGTTATGCGTTGTGTGCAATATGAAAAGAATGATGATGCATGTTACTCTCATAGCATGACTTTCCTAATATGATTTGGCAAGTCCAACTGACTTGGCTTTCCATAATTCATATCGTTAGGAGAGAGCTCTTCTTAATCATGCATGTCCTTGGTGTGTACTTGCATACGCCCATACTTATTACAAGTATGTACTAATCCCATACATTATACTATTTTAGGTACAGGTTCAGGAGGGTGTTGAAGACATTCATTGCAGTTGTTCGGACATCAGAGCTTTTCATCCGGACTTGGTAGGTTCTCATGCATTCGAGGATGCCTGCCGTTATGTTTCTAGGTTAGTAATAGGTTTAGGCTAGTGGAGCATGTTCCACTAGTATTTCTTTCCTATTTTGTTCAGACTTATGTAATGGTGCCATTTTGGCAATTGTTACTTATGCTATAAGACTATTTATTTCCAGATTGAATGATTCTTTATTAGATGGTTGATACACATGAGCAATGAACTTCTTTATATGCATATGCATATTATAAATATGAAGTCTATGTACACTTCAAACAAAACAAAAAGTTTCAAATTTTCGGCTAAAATTAACCTAACGAATGAAATGACGACGTAAGTAGGCTTATGTGCGACCTCTGAGAGGTCAACGACGCCATTTTCGGCTAGGGTCTAGACCCCGGTCGTGACACTAGAAACCCTCTTTATGCTAAGTATCTTGTAGTTTCCACCTCATAAGATACATAGTGTTGACCTCTCCTCCTTTGTGAAGGAACACCTATCATTGTCAAGTTCACTCGGTGCTAAGATCTCTTTTTGAAGTGCCTTTAAGTCATTTATAAACATCTGTTTATAGTATCGGTCTAAGTAGTTCAACACCTCATATATCATGTACATAGATCATCGGTTCTTGGATGAGCCCTTTCATCACAAACCCAACATCATGTGAGAACAATACTTCATAAATATAGTCATAGAATGTGTATAGGAATTACCTTCAATTCCCTATAGTAACACACCTAGCATCATCTCACAATCATCATATTCATATCATGATAATACATTATTAAATCTATAGTTCATACTTCAGGTAATCAACCTTACCAAACATAAGCCAACAATACCATAATAACATGTTCATAACCTTGAAGGTCTTACTCATGACCTTCAAGATTCCCTTTCAAGACTCATCTCAAATTCATGATATTCATCAATAAAATAGGTTATCAACATCATACAACAATCAATTATTCAAGAACATTCTCAATTACATTGTCACGACCGGGAGCACCACTACACATAACTGGTGTTGTCGTCCTCGGAAAGGACTAAGACTAGCCTCACTATGATGATGATAATTTATTAATCTCACATATTAGAGTTGTTATGAAAAGAAGTTCTCATGCAATTCCTAATGAGATAATGGTTATGATATACAAGGGGTTAGTCCTCAATGACCTATACTAAGTTATGATGATTAATAAAGGCTTAAAGATATTTCAAAAAGGGACTTTAGCATAGCACCAAGTGAACTAGTTATGAGAGAGTGTCCCTTCCCAATGTGGGAAGGTAGGTTCACAATGGTTCTCATGAGATAGATATTACAATGTCATGGTGCATAAAGAGAGTCTCAAGTATGTCTCCTAGTTCTTGAACTATGTTGCCCCATAGGAATACTAGCGCTAGTGGATCCACCTAGAATTCTATGTTCATGTTTTGGTACTACCTTGGCAAGTAGTCCACCTTCTTTCGGTGTAGGGTTTCATGACATCGGATTCTACATTTAGCTCATGTGGTCTATGTCGGTTAAAGTTATTATTACCAAAAGTAAAATGAAGTAATAAAGTGAACTCTAACTAGGGTGACTTAAGAGGTTTGACTTAGTCTAGATAAGGGTATGGGACTTTACCTATACATTGCACTAGTTGGCCTTGAGGGAAGTCCAAGGAAGATGTTCTCATGTTCCTATAAATTAAATGATATGCATATGTTGACTTTACATGTTGATTATCCTATATGATGTTGGTTTCGCTTATGAACATGTTATTGGCCTATATTGGTATATATGATGATGACTACTCATGATGCTACGTTATATGAAGTTAGACATTACTTGTGATCCTTTGTTTGGTTTACTTGGTTGAGTGGGGTTATGGGGTTTCACTTGGTTATTGCACTTGTAAGCTTGGTAATGGGTTATCAGTAAGGTTCTTGAATATGTTGAAATGTTATGAACTCTTCTACATTCTTTGTTGTTATGACATGATGTTGGAGTTGCTTTGGTTATGGGTTCTAATATGCTACTACACATGTTGACTTGATCAATTTGATAATGTTGGTATTGTGTTGTATATGGTCTTGTGTTAAGGGATATATGATTTTAGTCTTATATGTGTTCTTGGTTGTGCATAAGGCTTTTCAAAGTAACTTTGGCATGGTTTTGAAAAAATGTCCCTTTAAGCATGATTTCAAACATTATATGTGCATATGTTTCCATATGTAGTACAAGTAGATGTACTAACCCATTTCCTTTATATATCTGCAATTATGTAGGTCCCGGTCATTGCGTTCTTAGAAGGCCAATTGAAGAAGACTTCGATTCTTTTCTCCAAGTGTTGGTAGGTCCTCATGTTTGGGGATGTTACCTTTTTCCACATTCTAGCTTTAAAGTTATATTGTCATAAAGACATTGTTCATTCCTTTATCATTTGGATATTGATGTAAGCCTATATTGGCATGTTGACTTTGTATTGGCTATGTCCAAGATTTGTACTCGTTTAGATGGTTCAATATGAGAAGAAATGTTAGACTAATTCTTATGCATTAATTATGTTATCTAAAGAGAAGTCTATGTAAGCTTACTATGTGATGAGTCTATGTAAACTCTACATGTAGTAATGCGTGCGGTCTATGTAAACCTCACTATATAGATGTGTATGAAAAGTTTTAATTTTTCCGCATTTTAACCTATGAAAAAGTTCCCATAACTTGATAATCCTTAAGGATTAAAGGAGGAAATTCTTCTTCTTGAACCCTACTTGAAGCTTTGACCTTCCTCTTCAATGGGTTCTTTGGTTAGTGAGAGAATATAGAGAGAGGTGAGAGCAAATGGGTTTTCAATTTTGGGATTGGTTTCTTTGGTGTGGGAATGGGTATAAAATGACTTAAAGTATATACTTATATATATATATATATATATATATATATATAAAACCCCTAAAATACCCAATACACCCCCACTAACTTAGTTGGACTTCTAAACTTGAGTTCCATTTTGAAATCCCGTCCAACCTCAACGACCACCTTCACGGCTCATGAAGGACACCATGAATCGTGGTGTGGCTCGTGAAGAGTGAGGCATTAGCTCCACCAAAAGTGCACCCTCCAAGACTTCCAAGTCATTTTAACTACATAGCCACCCTTGCTCTTCAAGTGCACACGACTCATGGTGCCTTGTACAGTATCTACCCCAAACTTGGACATCTCTCAAATGCCTAAGGGAAGTCCAAGACCACCCACCTACCTCGTCAAGTACACCATGAATCGTGAAGTGGCTCGTGGTGCCTTGGACAGTACCTAGTCCAATATGCCCCCATTTTTTCTTTGCCAAGGCAACACCATGACCCCCTCACTTGCTCGTGGTCTTGACCATTAGTCGTGGTCATGCTCGTGGAGGTTGAGTCACTAGCCTCCCTTTTAGAACAGCCTTGGCTTTCCCCTCAAGGTTGGAATTTGTAACGACCCGAGAGCACCCCCTAGTTGTCACACGGCATATTCGACCTCTATGAGGTCTCATACAAGCCGCATGGATCTTTCATTGCATACGATACTCAAAATAAGTAAGAATTTAAAACTTTCTTCGCACATGAAGAATACTTTCATTAATAAGAAAGCGGAAGAATTTTAAAACATTTAACTATACAACATGTATGTCTCATAAACCATCTAATACTTCAAAGTACAACATTGGGGCTAAGCCCATAAAAAAGATAAACAAATACTAACGATGTAAAAGAACATGTAGGGTATTATCCTTGAATCTATGAGGACTCACCAATTTTTCATCTTCAACCACTTAGAAACCTAATCAATTTCCATAAAATATAACATCGCCAATCCCTAAACTTTAGTCAAAAAGGGGAAGAAAGGGGTTTAAGTACTAAGTATGTGTAAGACCCCCAAAATGAGATAGGGTGTCTAGAGCCTAACATGTTCATCTTAATGTTCTAAGGTCCTAAATTGGATTATAATATGGTTTAGAGGCAGTGTATGAAGTTTGAGGTGATTTGGAAGTCAAACGTCAAAGGTCGACCAAAACGTTTGACGACTAGTCACCTATGTGACTTATGTGCCTATGCATGCTTATATTTGTATGTAATGAGCTTATGAAGTCTTAAAATGGTTTATAATTATGTCAAATAGTAGTATATGAAGTTTCGTGAAGTTTGGAGGTCAAACGTCCAAGAACATCCAAGACGTTTGAAAGATAGCCTAGAGACATGTATGTGTCTCTTGATGGGGCCTTGCATGTTTGGACGTGTTGCAGGTGTTTTTTTTGGTTGTATTTAAGTGATCAAAAATGTGAACCTCCCATTCCCAATCCCATACACACGTAAGAAATCTTCTCTCCCTAGAAACCACCATTATTGGTGAAGCTCAAGAACTGCTTGGAGCTTGGATTTTCGTGGATGAATCACCAGGTTTTCGAGGTTTTCATGAATAAGAAGGTATGGTGATATTCATCTCTAGTTATCTTTTCATCTAGAGAGTCAATCTCAAAGATTTCAAAGAGAAAAATATTATCAAACACTTTCTTCCTCAATCTGCCATGGTTTCCTTCTAAAAATGTTTTGAACGATTAAATCATGATTAATTGAAGTTAATACAGTTGTTTTAACGTGAATTTGACTCCAATTGCATGATGAACCCATGCTCCTTCACCAAAACGACGTAGCCTTGCATGGGCAATGTGATCGCGTTTTGTTATCGATTGAATTGTGATGTTCTTACGTTGAAGTGGTTATATATACTGTTATTTACATGAATTTACATTGAATTGATGTTGAAGGATACATGAGGATCAATGTATGAAGATTTGAACATGGTTAGCCTAGTTTCCATGGTTCACTGTAACATTGGCCTCTTAATGATTTAATGTGGATTTCGATCATGTTAAGTTGGTTATATCTACTGTTCTAGGTTAATATCATGTTTTAATTATGAATGTGAATCTTGTATGATTGAATTAAAGATGGCTTATGTGAATTGATTGAGTCTCTTCTAGTCTATCGATTGATAATACTATGTATATGATGTGATCTCGAATTGTGGATAGATGAAGCATGATTCCTTTGCTGTAGTAATCTATTTAGCTGCTGCCTAGCGTGTACATTATTGTTAAAATATGATTGATGATCAAGGACTTAGAGAATCAATAGTGTTGGTTAATTCCTCTCCATTATAGCGAATTGACAAGTCTATTGCCTATGTTGTAGCTAGATCTTGAAGTGCTTTAAGCATGATTTCATTATGATTAAGTGTATTATTAGTTACTGCCTCATATTGATATTATTGATGAAATATGATCTATAATCCATGTAAGTGAAATTGGCTAAAGGTCTACGTTCTTCTACATTCTAGTATGCTAAGGTGATGTGCTAGTTATAGTATGACCTTGTAGTAGCTTGTAGTTGAATTCATGTATGATTATGGAACTCAATCTACTGCCATATACTTGAATTATTGATGAAAGAGTAGTAAAGGTCAATGATGACCAAAGGCTAAAGGGTTGGTAAGAATTACTCTACTCTTCTACTTCTCTACATCTCTATAGTAATGTTGATGAAACCGTGAATGGCATTGTGTGGTATGTTCCACTTATGGTGGGGGTGTTTACTTTATGTTATTATATATGTGTTGACCATGACCTTGAAGGTAATTTGATGAATATACGAACGAGTGGTTATGATGATCACCTTATGTGTAACTTGTGCCTAGTCTTCTATTTGAGTTGTGAATCTAGGTTATGTTACTATGGTTATGAGCATGTAGAGGGTTATGTAATATCATGTGTAGGTGCTGCCATGTATTAGGTGATAATGGTTGATGACCCTACCCATGTACCCCTATGTGAATGTGTGACTAGCTAATGTTCGGAGTCTTAAAGTGTTCTATGAAGTTAACTTGCCTCCTATGCTATTGTGTGTTATGTGGTCTATGCTTGAAAAGGGTAATGTGGTCTAAGAGGGTGGCTGCCTCAATGAATTGTTGATAGCCATTATGTGATCATGTTGACCAATGTACACACACTCACATTTCATGCATGCTTAAAGGTAGTAAAGGTTCATGGTGTCTAAATGAAAGGGAGTTCTCATATTCACTAGTTTCTACTACTATGTATGTTAAGCTTATATGATATGATGAAGTATGAATGTGCAAAGAGTCTTAATGGGTTCTTATATGAAAGGATTGCTCATGTAGTTGTACCTATAGACTTATGCTTTGATGTATGAACATGTGTGATATCTATGTGTTATGTGAAAGGTTTCCTCACATGTATGTACACACACACACATGGATGATGATCTAGTAAATGAGAGGGGCCTTGATAGGGGTGCCCTAGAATACTCTATAACTAGATAGGTTCTTGAATATGCTATAAGCATATATATATATATATATATATATATATATATATATATATATATAAAATGAATATCTTAAGCCTATGTTTTATGAAAATGTAATTAAAGGTTTTTCAATAAAGGGAACTTAGCTTAGCACCGAGTGAAATTGACATTGAGAGGTGTTGACTTTCCCTTGAGGAAAGATTCACCATTTGTCCCCTATAGAGTGTTGACTTTCCTTTGAGGAATATTCACCTATGGACCCATATGAGGTGTTGACTTCCCTTTCAGGAAGGGTTCACTCATGTTTTCTCATGAGATGAGGCCCCAATTGTCCAGTGACATGTATAGGGAACTACCTATCCCTTAGTTCCATAAACTATGCTTGCCACATAGGATCTAGCAAAGTGAATTCACTTGGGATGCTAGGATATATATTAATGTTCTACCTTGGCTAGGTAGGAACACCTTCCATTGGTGTAAGGCTCTACAACACCAAATTCCATGTCTAGCACCCATGGTCTTAGTGTCGGTTGAGGCTATAGTTTCCCTAAAGTAAAATGGACAATGGAAGTAATGGAATAGGATCCTAACTAGGATGACTTAAGGAAGGTTACGTAGTATAGGTGGAAGTAATGAACCCATCTAGACATTGCACAAGTAGCTCCTTAGGAAGTCTTAGGAAGGTGACCTAATGTATATGATTATGTTTATGTCCATATGCATGACTTAGTAGTATTTGCCTACTTGTTATAAATATGTGCATGGTATGAATCTATATGATGTGATATTGTCCTTATGTGCACTATGTTGGTCTAAATGACTATATGATGAAGGTCTTGTATTGACATGAATGAAGTTGGCTTTATTTGTGATGTTGATGTATGAAGTGGTAAGGTTTGTGGTCTCATGAAGGGTCTACTAAGTATATGTGAGGTTATGGGGCTTCACATGTACATTGCACTAGTAGATTAAGATTGGGATTATGAGTAAGGTCCTATAAGGTACCATGTAAAGTAAAATAAGTATATGTGCATAATGACTAAGAGTTCACTGTAATGTCCTTTATAGTTTGGCTTAAATATGTCTTTGTTGTAATATAATTCTATGATAGTATGTGTTGCCTTGTATAGATTGTATGTATAATTTTCCTTGTGGCCTTAAGGTGATGCATTGCACCAAGTATCACTAGAGGTTACTTGGAAGGTTGATGAGTTAAAGGAAAAAGGGTTCACTGTTAAGGTAAAGGTAGCTTACTGTAAAGTGGCTTAAAAATGTATTAAATCGTATATGTGATCCTATGAAATGTTTGGTCTTTGAATGTGTTTATATGATGTATGTGAATGATATAAATGCTAGTGGTTAAAGGTTTTATGGAGATTTACTCAAAAAGCATGAAGTATGATTTTCAAGAAAATGTCCATTTTAAATGCATGTTTTTGCATGGTTGCCATACTTAGTACATTCTTGTGCTAATCCCATTCATCTCTACTTTTTACACAAAGTGTAGGTTATTGATGCTTAAAGGATGTCTTGAATGGTGAAGATCTTGCTAGATGATTCTCAAGCTCAATGAAAGGAATCCTTAAAGTTCAAGGGTCTCCTACTTATGTCTTTACTGTAAAGTCTTTCAATATTGTATAGTTATGTAATGTGTCTTATGGGCCGTGCCCCTAATGTAATCTAACGTTGTTGAGTCTGAGATGGCAAAGAGACTTAAGGTCTATACATGTATTATGACTTATGTTTTATGAATACGAAGTAATATTCTAGCATATGATGTGCTAAGAAAGTTTTAAATTTTCCGCTAAATTTACTATGTCAATGCGATGAATGATGACTATGGGCTTGTATAAGACCTTCGAAAGGTCAAGTACGCCATGTTACTTCTAGGGGGTGCTCCCCGGATGTGACAGTATGGAGGCCATGCAAAAACCATGCTAAAAGGGACATTTCGTATAGAAACATGCTTTCATGACATTTTCATTAAAACCTACATCATAGTAGTTGAAGAGACATAACACAAGTCCACATTCACATATAAAGCCAACTTCAAGTAACATCAACATATAACACAAGACATAGCCATATTCATCAAATAAGCATTCCATCATTTATACCCTCTACCTAAGGTTACTCTAAGACCCACCTAAGTAAGACATGAAAGGGCCGCCCATACAACCTTTTCAACCACACCTAAGTGTTCCTCAAAAATACCCTGGATAGAAAACTTTCTACTTAAACATGCTAACATTAAGGTGAACATTATTTACTTACGACATTTGGAAGTCAATCATACAATTAGGGGACTTCACATAATGGTCTTGGAAAGACCTAGGGAACTCACTTTAGCATCTTCAAGGCCTACTCATTCCATGTAGTAGCATCCCATACTACTACCTACACATCATAGAACCTACCCAACTACTAGAGTGCGCATCCCACATGATGAGAATAGTCATTAATCGACATAGACCACAATATCTAGGTATGGAATCCGGAGTCTACCCTACTCCGTGGAGGGTGTTTGTCACATCCAGGGAGCACCCCCTAGAAGTAACATGGCATACTTGACCTCTCAGAGGTATTATACAAGTCCATAGTTATCATTCATCGCATTGTCATAGTAAATTTAGCGGAAAATTTAAAACTTTTCATATCACATCCTATGCTAGAAACTTCATTTCATATATAAATAAAACATAAGTCATAATACATATTTAGACCTTAAGTCTCTTTTCCATCCTAGACTCAACATCATAAGATTACTTAGGGACACGGCCCTTATGACATAATACATAAGTACAACAATTAAGAACTTTACAGTAAACTACACATTAGGACATCCTTGGATTTAAGGATTCCTTTTCTTGAGCTTGGGAATAAGATATCAAGCCCTTTACCTTAGAGACCTTCTTTAAGCATCCATAACCTACACTTTGTGTAAAAAGTAGAGAAGAATGGGATTAGTACAAGAATGCACTAAGTATGGCAACCATGCAAAAACATGCATTTAAAAGGGACATTTTCTTGAAATCATACAATAGCATTTATATCATTCACATACTTAATATAGATATATTCAAAAGCCAAACATCATATAAAATCACATATAGAATTTAAGCCACATTTGGGGTCACTTTACAGTAAGCTCCCTTCACATTACAGTGAATCCTTTTCTTTTAACTCATTAACCTCCTAAATAACCCTTTACTGATACTTGGTGCAATGCATCACCTTAAGGTCAGAAAGAAGCATACACACAACCTACATCAGCCAACATATATCATCATATAAGCATAATATATCAAAAACGCATTTAAGTTAAGACTCCATTGGCTTTACAGTAAGTTACATCTATTTGCACATCTATTCCCTTTACTTCACATAAATCATTATAAGACCTTACTCATGACCTTAATCTTAGTCTACTAGTGCAATGTACATGTGAAGCCCCATAACCTCTCACATACTTAGTAGACCTATCATGATACCACAAGCCTTACCATCCAATTCATACATCAACAAGTAAGTGAAGACAACTACATTCATGTCAACAACCTTCATCATATAGTCATTAAGACCAACATTTAGTATGTACATCAAGACCACTTCATATAGGCTCATACCATGCATTTCATCACAAAAAGTAGGCAATTACTACAATGACATGTATAAAGACATAAGCATAATCGTACATATTAGAACACCTCCCTAAGACTTTCTAAGGAGCTACTTGTGCAATGTCTAGATGGGTTCTTTACTTCCACCTATCCTAAGTAACCTCCCTTAAGTCATCCTAGTTAGGGTCCCAGTCATTTACTTCCATTTTCCATTTTACTTTAAGGAAACTATAGCCTTAACCTACACTAAGACCATGGGTGCTAAACATGGAATTTGGTGTTATCCCCTCACACCAAAAAGAGGGCATCTTACTTGCCAAGGTAAGACATGAGTATCATGCTAGCATATTAGGTGATATCACTTGCTAGGTCCTATGTGGCAAGCATAGTTTATGGAACTTGGAGGCCATCATGGAAACATCCCTCTATGCCCTTGGGCTACGAGGTTCTCCACCTCATGAAATTTATGGTAGACCTACATTCCCACATTGGAAAGGGACACACACTCATATACAAGTTCACTCACTGCTAAGATAAATTCCCTTTATTTAAAAAGCCTTTATTATCATTTCTTTATAAAACATAGTCTAAGGAGAGTCATCCCCTCATATGCTTAGCTCATAGGTCATAGATGAGAGTTCATCAACCTAAATCATGTGAGAAATCCTTTCACATAGACATGGCATATGTATTAGCACTATCTAGTTAAGGATACAGTTGAGCACATCTTTCAAGGCTCCTCTATTATCTAGATCATCATTCATGTGTGTGTATGTACATATATGTGAGTAAACCTTTCACATAACACATATATGCCACACATGGACATACATCATTTCATCCATGCATAAGTGTACAAGTGTAACTATATGAACCATGCTTTCGTATAAACACAATTAGACACTAGGTATAATCATACTTCATCATACCACATAGTTTGCATTATATCATATAAGACATGTTCATCACACACTTTCATGGACTCAATCTTAGCATGCATAATAGTAGACATTAGTGAATATGAGAAATACCTTTCATTTAGACACCATGACCTATACTACTTGTAAGCATGCATGTAGAGTGAGGGTGTGTGTACATTGGTCAATATGATCACATAATGGCTATCAACAACATATTGAGGCAGCCACCCTCTTAGGACCACAATACACATTCAAGCATATACCACACACCACAACAACATACGAGATAAGTCAACTTCATATTACACTTTAAGACTCCTAATATTAGCTATTCACACATTCACATAGGGGTGCATGGGTAGGGGTCATCAATACTTAACACTTCATTAATGACAGCACCTACACATGATCCTAACATAACCATTTACATGCTCATAACACTAGCAACATAACCTAGATCCATAACTAGAATGGAAGACTAGACACAAGTTGCACATAGTGTGATCATCATAACCACATACTCATACATTCATAAATTTGCTTCAAGGTCATGTTCAACACATATATAATGACAATAAAGTAAACACCGCCACCATAAGTGGACCATACCACACAATGTCATACAAGGCTTCATCAACAATATTATAGAGAAGTAGAGGAGAAGAGTAGACCTTACCGATTCATCAACCCTTTTGATCAACATTGATCAATACACCCTTTTTATCAATAATACATGTATAGTGAAGTAGCTAGATGTACTTTAATCGTGAAAGAAACCATGTACAAGTCGTTACAAGATCATGATACAACTAGTGCAAAAGATCACCACTATTCTATAGGATAGATAGACATATACCATCAACCAATGTCCCGAGTCTTGATAATCAATCGAAATTCATCAATAATGTAAATATATGACAGTAGCTTAAAGAAATCATAGCCTAGACGAGATCCTACTACAATTACCAATGAACTCTAGATCATTGTAAACATGCTTCATATTAAGAATTCATGGAAGATAAATTTACATAGGTTAATCCTATTCAAACTATCATGCATTTATCCATATTGGATCCATTACATATAATTCATAATCACATTACATCATAGGAAGTAGCTAATCATCATTTTAACATAATTGAATCTCACAACAAGCATGCTATAATCATCAATCTATAGGATAAAGCATGTAGATCAATCTTACCAAGATTACTTTGATTTGATAAACAAGGGTTCATACCCACAATTTATTCATAATATCAACCTAATACAGTAGCTACAATGATCGTTACATAATCGAAATCCTACAACAATCACCATGAAGCCAAACTTACAGTGAACACATAGAACATAGACTAGTTTTGTTCAAATTTTCATACATTGATCCAATTGGATCATTAATCAAAAATTCAACATCAATATACTAAAGTAATAGTATATATAATCAATTCAACGTAATATAATCACAACTCAACCAATAACACGATCACATTGCCCATGCAAGGGCTAACTTGAGTTTGTGAGAGAGCATGGGTTCATCATGCAATTGGATTGAAAATCACGTCCAAAGCAGTAGATAATCATCAATACATTCATATTATGCTTTTGAAATCAATTTAATAAAGAACCCATGTCTAGATTGAAGAAGAAGAGATTTGATCATGAATATGTATGAGCCTTTAGCCAATCTTTTAATCATTTACATAACCTCCTAGCCATTAGCATGCATTCGTTTTGACCAAGTAGTGTTAGCCAATTTCTTGGCATAAGATAGTCAATTCATAATGAGATGTGATTTCATAGATGTCTTTGAGCCAATTCTTAGTTTATGGCTTTTAGTGATAACGTTTTTAAACCTCTTGGACAACACCATATTAATATTTGATGAACTTAGCGTCTTCATAACATCACAACAAAAGCAAGCCAACATTCGGCCAAAACACATAAATCACTTAACACATCACGGATGTAACTTAGCATATCATCGATTCTTAATTTACATGATAATATTAACTTTACGCGACTACAAGTTCATAGGTTCATTCGATATTCATCATTCAAGAACAATACATGTTAAGAACAACCAGCACCACATACCAACAACATGATCTCTAACCTATTCAACATTGAATCGAAAAGGATACTAGGGACAAAGGAGTTCGACGAGAACACGGGAACAACCCTAGTTTTCAAGATCTTTGAATCGTTGGAAAGAAAGTTCTCTTAGAGAAAGGAGTCCAGGAGAGAAACCCATACCTTATGTAGATTCGAATCTACGACGATCACCCTAACGAAATCCTTGAAACTTGAAATCACCCAAGAAAAGCCTCTAGCGTTCTTACGTTTTGCGGTTTGCGTTCTACTGCCTTAGCATCGTGAGTTCTCAAGATTTGATCGTGAATTATAGGTTTAGGAACTGATCTTGAATTATAAAACTTAAGACTTAATTAACTTAATTAAATAACTAATAAGTTAATTACTAAAACGCCCCTCCTAAGTTGACTAGACATAGGAGAACCATTGACTTAGCCAATTCCGAAAATTGGCTAAGTGTCACGGCTTGACCAAGGCTCTAAGTTACTTAATTAGTCTGCTTAATTGATTAAATAAGGGACCTAGAGAAATTACCAAAATACCCCCAAGTCACTAGGACCACAACTAACAACTTTGGACCATCCTAGGTTAGGTACTAGGTTGTCCCAAAGTTAGTTAAGTTAGTTAGGTGTCACCCGACTAGGTCTTAGGTTGTCGGGTCCATTGGCTGGTTATTTTTATTGACCCTAGGTTATCTAGCTAGTTGGTTAGGTTAGTTAGGATGTAGAGTTGGTTAGGAATCCCGGCTCCACCTGGCTGGACCCGTCTGCGCACATGCCCCTAACCGCCTAACCGAATTTGGTTAGCATGTCGCATGGTCCCCCTCTCGGCCGGTTCCCACATGCTTTGCCCATGTGCTTGCACATGGGTTGGTTGTACTCTCCTAACTAACTATTCTTGATGTCCCATTTGGAATATTTACTTATTGTCCCAAGGACCCTCACTATGTCCTTGGGCACTGCATAATCTACATGATCAATTTAATTGATCATGTGCCATGGTATCTAGGCTTGACACTTGGATGCCTCATACCTTTTGTGAGTTGGACGAAATATATTTTATTAGCTTAGGGTCTTCATTGCAGGTACATTTCTTAAATGTCAATCTTGGATTGGGGTATGGCAACCCAAAAAGTATATTTCATATTCGTATATAGAAAATTGGCTAATATCTCTTGGCCAATTTTTCTGTACTATGCCCAATATTTCTCAATATTGAGCATTGGGGTGCCTATGTACCCCTAATAGGCTTTGTTAGGGACATACTGGATCTTCATTAGACATGTGATTTTCCGGAACATTACATTATCCCCCCCCCTTAGGAACATTCATCCCCGAATGACACTTACGCATCATTTAAACAAAGAGGGTGATTTTCGAAAGTTACTTTATCATGCTTAAACTTTTCTCTTTTGTGAATATCTGATTCACACTTATTTGGATGATGCATAACATTCAAGTTTATCTGAAGCTTCATATTTGAGATTGAGGAATTTCCTTCTCAATCACACTTAACTTAATGCACATCACAACTCATGCAATACAAAAATCATGTCTATGCTTCACAAAAACAGCAACATGAAATGCAAACATGACTTAATTTTTAACTCACATAGTGCTATTATAAGACATATGATTAGTGACCTATCACACCAAATCGATTAAAGCACTTAAACTTAGAGTTTCTTTAAACATAAACCAGACTTAGGAAGAGAATATCTAACCTTAAGAACTGAACAAAAAAGGGTAGCGGGATCTCATATCGGCCTCGGCCTCCCATGTTGCTCCCTTAACAAGATGGTTCCGCCATAGGACCTTTACGGTGGCAACCTCCTTGTTCCTCAGCTGCTTCACATGGCGATCTAAAATTTCGACTGGAACCTCTTCATAAGAAAGGTTCTCATCAACTCCTAACCCCTCAACAGGCAGGATGGATGCTGGATTGCCTAGACATTTCTTAAGCATAGAAACGTGAAACACTGGATGAACATAAGCCATGTCTTGAGGTAATTTCAGCTCATATGCAACGTTTCCCACTCGCTTCAATATGTCATAAGGACCTATATACCTCGGACTCAACTTGCCTTTCTTACAAAACCTCATCACCCCTTTCATGGGTGATATCTTCAGGTAGACTTGATCACCAACCTCAAACTCAAGAGCTCTCTTTCAGTTATCTGCATAGGATTTATGACGACTGTAAGCAGTATCAATCTATCCCTAATCATCTTCACCTTCTCCACTGCCTCATGCACGATCTCGGGACCAAGGATGACCAATTCTCCTACTTTGAACCAGCTAATTGGAGATCTACATCTTTGGCCATATAATGCTTCGAAAGGTGCCATTCCAATACTGGAATGGTAGATGTTATTGTAAGAGAACTCTATCAGCGGCAAGTGATCATCCCGACTCCCCTTGAAGTCAATAACACATGCTCTCAACATGTATTCAAGGGTCTGGATGGTACGCTCTACTTGCCCATCTGTCTGCGGATGGAAAGCAGTACTAAGCTTCACCTGTGTACCCAAACTTTTTTGGAAAGATTTCCAAAAATGAGAAGTGAATTGAGCCCCTCTGTCCGAAATAATAAATAGAGGAATCCCATGCCATCTCACCATTTCATCTATATAAAGCTTGGCATAGTCTTCGTCCTTGAAGGTAGACTTCACAGGTATGAAGTGAGCGGACTTGGTCATTCTGTCAATAATAACCCAAATGGAATCATGTAGTTTCCTAGTCTTTGGCAGACCAACCACAAAATCCATATTGATAGCCTCCCACTTCCACGTTGGGATCTCAATCGTCTGAGTGAGGCCTCCAGACTTAAGGTGTTCGTCCTTAACCTGTTGGCAGTTCAGACACTCCTCCACGAACTTAGAGATAGCCCTCTTCATGACTTCCCACCAATAGACCTCTTTAAGGTCTTGGTACATTTTGGTGGAACCTGGATGGATGGAATATCGGGAACCATGAGCTTTCTGCCAAAATACTTGACCTCAAATCATTCACATTGGGCACACATAATCTGTTCTCATAACTGAGTACGCCATCTCCACCTAACGAGAATGATTCATTCAACTTACATAATACCGAGTCTTTCAACTCCATGAGTACTGGGTCAAGGTGTTGATTAGCTTTAACATCTACAACAAATGAGTATTCGGAACTTTAGTGAACCGAAACACCCCCACTTGGTGCATCTATCAGCCGTACACCCAATCTTGCCAATTGGTGCACCTCTTTAACCCGCTCCTTCTTCTCATCCTCAATATGTGAAACGCTGCCCATGCTCAGTCTTCTCAATGCATCGACCACCACATTGGCCTTACCTGGGTGATAGTACACACTCATATCATAATCCTTGAGAAGTTCTAGCCATCTCCTCTGACGAAGATTCAATGCCCTCTGCGTGAATAAGTACTGAAGACTCTTATGGTCAGTATACACATCAACATGTACACTATATAAATAATGTCTCCACATCCTCAACGCAAAGACAACCGCGACTAGTTCAAGATCGTGAGTAGGGTAGTTCTTTTCATGGATTTTCAATTGTCTTGATGCGTATGCAATCACCTTACCATTCTGCATGAGAACACATCCCAAACCTACTCCGGAAGCATCACAATATACCACGTACCCCTCACCACTTCTCAGCAACGTCAATACTGGGGCCAAAGTGATCAGTCCTTGAGTTCTTGAAAACTCTTTTCACATTTCTCGGACCACTCAAACTTTGCCTTCTTCTTTGTCAATGCGGTCAATGGTGCAGCAATAGTGGAAAACCCTTCCACAAACCTGCGATAATAATTGGCTAAACCCAAAAATCTCTGAATATCTGTAGGAAGAAGGGGTCTCGGCCAATTCTTCACCGACTCAACATTCTTAGGATCAACTTCAACACCTTGATCGGTCACAACATGACCAAGAAAGGTAGCTGATGTTAACCAGAATTCACATTTGCCAAACTTTGCATACAACTGATGTTCTCTGAGTACTTGCAATGTCTTTTTAAGTGTACCTCATGCTCTTCTTTAGACTTAGAGTATATGAGAATGTCATCTATGAATATTATGGCGAAGGAATAAAGGTACTCACGGAAGACCCTATTCGTAAGGTCCATAAACGCGGCTGGTGCATTAGTTTGACCGAATGACATGACCAGAAACTCATAGTGCCCATATCTAGTACAAAAAGCCATCTTAGGGACGTCATCTCGCCTTACACTAAGCTGATGATAGCCTGATCGAAGGTCTATCTTGGAAAAGAAACTTGAACCTTGGAGTTGGTCAAACAGATCGCCGATTCTGGGAAGAGGGTACTTATTCTTTATAGTGACTTTGTTGAGTTCCCGATAATTGATGCACATTCTAAGGGTTCTATCCTTTTTCTTTACGAACAACACTAGAGCACCCCATGGGGATATGCTTGGCTAGATGAAGCCCTTATCAAGTAGATCTTTTAACTACAACTTCAACTCTTTGAGTTCAGCTAGTGCCATCCTGTACGGGGAAATAGAAATTGGCTTGGTGTTGGGATCTAAATCAATACCAAAGTCAATCTCACGTTCAGGAGGGCCTCCTGGTAAGTCCTCCGGAAAGACATCTGGGAACTCATTCACTATTGGCACAGAATCTACGGAAGGGACATCTTGATCTAAGTCATTGACTCTACCTAAGTGATATAAATACCCCTTAGCTATCATCTTATTGGCCTCTAAGTTTGAAACAATTTGGCCGACTGGACTTGAACCACTTCCTTCCCATTCCAGTTCTTACTCATTTGGAAACTGAAACCTCACTACCCTGTTTCGACAGTCTATTGTGGCATAAAACTTGTGAATCCAATCCATACCCAAGATTATGTCAAAATTGAGCATGGCTAACTCCACTAGATCAGCGTGAGTGACTATATCAAGGACCTCAATTGGGAAATTTTTGTACACTTTCTCATCTCTAATGCCGTCCCCTATGGGAGTACTTACTAAAATTGGATCATGCAAAATTTCAGGAAGCACATCAAATCTAGTAGCTATCAATGACAGAGTGGATCCTGGATCTAATAATGCATACACAGGGAAAGTAAAGACATGCAACGTACCCGTGACTACATCAGCTGACTTCTCTTGCTCTTCTCTACCTTTCAGCGCATAGAACCTGTTCGTCTTAGGAGGTTCGGCTGCAGCATTTACATTCGGCCGAGGCTGAGCATTTATCTTGGCTTGATTATTCACTTGAGGACAGTCTTGGACCATGTCTCCACTTTATCCGCACCCAAAACAGGTGTTAGTACCTACCAAACATTCACCTCCATACGAACGCCCACACTTACTACAAGGGCTGTTGGTTCGCTGAACGTTACGGTCATTGCCCTTTTTGGGGCCAGACTTATTCACCTTAGCTCTTGAATTACCTGAAGGAGCGGAGTTACCTGAGTGCCTCTTGAACTTAGGCCTATTTTGGACTCCATATGAGCCCCTACCCGAGCTTGAACTAGGCTGTTCCGCAGCCTAAGGCTTCTTGCCTTCCTGAATTCGCCTCTTGAGGCGGCTCTCCTCTACTTGCTGAGCATGTAACATCAATCTACCCAAATCCATGTTTTCATGCAGCATGACTGCACGACAATCTTCTACCAGATCCTCAGATACGCCAGTAACGAATCTGCTCATCTCATCCCTGCTATTTGCCACCAGAGAAGAAGCATACTTTGACAATTTCACAAATTTCAAGGAATACTCCTTGACAGACATACCTCCTTGTCTTAGGTTGATAAACTCTTCAACCTTGGCTTCTCTCTACTCCCTTGGGAAGAACCTCTCCAGAAAGGCAATCTTGAGAACATCCCAAGTTATGGGAACATCTCCTCTAGATCGACCATCAGGCCACATCCGGTACCAAACATGTGCCACATCCTTGAGTTGATATGCAGTCAACTCAGCCTTTGCCTCCTCATCAACTTCCATGGCACACAGAATCTTGTGGACCTCATCTACGAAATCCTGAGGATCCTCGCTGGTCTTGGACACGTACTACACTTGGGGATTCATCCTGGTGAAGTCCCTCAGCCTGCTAACCATGGTACTAGCATGAGGGTTCTCTCTGGGAGCACCCTCTCTCGCGGCTTGAGCCGTGATGGCTTGAGCCTGAGTCGTGATGGCCTGTGCCATCTGCAGCAAAGCATTCCTCACTTCACCATTCGTCAACCCATCTAGGTTGACAGGCACTTGTTCAGCAGCAGCTGGGGCTTGAGGAGGAGCTTGATTCCCTTCCGCAGCTGCTTCCTCAACTCTTCTTGCGGCATTCCTTCTTGTGTTCATTTTCTACCCGTATACACAAGAAGAGAGTTAGATCCTCAAAATGACATAAAATGTCACAACTCTACATGGCACGATAAAGAGTAGAAGAAGGGAGAATTTCCTATCACCGCGTAGTCTCTAAGTCATGATTATAGCGCGCTTCACAACCATAAGCTAGAAACTACGTAACGTGGTTGTGTTGATCTTTAGATCTTAGGTAATTTAACCCATGTTCTGATACCAAGTTTGTAACAACCCGGATTCTTGAATCCGAATCGCCACCGGCGATGTTGACCTCTCAGAGGTCGCAGACAAGCCTCATCTTGCATTCATCACATTCATCTAGTTAAATTTACGGAAAATTTAAAACTTTTTATATGTATGAAGTTTACATAAACTTCAAATAGTCATTACACATTAATCATTACATACTAAGCTCAACATCAATAGAACAACCATCTATCATAAAGAATCAATTCGAAACTGAAGATGAATATTTCATAAATAGTTTGCCAAACACGGCCTTATTACAAAGCTTCGAAATAAAAGTACGAAAGAAACTCTAGGGACAACATCCACTAGCTATGTCTAAAACTAAGGCTAGACTAAAACTGTAGCATCCTCAAAATCAAGAGGACCTTCCAAATGGTTTGGAGAAACGCTGAAGTCCAAACCGCTGCAAGTGTCGTCAATCTGCCCTCTGACCTGCACCTATAAAAATAGTAAATAGTAGGGGGTTAGTACACCACTTGTACTAAGTATGGGTGTATGCACACATACAGATAAAGCTATGCATGATCAATGAAAGCTCTTCCTAAACAACATGCCATTTCTGGAAAGTCTAGTCATTAGACTTTCCTAATTCGTTAGTTGTGAATTGTGGTATGAATATGATGTATTTGAATGCATTCAAAGCACACAACTCATTTTCTATATGATTACAAGCCATTAGTATCATCAACATAATTTTAGAACCACTCGGGCGAAGATTTGAAAATTTGCTAACCCCCAACCCGAGAGCTCATACTTTGACACTTAGATTATTTTTCAGTCTTTTTCTTCTTCTTGTTGTGTAGTTCAATAATTCCTTTAGTCCTATGTTTTACTTACAAGTGCAATGATTCATTGTAGTCCCATACCCACAATGAATCGATGTAAGTAATCTAAGGACTAAGGAATGATTTCCCTACCTTATAATGAGTCATTCTTTACACTATATATTCATTAACATTTCATAAGCCAGTTTTATTGGCTATGCCATCTGTTTCATTACTTTCATGTTAGGGAAGTTATAAGTTATTTACTTAACATGATATTCCTACTTCCCTTCCTTGCATCATATAAGAAGTCATTATAAGCCAATCTTATTTTGACTTTGCCCATTATTTGCTGAAACTTCATGAGTGTGATATTGGCAATTGAAATTCTTAAGCTCTTCTTCATTGCTCACTTTGAACATACGTTCCATCATCATTCATTCTCACTTTCATAGAGACATCATAGGTAATAAGATCATGCGAGCTAACACGAAATCCAGTGTCTTCCCCGCACTAAAAAGAGGTGATTCACCGGTTAAAATGAATCTAGACCATGTGAGCTACTCATGGAATCAGTGTTTGTCCCACACCAAAAAGGGATGATCCCCGGCTAAGGCGAATCCATCTCAAGTGTTCATTCCACACCGAAAAGGAGTGTCTCACGGCTATAGTGAACCAAGAACATATCGTTGGCATTAACTGACATAGATCATGTGAGCTAAACATGAAATCTAATGTCTTCCCCACACCGAAAAGGGGTGAAATCACCGGCTAAGGTGAAACCGTACATGCCTAGCTCGCTTAGGTGGAACCACTGGCTAGTTCCTATGTTGTCTAGACATAGTTCGAAGACTAGAGACTTAATGACACTACTTATACACGTCAGTGGTAGCCTCGTCTTCATGAGACTTACACGTGCAAGCACATGCTCATAACTAGTCTATCGGTGTTGTGCTCACTTTCAGTATCTTCTTTATCTTTTAGAGTTGACTCAAGCATTATGGAAGCTTACTTCTCGATTGAAATTTACTTACTCTTTTGATGACTTGTCATCCTTACTTTACATTGATGAAATGTGAATTGTCCTTACATATAATCCTTACTTTACATTGATGAAATGTGAATTGTCCTTACATATCATCCTTAGGTGTTAATGAGACTAGTCTCATGCATTCTAACACCTTCATTCGTGAGTATTCTTTTAAAATAGTAGCTTAGGTGTAAGTAAGACTTGTCTCACTTCCTTTAACACCCCATTCTGGTCACTTACTTAATTTAGACCCCTTTAGTTATGTTATAACTCATGTTACTTCTTTACTTTAGTGTAGTAGCTTCATTTCATCGTTGGTGGACGATGAGCACTTCTTTTAATGAGTTATATGTGTTCATAGTTCATTCTTTTAGAGCATGTTGGAAATTGTCCCAATGAATGGCATGCCCTTGGTTATGGATTCATTGAATTACTTTAAAAGTGCTTATCATATATTTGATATTCTTACTACACAAGATTGGCATATGATTAGTATTGGCCTCAACATTTGGGATATTAAGCTAGCAAACCATTTTTGTTGGCATAGACCAATTTTACGTATGTTCATATTTAAATTGAATATGTATGAGCCTTTAGCCAATCTTTTAATCATTTACATAACCTCCTAGCCATTAGCATGCATTCGTTTTGACCAAGTAGTGTTAGCCAGTTTCTTGGCATAAGATAGTCAATTCATTCTAGATGATTTCATAGATGTCTTTGAGCCAATTCTTAGTTTATGGATTTTAGTGATAACTTTTTTAAACCTCTTGGACAGCACCATTTTAATATTCGATGAACTTAGCATCTTAATAACATCACAACAACAGCAAGCCAACATTCATCCAAAACACATAAATCACCTAACACATCATGGACGTAACTTAGCATATCATCGATTCTTAATTTACATGATAATATTAACTTTACGCGACTACAAGTTCATAGGTTCATTTGATATTCATCATTCAAGAACAATACATGATAAGAACAACCAGCACCACATACCAACAACATTATCTCTAACATATTCAACATTGAATCGAAAAGGATACTAGGGACAAAGGAGTTCGACGAGAACACGGGAACAACCCTAGTTTTCAAGATCATTGAATCGTTGGAAAGAAAGTTCTCTTGGAGAAAAGAGTCCAGGAGAAAAACCCATACCTTATGTAGATTCGAATCTACGACGATCACCCTAACGAAATCCTTGAAAACACTTGAAATCGCCTAAGAAAAGCCTCTAGCGTTCTTACGTTTTGCGATTTGCGTTCTACTGCCTTAGCGTCGTGAGTTCTCAAGATTTGATCATGAATTCTAGGTTTAGGAACTGATCTTGAATTATAAAACTTAAGATTTAATTAACTTAATTAAATAACTAATTAGTTAATTACTAAAACGCCCCTGCTAAGTTGACTAGACATTGGAGAACCATTGACTTAGCCAATTCCAAAAATTCGCTAAGTGTCACGGCTTGACCAAGGCTCTAAGTTACTTAATTAGTCTGCTAAATTAATTAAATAAGGGACCTAGGGAAATTACCAAAATACCCCAAAGTCACTAGGACCACAACTAACAACTTTGGACCATCCTAGGTTAGGTACTAGGTTTTCCCTAAGTTAGTTAGGTTAGTTAGGTGTCACCCGACTAAGTCTTAGGTTGTCGGGTCCATTGGATGGTTTATTTTGATTGATCCTAGGTTAGCTAGCTAGTTGGTTAGGTTAGTTAGGATGTAGAGTTAGTTAGGAATCCCGGACCCACCTGGCTGGACCTGTCCGCGCACATGCCCCTAACCACCTAACCGAATTCGGTTAGCATGTCGCGTGGTCCCCCTCTCAGCCGGTTCCCACATACTTTGCCCATGTGCTTGCACATGGGTTGGTTGTACTTTCCTAACTAACTATTCTTGATGTACCCTTTGGAATATTTACTTATTGTCCCAAGGACCCTCACTATGTCTTTGTGCACTGCTTAATCTACATGATCATTTTAATTGATCATGTGCCATGGTATCTAGGCTTGACACTTGGATGCCTCATACCTTTTGTGAGTTGGACGACATATATTTTATTAGCTTAGGGTCTTCATTGCACGTACATTTCATAAATGTCAATCTTGGATTGGGGTATGGCAACCCAAAAAGTATATTTCATATTCGTATATAGAAAATTGGCTAATATCTCTTAGCCAATTTTTCTATACTATGCCCAATATTTCTCAATATTGGACATTGGGGTGCCTATGTACCCCTAATAGGCTTTCTTAAGGACATACTGGGATCTTCATTATACATGTGATTTTCCGTAACGTTACACCCTACACAAGCCACTTAGCATACAAACGATAACATTTCATACAAAAAGAGTTGTAAAAAGCGGAAGCGTAAAAATAAGTCTCAAACTAATCTAATACATCATAAGAAAAGTGATTGGGACGTAACTCATATATTACATTCAAAGATTGAACTAAAATACCAGAAAGAAATAAAAGAGTCTCTGTGTCCTCAGAACATGTAAACTCATGAATGTTCAAAGTCTATGAAGGATCAACTAGGCACGAGTATTGAAGGTAGAAGTGTCAAAACCTACATTAGTGAAAAAATGTGGGAACATGTATGCATTAGTACATAGAATATACTTAATAGAGACAATATGCATAAACATAGGCATGATAGCATGAATGACTTAAAATGAGTAAGCATGATCATAATGAACCATTTAAAATCTTTTATAGAATAAATGATAGGGATATAGTAAAACATAGTCAAATACATTGTCATAAAGGACATAAGAAAAACTTTAAAGAAAACATAATCATTTTGTGGGATATTAGCTTAACGACAGTAAGACCATGAGAGCTATATCATGTAATCCAATATATCCCTTATACTGAAAGAAGGGAAAACTACTTGCCAAGGTAGAGTCAATACATATCATCATCTGCTAAAGTGGATAAACTAGTTAGGTCATTTAAGATAATCCTACATGGGCACGTAGTTTGGAAATAGAGGTTGCTACTAAAAGACTATCCTATTTGAGCTTCGACCTCAAAGCCCTCTCTATTATAACTCTAAATCCTAACAGAACAGATAAAATTCAAATACCAATTTAACATAGGGAAAGGAAATGATCAATACCAATACACATATTTCAAGATCAAAACATAGAGTAGCTTCTTAAACATACTTCAACATGGATGATAAAACCTTTCACCAATGTGAATTCACTTGTGAGATATTTTTCAAAATCATGATCATCATAATAGCATCGATACTTACCTTTCAAAGCATCATCAATTCATTTACAATAACTTCATGAAAACATGCATATCTTCATAAACTCATAAACCATAGTTCATGGGTTCATCATAGGATGATGGTTGAATATAATAAATTAGGCATGGTCAAATGCAATATCAACTAAATATCATATATTAACATCAAATAATGCATTAGGAGACTTAATTAATCATAATTGATGAAATCAAATAAATCCACATTATTGAATTGAAACCCCAAATTTGATCAATTGGAAATTGAATGGAGAAGTTGAAATCCTTAGGATCCCATGGAAAAAAGGACTCTATGGGTGAATATACACATACCTTGATCCTTAAGCCTAAGAAAAAAGAGAATTTGGAGACTTGAATGGAACACTAACTCTTCTTCTTCTTCTTTCTTAGACTTGAGGGAATTTGAGAGGATGAATTTGGTCAAGTTTAGGAAATTTAGGAGAATGAAATTAAATGGGTAAATTGAGAGATTAAAATATTTATATAGAGCTTAGGGTAGAAGGTAAAAAGGATGTAGTATTGGGTTAAAAGAATTAGGAAAAGATCCAAAACCCTCTAAAAATAAATGTATAGCGTCACCTACGGTCCTTAGGTCTTTCTACGGACATTACAGGTCAACAGTAGATACATTCAGAAACAATTAGTTGGACCAAATTTTGACGAAACCCCATGTACATATAAACCATAGAAAGCAAATTTACCCCTTAAATTTTCACAAAGTCTGGGACTCACCTACGATACCTACATACGACTAGTACAATGGTTGATGGGTCGTCCCAGTGAACCGTAAAAAAGTGTACTACGACTTGATTTTACAAAATTATTTCTCCCACTTCCTACGGTTACCATCTATGACCTGTATAAGCTTCTACGGTTTTGTTTATGGGACCCATACACCAAACTTCAATTCAAAAACTTATTTTCCTCCTTTTTCCATGGATCGAGGTGTTATAATATCCTCCCCTTTAGAACATTAATCCTCGACTAGGAATCAAAGCAACATAAGGAGAGTAGAGGAAGATATCTAAGAGCCAAACAAGAATACAACTTCATCAACAACACATGATCAAGGAGGAACATCAACTTTAATACTAAACATACTAAAAACATCATTTCAAAAGGTATCCATGCAAGTCAACTTAAATGCACATGATCGTGAGAAATTCAATCAAAGCTACATCAATATTTTAAAAGAAAGTTCTCATAAGCGTGCATACAGGAAAAAACATGAGAATGACAAAGACATGAGGATGAACCATGAGAAATTAAATACATCTAGCTAGAATAGGATTGGAGGAAACGAGAAGGGGATAATGGGACATCATATAGACCTCTACCTCCAAAGTACCGCCCTCAACTCTTTGATTATGTGTTCTTAGATTGCTCAGGACAAAGGTTGTAGAACCAATGCTTTTGATTAATGGTTTGTGAGTATTGGGTTGATTTGAGTTCAGGTCGAGAGAGTAAATCCTCAACCAAATCCTACCCATCTTGCTTGAAAGAAAAGATGTATTAAGGTTATGGGTTGTTCTTACTTGATATGCTTGTTGATGTTCGAGAGAAATCACTTGAAGAGGATAGTTGTTTGACAGAAAGCTATTTCAATTATAGTCTAGCCTACCCACTGATATTTATCTATTTAGTAGTAGTTTCTATTGCCCGTATATCAAAATTTTCCTATAATTGATCACATCTCAAGAATTCCTCTCCTTATTGTTATTTCAAATTGCCTGTAACTGCATTATAGTTGACAATTGCAAGCACCCTCCCCCCCATATTTGATATTTGTGTCACCCGTTTTGACTTACTTGCGTGTTTTTTCAAATATTATCTATTCCTAAAACTAGTTAGATCACATTTGTACCTCATAATTGAACTTGTAACATGTACCACTCCATGTGGGTTTGACCCCAACTCTTCATTGGGTTTTGCACTACTTAATGATCATTTGCACCTAGAATTAGATGAGGTGTGCTTGAAACGTTAATCAAAATGGCGCAACTACATAGAAGTGGTGTTGTTTAAAATTATTTTATTGAAGTTAAATTGTGATCTATGTAGTTATAGTTGAATCTACTTATTTTAGTTTTTGGTTTTGTGTTAATTGTGTTAAACAAAGGAGGAGGAATGCATTAACAGAAGTCATGGTAACCAAGCGGCCCATTAAGAAGACATTGGGAACCTCAATGATGTTAATGACCCAACATAAATGACCCAAACCAAGTGGGTGGTGTTGGTGTCATTTATTTACCTTTGGCTGAAGGAAAAACTGTTTTTCACATCACAAACACAATGCTTCAACTCCTAAAATTCAAAGTGTTATTTGGGGGGCCTTGCTCATGAGGATCTCAATGAGCATATAAGGAATTTTGTGGATGTTTGTGGGTCATTCTCATTTAAGAACATATCGCAAGAATCGATCCGTCTCTGGTTTATTTCGTTCTCTTTTAGGGTGAATCTACTAAATGGTTGGGTTAGTTACTGATGGACTCCATAACCTCATGGGATGATCTGACCACAAAATTTCACATGAGAGTATTTCCCCCATCGAAGATGATGACTCTAAGGGATGGCATCAAAGGTTTCAAATGCGTGGAAGGTGAACCAATCCATAAGACATGGCTGAGATTTAAAAAGTTGAAGCTTCACTACCCAACTCATGGACTTCCGAATAATGTGCTGCTAGAAAATATCTATAGAAGCCCTAATTCGGTAAACAAATTAGTGG
This sequence comes from Solanum sitiens, assembly GCA_016801875.1. Lineage (NCBI taxonomy): Eukaryota > Viridiplantae > Streptophyta > Magnoliopsida > Solanales > Solanaceae > Solanum > Solanum sitiens. Next base: position 1,023,785 of record JABWTJ010000528.1, read on the forward strand.
CTGATCAACTTTCTTCGGGTGGTGTAATGCAACATCCTTATGCAATAGCGTCCCAACTCCTTGATTGCATGACCAAGATTAACAAGGTTTGGTACACTTGAGAAGACCAAGTCTCTTCTCTTACTTATAAAATGACAAAAGAGCAGATAAAAAATGATCAAGAGAGAGATAAAAAATGTCCAAAATGATGACCCAAACGGATATCTTGGCCAAAAATGTCATGGGTGCTGGTGTAAAGAGTGTTAATGTTGTGGGTGTTGGTGGAATAAATCCCGATGAAGAAAAATTTGAAGCATTGTACAATTAGTAAGTAAACTTTCTAGTCAATCAAGGAGGAGGATATCGTGTAAACTACCCAAGGCCGGGTGGAAATAAAGGATGGAATAGACATGAGGGATGGAGAGACCGTGATAGAGAATAGAGTGATCATATCGCCACTTGGAAGGGAACAGAGGGGGAGAAGGATAGGTATGTTCCTTCCTATGAGCGTCAAAATCCCAAGGACTCTTAGGGTGTCTAGACAATAGATATGCTCTCACGGATTCTCAATAAAATCAAAGGGTTCGACAAAGTGTTAAAAGAGATAAAGAACGATGACCTCTCACTCAGTCTCTATTAAGTAGCTAGAGACCCAAATGGGTCAAATTTCTTTACATTTGGATCCAAGACAAGAAGGGGATTGCCTAGTGACATAATGGCAAACCCCAAAAATGAAGATTGATTTGGTATCCTCGTTGTGCCACGACGTTAAATAAGACCCTTTTTGGTAGGCAACCCAATTTTTTAATGCTTTGGTTTTTGATTTTGAATAACGAGTGCTGATGGTGCAGGTTGAAAGGTGAAAAGTGTTAGAAAATGGGTGTTTTGGTCAGCCATAAGTCCACTCAGTGATACACGAAATAGGTTGATGTGCCCGACTCAGACCGTCTTTCGACCCACCAAGCCTGACTTGGAAGTCTTTAAAACTTGGCAATCTAATTGCTAAATCGACGACTCGCCGATCAGGTCGGTTAGCCCGCTTTTGTCCATCAATTGAATCGTCAGATTTCCTAGAGGTCTTGTAAAATTTGGTAAGGTAAATTACCTCTCGAGGAATCGCCGAGTGGGTTGGCAAGCATGACTTACTTCACCAATGGTGCGGAGAACTAAAAGGCTTTAAAAAGCCAAACGATTTGAAATTGTAAAATCCTTCAAATTCTCTCATTTTCGAATTTTGTACTCCCTCAATCATTAATTAATCCTCAGTAGTTACTATTGTTCCTCGCGTTTTTGTGTGTTTTCTTGCCCGAAAGTGGTATTTCTTGTCGCCTAGCTTTCAAATTCCCAAATTCAGCTTATATGTCGGTTTTCAAACCCCGTACTTGAATTTTGTGGTTAAACTCAAATGCAATCGGTAAATGTATGTTGTTATATGTTGGTTCACTATTTTTATTGAGTTTTATGTGTTGGATTTCTCATAATTTGTTTGAACTTATGCCTTAATGCTTAAATCCATTATTCCCCGTGTTTTGTGTGTTAAAATTAGTCCTAAATTGTTGGGTTGTGGTTATGTTGTATTGGGTCTAGTTGTGTGAAGTGTAAATAGCCCTGAGTTGTGCCAAATGACATAATTTTCAAATGATGGAGTGTTTGATGTCATTCTTAAGGACAAAAGTAATGAAATGGCCAATTTTGGCTAAATTAGGGGAACTTTGAGTACCCTGAAGGTACCGGTCATATGGGTCTGGTACTAATTGCATGGTTTGTGTGTTTGATTTTGATTTCGGGGGCTGTGGGTTTGATTTTGAGAAATGTCGTTGAAAATTGGCACGTTGGGCCGTTTGGCGAGCTATGTCGTGCTCGCTGAATGGTTTGGTGGTTCACCAATGTCCCCCTTTTATCACCCTTAATTTCATGTTTTGGCTTATTTAACTCTGTAACTTTTTGCTGGAAGCGTGAGATCGCTGAGTTCACTAAGCAATTCACCGAAAGGTTCCTTAGATCCCCCATTTCGCACCCCTAACCCCTAAAATACACTATAATAATCGTCAGAATACTCTAAGCTTGCTGATTGGTGTCGGTTATTCGGCGAAGGGCCCTGAGCATCGCCGACATGGCTTGATTCTGAAATTTATTTGAGTTGGTCCTTTCAGCAAAGCCCGACCTAGGTCACATAAGTGACTTGGCGTCTCTCCTATTGGCTCGACGCATCTTTTTGTAACTTGATTTCTACATATTTCTTAAACCATTTCTAACTTGTTTCTATGTGTTTTGCAGATATGGATAGACCCAATGTAACAAGAAGATACATGTCGCCCCTCAAATGGACAAGGGGAATCGTAATTAATGAGGAAATAGTGTCTTCCAAGGCAAAAACATCTAAACTCCCTACCAAGGGAGGAAAAGAGAAAGGATAGGATAAGGCGCCCATAGTTGAGTCACCGAAGGTCATCTCAAACAGTGAGGGAGTCTACGCGACTAACCTTACCTCATCAGAAAGAGAGGGAGAACCTAGGATTCTCAGGATTCCATTCTTGAGACAGAGGATCACCAATTTCTACTTGCCTGGAGAGAAGCAATGTCTCAAGGATGATTCATGATCCGTCTAGGATTCAGGTGACTCTGTCTCATCCTCCCCATCTAGCTTCAATGTAGACTGTGGTCCCAGCACCACCTGTACAGGGTCCTCTTCCTCGGTCTCTCAATAGACTAAAGGACGAAGGACTGAGGACTATCATTAAGGAAAAGAAGTTGTCCATAGATAGTGTGGTGGACATGTATTCAAAAATATGGCGTACCCTAAAGCCCCACAAGTTCAAGATCTTCACTAAGCCTTGGGGTCCCACATATCTAATTGGGTCAGGGAGTTCTACTCTGCATACGGAGAGTTGGCACCACAAGGAAGAGGTAAGCCAACACCTTCAAACTATTTGATTCCGTGATTGTCCAGGGGAAGAATTTAAAGTTTGATAGTGATGCTATAAACGCCGTCTTGGGATTAATTCAAAACATCACAGATGAATACTAGAGTATGATCAAATAACTGCATTGGAGGACATGAAAAGTTGGTTGGCTCCTTTACTTTTGGCAGGTTCCTAGGTGGATTGAGGCCAGAGTGCCCATAGAGAATAAAAATCTAAATGTGGAGGGAGATACTTGTTGGGTTTATTAGCAACACTATCACGCCATCTAGAATAAGTCGATTCTCCGCCATACAAAGGCGGATTGTCTTGGCTCTATAATTTCTAGGAATAGTTTCATTATATGTGTGATTATTGGATAAGAGATGTCCATGAGGTCCAAGAAGCGTCAGACTCTCTTTCATTTCCGGTGTTGATCACCAAGCTATAAAGATGGGCCTATGTTCCACGTGATGAGAAGGTGGATGTGGAGGTGAAGCCTACCTTCTCTACTAACAATTGGCGTATTGAGGCGAGTACCACAAGGAAGAGACTAAGAAGTGGATACTTCCCCGGTGGTTGATATTGAGACATTACATGCAGAGGCAGTACTTCCTACTCTGACTGTTGGGCCTTCATGTATTTCTAGCTCTACCCCATCTAAAGAGTTGCTAGGTGTTGAGGAGGAGACTCTGTTTGATGGCCTGACTGAGGTGGAGGAGTCTATGGTACATGCTATTATTCAGACCTCTTTGAGAGATACTTATATGGCAGTTACAATGGATGCTACACCAGGAACTGATGCCCATCCTTAGAGTATTACCCTAGGCATTGATACCCCGACATACAGAGTGACTAAGTAGACAGGGTCATTTTTACCTTCCTCTCAGTTGTTTTTATTGATTATCTTTATTTTAGTTGCATTTGAGAACAACTGCTTATTTTGTTGGGTGGGGTGGGGTATATCCATACCTACCTCTTGTGACTCTATATATGCATTTTGATCTTGATATGATGGATATTTTAGCTTGCGGCCCTTGTTTTTAATGAAAATGGTTTTGGATCTAAATTTTTTTATAAAAGAAATTCACCTTTTTATGTGTGATTGTGGTTGTTCTTGTACGAATTTGAGTATCGGTTATGATCATACCAATGATTTGAATAGTGCTATTAATTGAACGAAATGAATGTGCGGCTAAGATGAAGCCAATGAAGTTGCATAGACAATGTGTGAAATTTTAGCATCTTGTTGTGACTAGCCAATTATCAAATGAGTCTCTTCCGATGATCATTGCACACTAGCTAAAAAGTGTGGAGTCTTGTGTGATAATGGTTCCAAGTCCTTGTGTGATGAGATTACTTTGAACATTGGGTGTAATGACACCTAGAACTTTCCCCGTTGGTCCGGTTTATTGAGTGATGCAAGAACTTGAAATGATCTTAGGCAACAATTTTGAAGAGTGAAAACAATTTGACAATATACCTCTTTTGTGGCCAAACTTCTAAGATGAGTGAACCTTGCTTGACACATTTTTAGCCTTACCCTTTTTCTTGGAAGGAACTTGCAAAATTGTGACCTCTGTTTATTCCATTCACCCATAAATTTCACTAAGTGTGGTTTGTTTGAATATCCAACTTAGGCCAAAAGCCTAAGTTGGGGTGTGGTGAAAAGAGAAAGAAATTCAAGAAGTTTACAAAAAAAATTCCCCCTGAGTAATGGTTTTGAAATATATGGTACCCCTCCATGTAAAAAAAAAAAAAAAAAAAAAAAAAAAAAAAGGCAAGAAAATAAAAAATAAAAGAAGCAAAGAAAAAGAATGAAAAATTTGTGAAATAAAGTGGTGGAAATTGCAAAAGAAACAAGGTATCCGATAGTTCATATCAAGTTTAACAGTGGGGTGTCTTGTGAGCATATTTAAAATGTTAAAGAAAAAGAGGAAAGTGATCTTCAAACCATACTTCATGAAGGTAGTAACCACTGAGCCTAAATGACCATATCTTGACACTCCGCCCATTACAAGCCATGAAAATACCTTTGTGATCTTGGGTAAACAGAAACGAACGTTGATTGGAAAAGAAGGGCAAACACACGGGTGAAGTTATGCATGTGTTCATCTTTTTGAGTGTGAGAGTTGTATGTGATTCCGTAACCTTAAATTGTTGAGAAATTTTGTGTGACTATGTAATCATCTTTGTTATGAGGGCATTTGAGTACCTTTGTTGATCTTAAACATGCATTTGAAGTAAATATTGAGAACTTGAGTAACTTTGATAATGTTGAGGCATAATTTAAATATTTGAGTGCACAATTTATCATCTCATGAGTAAGTTGAACCTTGGTGTGCGTATTCATGTTGAGTCTTATGCAGCACTTCTTGAGACATCCTTTTTGAACTACTCATCTTGAGTTTTACTTGAGGACAAGAAAAAGTTTAAGTTGGGGGTGTTGATGAGTCTGAATTTGAACTCATTTGGGGCTTTGTTTATATAGATTTATTGTCCTCAAATGCTTAAATTATGTCATAAAGTAATGTTAAAGCCTTATTTTTCACGTATATATATTGTGGAGCAAGCAAGTACACTAACAGGCAAAAAGGAACAAAATAAACTGAAGAAGTAAAGAGAGGTGACCATGATGATTGCCAAGATAAGTTGGAAAACCACCGAGTGGATATTTTAACTGCCTAAAGTTCCAGTGTGCCAACCCTTAGCAAGAAACCAAGTCGTCGACAGAAAAGGGGCATTCGGAGAATCACTGAGAAGTTCTACAATGCCAAGAGTGATCGCCCAAAATACAAGGACTTGAGGATGTTGAAAGCCAACGCAAAAAGGCGATAGAAGGGGTAGCGGACATTTCACCGAACCACTCAGCAAGCCCAATTTAAACTTTCCTAATGGCCCTTCATGGCTTATTTTTTGCGACTATAAATTAAATTTTAAACAGTTAACTTTGTATCGAAAAAGAGTTGAATTAGTGTAGAACATTTTTCTCTTGAGTTTTTGGATAGTTTCTTAGTAGCCTTCAAGGCTTTTTGAGACTCGATTGGGAGATTTTGCAAGTGGGTTTTCAAAATTCTGCAAATTGAACCATTGTAAAGGCTGAAATACTCTTACCCAGTTGATGGCTTATCGATTTTGTAACCATTTTCACTCTTTTATGATGTTTGGTTAAAACACCATTTCTTGGAGTGTGATCATGTGATTATGGGTTGAATTAGTTTATGAGTATCGTTAATTACTAGTTCAAATGTTATATTAAAGTGGGCTTGATCTTTAGTTGAGGGTTAATTTATGAATTGTAGTTGCAAATGCAAATGTAATTTTGTGTTCTTAGATTGCTCGAGAGAGAGGTTTAAAAACCAATGCTTTTGATTAATGGTTTGTAGGTATTGGTTTGATTTGAGTTCAGCTTGAGAGAGTGAATCTTAAACCAAATCCTACCCATCTTGCTCGAGAGAGAAGACGTATTAAGGTTATGGGTTGTTCTTAATTGCCATGTTTGATGATGTTCGAGAGTAATCACTTGAAGTGGAATAGTTGTTCGAGAGAAAGCTCCTTCAATTGTAGTCTAGCCTACCTAATGATATCTAGCTATTTACTAGTAGTTTCAATTACCCATATATCGAAATTTTCTTATAGTCGATCACATCCCGAGAATTCCTCTCCTTATAGTTATTTCAAATTGCTTGTGACTGTATTAAAGTTGACAATTGAAAACAAGCCCCCCCCATTTGACATTCGTGACACCCTTTTTGACTTACTTAAATGTATTTTCCGATATATCTATTCCTATAACTAGTAAGATCACATTTGTACCTCATAATTGAAATTTGAACACATACACCGCTCCATGTGGGTTCGACCTCAACTCTTCATTGGGTTTTATACCGCTTAATGATCGTTTGCACCTAGAATTTGAAGAGATGTGATTGAAGCATTAATCATACGGCATTCCTTAACCACCACGTCAGACACACCTGAAACAAACTTACTCATCCTTTCCCTAGGATCGACAACCATAGTAGGAGCATATCTATACAATCCTTCAAACTCATGTTCTCTTGATGAAAATGAATGGATTCATGTACCTTGACCTCCCTCATCTCAAGGGGAAAGAACTTATCAAGGAAAACATTCTTAAACTTTCCCAATCGAGAGGACCCAGATAAACTGCCCTCTCTTTCTTCCATTTGTTGAACAAAACTTGAGAAACACCCTTGAGTTTACATGCGGCCAATTTTGCCTTTTTATCCGGCTTCACTCCCACGATCATCAAAACCTTGTAGACTGCATCAATGAACTCTTGAGGATCTTTCTTAACCTTTGAGCCATAAATCTCAAAGTAATTCATCCTAGTAAAGTCCCTCACTCTCATTGTTGTTGTACCCACATTTAGGGACTACATCTTCCCTATTGGCTTGGGTCGTCATGGCTTGAGAAAACACTTGAAAAGCATCCCTAAACTCCGCATTAGTAACTTATTCGAGCAAAGGATCAATTGGAACTTGTGGAGCTTCTTGAGGAGCTTCCCATCTCATATTCTCACCCGCATTCTTTCCAATGTATGCTCTTCGAGGGACCATATCATAAAAAACATGGGAAAGAGATTATGGGAGAGACCTATAGATTTAAACTCAATGGCATGACTTTAGAACGATGAAAGAAGTGGAGTTTCACAAATATCTTATAGCCTCTTATTCATAAATGTGGTTTGCTTCACAGTTATAAACAAGACTCTACTTGACGTGGCTTATGAAACATCCTAGGAACTTTCTAAGTGTCACATCCTAAGACCACACCCTAGAAGATATGGCACTCTCGGAGTGCAACCGGCGTAATCGACCTCTCGGAGGTCTTATACAAGCCCTTTTCGTATCGTTCATCGCATATACATAGTGAAAAGTAGTGTGGAATTAAAACTTTTCACAAATAATATCATAGTCTTTAAAACCTCTTTCATATAAAATCCATAGGAAATACAAAGTCTCAATCTCATCAAAGCTTAGACAAAAGAGTACTTGGGACACGGCCCATGCATAATACAAAATATAGTACTACTAGTCTATTACAATACTTCAATAAGAGAAACAAAAAGACATTTATGCCCTCGAGTCAAATGAGGACATACTTCAACTTCACTTGAACGATGCTACGATCCAAGTCTTGCTTCCCAAATGCTCCTCACCTACCAACCACTATAGAGATAGATAAAAGCATGGAATTATTACAAACACATGTACTAAGTATGGCATAATGCATGAAAATCATGAAAACAGACATTTATTGGAAACATGCATATTTTATTTAAATATCATAATATGATCATAAGAACAACATTTATCAACTTAGAAACACATAAAAATCACTTAGACCAATTATCACATTTTTAAGGTCACCTTACAGTGAACCAATTCACTGTTACAGTGAAGTGCCTTACCTTCACTTAAGACATCTTCTAGCAAGTCATTATCCCACTAAAAGCTATCCTAAGACTCACTTAAGCAACACAAAGAGATACCGCCCATAAACCTCTCTAAGCATGCCTAAATAATCCTCAAGACTACTTAGAATGAGACACATACGTTTACAAGACACCACATACATAACATATAAGATATGACATTCTCTTTACTAAGGCTATCAAAAGACTTACTTAAGTACTCCTAGAAGAGAACGCCCATACCCTCTCTTCAAGGTTACCTAAATAATCCTTAAGACTACCTAAGTTTAGATCATGCCTAAAGAATCAACCAACTTCCCTAAGTAGAGTCATTCTCAAGACTTCCATAGATAATACATGAAGAGATCGTCCCTTATGCCCTCTTCACACTTTAACTAAGGAATCCTTAAGTCACTGTAGATTAGGTACTCATTCATCTACATTCTTTATAACATAAGTCATTATTTCATTAGTTCATTTAGAGACATTCATCACATAGAGGACATTCAAGTAATGGTCTTGGAGAATACCTAGGGACTCTCACTAACATCTTCAAAGCCTATTGTGCAATGTCTAGATAGCGTCCCATACCACCACCTAAACTTCATAGAACTTCTCTAATACTAATAGGTATCCCACATGATGAGAATAGGCAATAACCGACATAGACCATGGTAGCAAAACATGGAATCCGGAGTTGTAACCTACTCCGATGGAGGGTGTTCTACTTGCCAATGGTAGAACTTAGACACATCCCATGTAGCCACATTGTTAAGGAATATGAAGGGCTTACTTTCTATTCTAGACTCATAATCTAACTAGAACTACTTCCCTTACCATACTCACTCGGTGCTAGCCTTTGTTCTCATCGAGTAATTCACATTAAAGGTTCATACAAAGGGGTTTCATATCAAATTCATAACCCAATTACATTTACCCTACCAAAGAGGTCCCCTAGGGCTGCCTTACAATGGATATAAGAAGCTCATCATGACTTTCCTAAGGATTGATATGATGTCATTCGAGCCAATCAACCTTAAGTCCATCATTCATTATAAGAAGGATATCATTACGACTTTCTACTTCAAGGTTCATAACCTTACTAATAGGTTCAAGGTTTCACATAAAGGACCCTCTTATCATTCAAGGTCTCACATATCATTCATACATACAATACTAAAAGGCTTTAGTATCCTAAGTCAAGACATCACATATTTACTTTCATACATGCATCAAGTAAGGGCACAAGTCTACCAAAACAAGACACAACATACTTTACTTTATCACATATTACTTGTCATTCTAGATGAACATAGGAACAACCATTATCATCTTCTAAGTCATCCTATACACTACTATATCATCATCAATATAACCATAATAGACTCATATAGTCAAGTAGGAATAACCATACATCAACTCTAAGACTACACACATGAACACATAGTCATAGTTTAACATGATCACCTAACAACTTCAATAGAAGAAACACATACTTTCACATTACTTTACATGTAGGTAGGTATGATCATAATTCACATAAGCAACTACACAAATCATCATATTACTTCAAGTAGTTGCCAACAAGGCCATAATCATCATAATACTTAAAATAACGCCGACAAGACTACATCAATCACATAACACTGCCACCATAAGTAGACCATACCAATAACTACATAATTGAAGAGATATAATACTTAAAATAAAGAGAAATAGGGCAGTGTACCACCACTCCATCCTCAACACTTCAATCCAATGCTAAATCACCCAATTCAATATCATAAGGATGTTACCCATGGCCATGAACATCAATTCAATGCATAAATCATAATACTCAATGAATCTAAGTCAATTAAATATATATCTATCAATCTAAGACAAATTATACATCAATTGAATACAATTCTTACATCATTTGATAACTCATAGAAAACCACACCATAATTCATAAACATTAAGACAATATCACTTAACCCATAAAGTAGTCAAAAACTAGGGTTCATCAATTACATGAGTTCATAGATCCATTAAATTGCAATCATATAATTAACAACAATTTCAATCGTTATTCAATGATTAAAAACTTTTAATGCAAGAACCCACGGATAGATTATGTAATTGGACAAGTTCATCTTTGAAAACTTTTAGAAAACTTCTTTGAATTTGGGCTCCTTGATGAATAGAGTTTCAATGATCAAAAATCATACCTCAATGAAGCTAATCCTCCAATTTGATGAAGAATCTCCACTCAAATCTTCAATCCAAGATCTTCCTTGGGTTTTGGCTTTAATGGAGTCTTACGGAATTTCTAAGGGATTTTGGGGGTTTGATTTTGAAGAATGAATTCTTCTAAGTGTTAAAGACTTATATACATGTCTAAAATACCCAAAAGACCCCTTAGGAACCGTCAATCTTCTTATTTTGACGTGGGATGAATTTACAACTTCACCCTTTAACTTTCAGTGAACTGCGCAGAGACAGACCCAATTGACAGATGGACCATCGACGGCCCTTTCCTTGACCAACGGACCGTCGTGTTGGTCCGTGGTTGGGGAATGAGGTTGGTATTTGGCCCCTCCTTCTACACGCCTAAGTATGCACCAATGACTCCCGACCTACGAGGCGTCGACAAACCTACTGGCATCGATTGCCTCCGTAGGTTTGCCTGTCTTGAGCAGCTTTGGCTCATAGGAAGGGTCCTTCCTCAAGGACCCTTGGATGGTCCTTGGGGATGTTTTCCCGGACGTTTCCAACCCAAACATGCTCGTATATGAGTTTAGGAATTCTCACATGAATTTCACCCAAAACGAAGACGTTAAACTTGACGAAACATGCTTAGAGATACAAGGTCACTTCAACGCACATCTTTCGAACATCATGAACGTTTTTCGACGTTTGACCTCCAAACTTCACAAAACTTGACACACTGCCTATATACACCATAATAACTCATTTAAGGACCTTATAACCTAATGAATCACACATAAACCCATAAAACCACATATGAGACACATAGGTGACTTAGTCGTTGAACGTCTTAGTCGTCCCTTGAAGTTTGACTTCCAATGCACCTAAACTCTTAGACACTGCCTCAATACCACATTATAGACCAATTTAGGACCTTAGACCATCATGACAACCACGTTAGTATCTAGCTTCACCTAAGTCATTTTCGGGATCTTACAATCTTCCCCACTTGGACAACACATGCCACTCTCCGAACATTTCCAAGAATAGACACTCAATTAGTAGCTTAAAACCATACCACATAGCACACAATCAAGGAGAAAACACCAATTTCACATAGTCAAGAGATTCACAACACAACAAGAAACTAGAAGATAATTCTATAACTCATTATGCTATAAAACTCACATCCTTCATTTCAAATAGCAAAAACTCATTTTATATTCATTACCATACTCATACACATCAGTTCTAACCACATTACAACAATTTTTGCAGTGAATTGTTCAACTTTTTAAAAAATGTAACTTTTATGCAATTCATGATATAAACATGCTAATATGAAAAGAAAAATCATATAAACACCTTTTACAACATGATCATGACTTCATAAAATATACAATGCAAGAAGTTAATGAAATTCAATTTCAACCAAACTCCTAGACACCATGCACATGCAACAACCTTCTAGGACTTTCTGTCCCATCTACTAACCATACTCCCCCACTTAGAAGGAACTCATATCACAAAAGAGAAATACAAGGACTTACCAACATCATCATCACTGTCATCCGGCTTTTCTCCTCTAGCCCGGAGTGCATAGAAATGCCTCGTTGTTGGAGCATCATCTTTTGGCACATTAGGAGCAACTTTCTTACCATCTCTAATAGGACAATTTATCACTTTGTGCCCATCTTTTCCACATCCAAAGCAACTTACGGTACCCCTTATACACTCACCATAATGTTTCTTGCCACAAGTGATACATGTAGGCTTTCCATTTTGAGAACCACCTCCTTTCTCAAATTTCACCTTAGGAGCATTAGGTTCGTCTTGGGTTTGAGACCTCTTTTTGAACCTAGGTTTCCCTTGATCACTTGGACCACTTCTTTTCAAGTTTCTAGCAGTCTTACCAAGTTTATACTCCTCAATCTATTGTGCATACACCATGAGTCTAGCTAACATCATATCTTCATGTAGCATGGACGTACGACATTCTTCCCTCACTAAGTCGGTGACCCCGGTCATAAAACGACTCATCTCATCCCTAGGATTTGACACTAAGTACAGTGCATATCAATACAACATTGAGAACTTCAAAGAGTACTCCCCAACACTCATATTGCCTTGCTTTAAGGAACTCATATCACAAAAGAGAAATACAAGGACTTACAACCATCATCATCACTCTCATCCGGCTTTTCTCCTCTAGCCCAGAGTGTATAGAAATGCCTCGTTGTTGGAGCATCATCTTTTGGGACATTAGGAGCAACTTTCTTACCATCTCTATTAGGACAATCTCTCACTTTGTGCCCATCTTTTCCACATCCAAAGCAACTTCCGGTACCCCTTAGACACTCATCATAATGTTTCTTGCCACAAGTGACACATGCAGGCTTTCCATTTTGAGAACCACCCCCTTTCTCAAATTACACCTTAGGAGCACTAGGTCCATCTTGGGTTTGAGCCCTCTTTTTGAACCTAGGTTGCCCTTGATCACTTGGACCACTTCTTTTCAAGTTTCTAGCAATCCTACCAAATTTAGACTTCTCAATTGATTGTGCATACACCATGATTCTAGCTAAGGTCATATAATCATGTAGCATGACCGTACGACATTCTTCCCTCACTAAGTCGGCGACCCCGGTCACAAAATGACTCATCTCATCCCTAGGATTTAACACTAAGGACGGTGCATATCTAGACAATATTGAGAACTTCAAAGAGTATTCCTCAACACTCATATTGCCTTGCTTGAGATTGATAAACTCCTCTACCTTAACCTCTCTCCTCTCACGGGGAAAGTACTTACCTAGAAAGCTTCCTTAAATTCTTTCCACTCAATAGGACCCGACTCAACCGGCCTATTATCCTTCTATTAAGTGAAACATATTTGAGAAACATCCCTCAATTAATACGAAGCTAACTCCCCCTTCTCCCTAGATGTAACCCTCATACCACTCAACACCTTGTACACACCATCAAGAAACACTTGGGGAACCTCTCCCACTTTATAGCCAAGAAAGATAGGAGGATTCATCCTCACAAAGTCTCTCAACCTAGAGGTCATAATGCTCTCAACAACATTCACCCTAGGCTGCATACTCAAATTCACTTGAGTAGTCACGGGTCGGGCTAAAGCATACAAAGCCTCTCTAATCTTTCTATTAGTCAATTCCGGGTGAACCACTGGAACCTCATTACCTCCTTCCACAATATGGACATGATCACCTTGGGGAGGCAATTGAGCACCTTGGACTCTTTTCCCATTTTGAGGAACTTGCTCAATTTGAAGAGGAATCTCCTCATGAACATAAGTCTCCTCAACCCTCGTAGCCGGTGTCCTCCTCGTATTCATCTTCCTAGAAACACAAGGAAAACGATAAGAAAAGAGTACTCATAACTTTTACTCTATGGCACGAGATAGGAGTAGAAAAGAAGGAAAACTCTATCATCCTATATCCTCTCGTCCTTAGATGTGTCGCGACTCACACCGATGGTCGAGACTCTACTAGACGTGACTTGATGAGACTTTTCGATTCCTAAGACTACTTTCATAACCTATTCTCTGATACCAATCTTGTAACATCCCAAGACCACACCCTAGATGATATGGCACTCTTGGAGTGCAACCGGCGTACTCGACCTCTTGGAGGTCTTATACAAGCCCTTTTTGTATCGTTCATCGCATATACATAGTGAAAAGTAGTGCAGAATTAAAACTTTTCACAAATAATATCATAGTCTTTAAAACCTCTTTCATATAAAATCCATAGAAAATACTAAGTCTCAATCTCATCAAAGCTTAGACACAAGAGTACTTGGGACACGGCCCATATATAATACGAAATATAGTACTACTAAGTCTAATACAATACTTCAATAAGAGAAATAAAAGACATTTATGCCCTCGAGTCAAATTAGGACATACTTCAACTTCACTTGAATGATGCTACTATCCAAGTCTTGCTTACCAAATGCTCCTCACCTACCAACCACTATAGAGATAGATAAAAGCATGGAATTAGTACAACCACATGTACTAAGTATGGTATAATGCATGAAAATCATGAAAACGGACATTTATTGGAAACATGCATATTTCATTTAAATATCATAATATAATCATAAGAACAACATTTATCAACTTAGAAACACATAAGAAATCACTTAGACCAATTATCACATTTTTAAGGTCACCTTATAGTGAACCAATTCACTGTTACAGTGCCTTACCTTCACTTAAGACATCTTCTAGCATGTCATTATCCCATTAAAATCTATCCTAAGACTCACTTAAGCAACACAAAGAGAGACCGCCCATAAACCTCTCTAAGCATGCATAAATGATCCTCAAGACTACTTAGAATGAGACACATATGTTTACAAGACACCACATACATAACATATAAGATATGACATTCTCTTTACTAAGGCTATCAAAAGACTTACTTAAGTACTCCTAGAAGAGAACGCCCATACCCTCTCTTCAAGGTTACCTAAATAATCCTTAAGACTACCTAAGTTTAGATCATGCCTAAAGAATCAACCAACTTCCCTAAGTAGAGTCATTCTCAAGACTTCCATAGATAAGACATGAAGAGATCGTCCCTTATGCCCTCTTCACACTTTAACTAAGGAATCCTTAAGTCACTCTAGATTATGTACTCATTCATCTACATTCTTTATAACATAAGTCATTATTTCATTACTTCATTTAGAGACATTCATCACATAGAGGACATTCAAGTAATGGTCTTGGAGAAGACCTAGTGACTCTCACTAACATCTTCAAAGCCTATTGTGCAATGTCTAGATAGCGTCCCATACCACCACCTAAACTTCATAAAACTTCTCTAATACTAATAGGTATCCCACATGATGAGAATAGGCAATAACCGACATAGACCATGGTAGCAAAAAATGGAATCCGGAGTTGTAACCTACTCCGATGGAGGGTGTTCTACTTGCCAATGGTAGAACTTAGACACATCCCATGTAGGCACATTGTTAAGGAATATGAAGGGCTTACTTTGTATTCTAGAACTTTAACTAGAACTACTTCCCTTACCGTACTCACTCGGTGCTAGCCTTTGTTCTCATAGAGTAATTCACATTAAAGGTTCATACAAAGGGGTTCCATATCAAGTTCATAACCCAATTACATTTACCCTACCAAAGAGGTCCCCTAGGGCTGCCTTACAATTGATAGAAGAAGCTCATCATGACTTTCCTAAGGATTGATATGATGTCATTCGAGCCAATCAACCTTAAGTCCATCATTCATTACAAGAAGGATATCATTACGGCTTTCTACTTCAAGGTTCATAACCTTACTAATAGGTTCAAGGTTTCACATAAAGGACCCTCTTATCATCATTCAAGGTCTCACATATCATTCATACATACAATACTAAGAGGCTTTAGTATCCTAAGTCAAGACATCACATATTTACTTTCATACATGCATCAAGTAAGGGCACAAGTCTACCAAAACAAGACACAACATACTTTACTTTATCACATATTACTTGTCATTCTAGATGAACATAGGAACAACCATTATCATATTCTAAGTCATCCTATACACTACTATATCATCATCAATATAACCATAATAGACTCATATAGTCAAGTAGGAATAACCATACATCAACTCTAAGACTACACACATGAACACATAGTCATAGTTTAACATGATCACCTAACAACTTCAATAGAAGAAACACATACTTTCACATTACTTCACATGTAGGTAGGTATGATCATAATTCACATAATCAACTACACAAATCATCATATTACTTCAAGTAGTTGCCAACAAGGCCATAATCATCATAATACTTAAAATAACACCGACAAGGCTACATCAATCACATAACACCGCCACCATAAGTATACCATACCAATCACTACATAATTAAAGAGATATAATACTTAAAATAAAGAGAAATAGGGCAGTATACCATCACTCCATCCTCAACACTTCAATCTAATGCTAAATCACCCAATTCAATACCATAAGCCCTTACCCATGGCCATGAACATCAATTCAATGCATAAATCATAAAACTCAATGAATCTAAGTCAATTCAATATAGATTTATCAAACTAAGATCAATTAGACATCAATTGAATATAATTCTTACATCTTCAGATAACCCATAGAAAACTACACCATAATTCATAAACATTAAGACAATATCACTTAACTCATAAAGTAGTCAAAAACTAGGGTTCATCAATTACATGGATTCATAGGTTAATTAAACTGAAATCATCTAATTAACAACAATTCAATTGTTATTTAATGATTAAAAACCTTTAATGCAAGAACTCATGAATAGATCATGAAATTGGACAAGTTCATCTTTGAAAACTTTTAGAAAACTTCTTTGAATTTGGGATCCTTTATGAATATAGTTTCAATGATCAAAAATCATACCTCAATGAAGCTAATACTACAATTTGATGAAGAATCTCCACTCAAATCTCCAATCCAAGCTCTTTCTTGAGTTTTTGCTTTAATGGAGTCTTAAGGAATTTCTAAGGGATTTTGGGGGTTTGATTTTGAAGAATAAATTCTTCTAAGTGTTAAAGACTTATATACATGTCTAAAATACCCAAAAGACCCCTTTATCAACCTCCAATCTTCTTATTTGGACATGGGGTGAATTTACCCTCAACTTACAGTGAACTCCGCAGAGGCAGACCCAATCGACGGATGAACCATCGATGGCCCTTCCCTTGACCAACGAACCGTCCTGTTGGTCCGTGGTTGGGGAATGAGGATGTTCTTTGGACCCTACTTCTACACTCCTAAGTATTCACCAATGACTCCCCACCTACGGGGTGTCGACTGACCCACTGGGCGTCGATTGCCTCCGTAGGTTGGGCTGTCATTGGCAGCTTTGGCTCAATGGAAGGGTCCTTCCTCAAGGACCCTTGGATGGTCCTTGGGATGTTTTCCCGGATGTTTCCAACCCAAACATGCTCGTATATGAGTTTAGGACCTCATGAATTTCACCCAAAATGAACACATAAAACTCGACGAAACATGCTTAGACACACAAGGTCATTTCAAGGCACATCTTCCTAACGTCATAAATGTTCTTGGACGTTTGACCTCTAAACTTCACGAAACTTGACACACTGCATATATACACCATAATAACTCATTTAAAGACCTTATAACATCATGAATCACACATAAACACATAAAACCACATATGAGGCACATAGGTGACTTAGTCGTCGAACGTCTTAGTCGTCCCTTGACGTTTGACTTCCAATGCATCTAAACTCTTAGATACTGCCTCAATACCACATTATAGACCAATTTAGAACCTTAGACCATCATGACAACCATGTTAGTCACTAGCTTCACCTAAGTCATTTTTGGAATCTTACACTAAACCTTGTGCTCCGAATACAAAGTTTGCCCCGACCCAAAGTATAACCTAGGTATAACATGACAATTAGAACATTGTGAGGCCCTACGCAAGCCACTTAGAGTACATCACATAGTATAATATAATTAAATACTTTAAATATAGCATTTCATACAAAAGAGTTCGACAAAAGTAGAAATCTAAACATAACTCTCAAAATTATCTAATACATCGTAAGAAAAGTGATTGAGACATAATCTATACATCACATACGAAGTTTGACTGAAATACAAGAAAATAATAAAAAACTCTCGGTCCTCGTGAACATGAGGACTCACTAGTCTTCAAAGTCTATGAAGGATCAACTAGCCACAAATATGGGAGGTAGGAGCGCCAGACCCTACATTAGTGAACAATGTAGGCACAAGTATGCATTAGTACATGAAATGTACTAAGTATGAGGCAATATGTATAAACATAAGCATGATAGCATGAATGACTTAAATGAGTAGGCATGATCATACTAAAACATTTAAAAAAATTAGCGGATATCGTAAAACATAGTTAAATACATTAACATAAAGGACATAAGAAAAGCTTTGAATAAAATATAATCATTTTGTGGGATATTTTTAATGCTCAAATAAACCTCCAAAACTAATTTAAAGAGTGAGCGATCATAGTTAGTAAAAAAAAAGAGTCAGGGTCGAATACCACATGGAATAATATATTATAGATAATTATTTATCAAGAAATTTAGACTTTAAATTAGCTCATTTGTAATAGTAAGACAATTGGGTGGATAGTGCCGCTAATTTAATAGAAAGCTTTGGTTATCAATTGATGCATTAAACTAAATATGAAATAAAATCATTAACGAGCAATCTAGAGGTGCACGGATTGGAAAAAAAATATCACATAGGGATGATTGTGTTGATCTATAGTGATGAACATTCATAAATAGGACAAGACATCTTCATTTACGCTAATTATATTTTAATCCCGAATCATCTATGCATAGAATCTCCTTTCAGTCTAATTTATATGCCATTTATAAACAATCCAATACCTTAATCTACTCTCTCTTTGAAGAATAGTGAAAATAGATTCGACCTATAACCTCTCTTTCAAGAAAGCCATAGACATCAAACCTAAATTGCTAGTATTGAACTAATTACCCACTTCAGTTAATCTCTTTCGAGCTTCAACCAGAGATCACAAGTAGGAATTAAGTTTCCAACCTTAACCCATGGTAATTAGACCAAATTCATGCATGAAAAACAGTAATACAAAGCATGGCACAATACCCACTACATTAAATCAACATCCAACCCCATTTGAGCACTCATAAATCTTGGGGTTTTAGCCACCACGTAAAGAAAGTATACCTTTAATGAAAGTAGCCATGGGTAACTTGAAATCAAGCAATTAAAAGTAAAATCACTTTGGATTTTACTTTAATTTATCAAATTCATGTTTCGTATTGTGAAACCCCCAAAACTAGAAAAATGTTCTTTAAAGATAAAACACTCTCAACTCAAAACTTCATAACTACGAACTCTTCTTTCTGTTCTCTCACACTGTTTTCTCACACTTTTACGCCCCTTCATAATTATCTCCTTTGGGATATTTATACTTTCTCAAAATTTGGCCAAAAATTCTTTTTGTAACCAAATCGACAACGTTAGTCGAGCTTGTCAAACCTGATCGGTGACTCGCCCTACGCTCCTCAGCTTATCTTGTGATGCTCTATGGTTTAGGTGTTTAAGCCTTAATCGGCGTACTCGAATGAGTAGCCTTTCACGTTAACATAATCACTGAATACCACCTTGGTTCGCCATTTGAGCATTAAATATTTGCCTTGTAGAGTGTCGCTTTGAGCGATACGCAACAGAACCACCGTTCTCTCTCGATGCATCACCTATTCTACTAGATTTTGATGACCTTCTTTGATAGACACAAGTGCTATGCACTGTAAATATGTCCAACGTCATGCTCAAATGGCGATCTTCCCTTCATCTTAGGTGATCAACAATGTTCACTTTGCACTTATTTTTGAACTTTTGACCATTCTTTCAAAAATAAGTCCTTGCCTTCATAATTGCATATCATCAATATTCTATTAGAAAAGGACCAAGTTAGGCATTAAAGACACTAATTATTTAGCGAAATAGACCTTAAATGAGTGCAAATCTACTTCTCATCACTTATTAGCATTATTCGACAATAAGACCTTGAGAGCTATGTCATGGAATACAATATATCCCTCATACCAAAAGAAGAGGAAACTACTAGCCAAGGTAGAATCTGTACATATCATCATCTACTAAAGTTGATCCACTAGTTAGGTCATTTAAGACAATCCTACTCTAACACATAGTTTGGAACTACAAGTTGCTACTAAATACTACCCTATCTGAACTTCTACCTCAATGTCCTCTTGGTGCTGAGTCTAAATCCCAACGGAATAGATAAAAGTCAAATATCAATTACCATAGGGAAAGGAAATGACCAATATAATTCCACATATTTCAATATCAAAATATAGAATAACTCTTTAAACATACTTCAACATGAATGAGAAAACATTTCACCAATGTAAACTCATTTCTGAGAAATACCTTTCACAATTATGATCATTATAGTAAATGAGAAATCCTTTCACCATAACATCAATACTTTCCTTTCAAAGCATCATCAATTCATTTACAATAACTTTATTAAAACATGCATATCTTCATAAACTCATAATTCAAAGTTCACAGGTTTATCATTAAATGATGGTTGAAAATCATAAATTAGGCATGGATAAATGCAATTTCAACAACATATTATAGATTAACATCAATTAAATGCATTAGAAAACTTCATCAATCATAATTGAATGAAACTCATATTTATTGAACTGAAACCCCAAATTTGATAAATTGGAAATTGAATGGAGAAGTTGAAATCCATAGGGACCTCATGGAGGAAAGAACTCCATGGGTGAATACATACATACATTGATCCTTTAACCCCAAGAAAATGGAGCATTTGAAGACTTGAATGGAACCCTGGCTCTTATTCTTGTTATTCTTCCTTAGACCTCAGAGAATTCAAGAGGATGAATTTGATCAAGTTTAGAAAATTTAGCAAAATGAATTGAAATGAGTAAATTGGGAGCTTAAAAAAATTATACAAGGTTTAGGTAGGAGGTAAACCGACGAAGTATTGGGTTAAAAAGAATCAGGAAATGACCTACAATCCCTTTAAAATAATCGTTGTGCCTCATCTACGGTTTAGACCTACAGTCTGTAGGTGTTTCTACGAACTGTACTGGTTGACCATAGTAAGTTCAGAAGCCATTATTTGGACCAACTTTTTATAGAACCCCATGTACGTATGTCATTCTACGGTTCGTACATGCCAACCGTAGAAATCAACTTTGCCCCTTAACATTTTATTAAGTTTGAGACTCACCAAAGAGACCTGCCTACTACTCATACAATGGTTGAAGGACGGTCCTAGTGAATCGTAAAAAAGGGTAATACACTTGATTTTAGAGAATTATTTTTTCCACTTCTAACGGTTACCATACACTGCCCATAGAAGCTTATAAGGTACTTTGATGGGACCCGTACACATGATTTCAGTGCAGGACTTTATTTTCCTCTTTTTTCCAAATTTTGAGGTTTTACATTCTTAGAGTTCTTTTGAGTTTTTCATTTTATCGTACACAATTGTACGAACCCAATTTTCCATAGATATTTATAGTAAAATTTGGAGAAAAGTTTGACAAATAGTTTTTGTTCATATTATTTGTCATTATTTGGCAAATAACAGTGTTACGACCAAGGGGTACACCCTAGACGTAACATGTCATACAAGACCCCGAGAGGTCTCATATAAGTCACTTAACTTTCATAACATAAAACAAGAATATCTTTGGGACACCACCTATACAATAGGTCAAATCCTCGAATGTTATGAGGACTTACCAATCTTCAAGCTTGCCTTCAATTAAGATCCTACCCACGGGGATGAGAGTCTATATCTCCGCACCCTACATTTGGATAAGAAATTTAGGCAAGAGTATGTGTTGTATAGACATGTGCTAAATATGATATCTTGCATAAACATCAACATAAACATAGGAGTTAGACAATGTTGACACTAAATTTTGGCCTAACATTTTCAAAATTCGTATATTTTAAGTTTTATTTATTCAATAGTTCAAAATAATTTTTTATATGATTTTAAATAAGTTTATTGATATTTATCCTTATTTGTCAAAATTTCGGATTTTTTATCAGTTAAATTTTTGTAATACCCCAAAAATGAATTAGGGAAAGATAGAGCCTAATATGCGGTGCCATGAGCTTTAAGGTCTTAAATGACTAATAATAGTATTTATAGGCAGTGTGTAAAGTTTGGAAGTTTTTGTAGGTCAAACGCCCAAGGATGTCCAAGACGTCCGGAAACTAGTTTAACTAGTATGTCGTAGTGTTTTGTAGTGGATTTTTGGAGGATGGTTTGAGGGTGAAATTGAGTATCGATGGTTCCTATGCGTAGACTGACATGTAAAGGTTCGAAATGTCTGAGAACGACATCCTTGTGACCATCCTAAGGGTCCCCGAGGAGGACCCAAACATAGGCCAGTGAAGCTACCGGGCAGCCTAGATGTGGAGGCTGCTGCGCGACGCGGAGCCATCACTTAAAGGTCAATTTTTGCCCTGCGATGCAGGTACATCGCGAACCATTCTGTCTCAAATTATTTCCAGAACCAAGAATCAAAAATGACTCCGCGACGCGCAGTAAACTCCCAGATTTGGTCGCGTCGATTTTAAGTCAAATTAGAATTGGTTAAATGGTCCAATAGTTGCAGGTGTCTTTTGGGGATTTTAGGGATTAATTATTGGCAGTTATTTTAGGTATTTGAAGTATATATAAGTAGTACAATATCCATTTAGACCCTAGAGTCCAAATCAAAACCTTTCTCTCCCAAAATTATCCCAAAACCACCATTGAAGAAAAAACGAGAAATTGGAGGCAGCTTTAGGACGAATTGATCAAGAAATCAAGTTGGGTTTAAGGCTCTATTATAATCCATGTGAAGCTTATTCGTTCATGGATTTTTCCATCCATGGAGTCTCCCTAGTTTTCCTCAATTGTGTATCCAAAGAACCCCAATCTAGAGAGGGTTGTGATTGCATTGTAGGTAAGGCTTGATTGTGATCCCAATCTAGTGGGTAGCATTCAATGATGTTTATATGATGGTTATATGATGATTTCATTATGTTTTCATGGTAAATTATAGTAATTGAATTTGAAGGTGATCATGGTGATTTTAGACCATTAGAGGCTAGATGAAGGTTTTAGGTTGATCTTCTTTATTCAATTGTATTCTATACTATTTGATCATGATTGAATCACCTTGATATGAATTGAACTAAGTCTAATTGATTAAGGATGATCTTGACCTAGGAATATGGAATTGAACCGATGTGATCATGCATGACTGGATTTGCCTTCTAATGATCTAATTGAATAGATTAGCATAAAATTGAGAATGAATCATAAGGGACTAAATGTGGTAATCCATTGTAGGGCTTATACCATTATTGTTAGGGATTTGGGGATAAAGTCTTGATAAAGATGATTGTGATGATGTTTTTCTCTTCTATACCTTGACATTAACATGATTAGAAGAAGCAAGTTCTCACATAGAGGAACCCTAGGTTGACTTAAGAACCTTACATGAATCAATGCAGAGTAGACTAAGGTTAGCTTGAAGGTGAGTTGTATGATCACTTCTTGTGTAGTAGACTAGGTGAGACAACACCAAGGACATGGTAGCTTGAGTGAAGTACTCATGATAACTTGAGATTATAGATCTCAAGGGTAGCTTGGGATAGTAAATCTCAAGGAGTCTTGGGTTTAAATACTCATGGTAGCTTGATATGTTGAATCTCATAGAAGCTTGGGTTAGATTACTCATGGTAGCTTGAGGCGAGGGACTTCATGGTAAATTGGGATGGAGGAAGTGAGCCGTCCCATAACTAGATTGGTCTTGTGTTGCTAGGATGCTTGATCATGGTAGCTTGACTTGGTTTGGCCAAAACCATTTCATGGTAGCTTTAGGAAAAAGGCCTATACTCTCCTAATGTTATCTTGATTTGCATGTAAGGTTATTTCATGGAATACTTGAGATACGTTTCTCATGGTAGCTTAGGTTGAGGATTCATGATCCCCTATGATTAGCTTGCATCTACATAATTGGTTGCATGGTGGTTGGGATGGTTGTATCCTTCCTTAGTTAGCTTGGTTAGTATGATGAGATGCTTTCCATGGTAGTAGGTCTATTATGATAGTGTGTTGAGATTAATAGACAAGAGTGAAAGATAAGTTTGCTTGTATAAGGTTAGTCTAGAGAAGTACTTAGTATGGATGGTAGTATGGGATGCTATCCATTCATTGCACAAGTATGACTTGAAGCTACCTATGATATGACCCCTTCATGATGTATGTTTAGCTTTGATAGTGACTAGGATTGCATTCCATGACATGATTGACTTAAGATGATAGTTCCTTGTCAATATGAACTAGGTCTATTAGATGACTCCTAAGATGACATGAACAAGTTAGGGTGATGTCAAGATATGCTTAGTGTGAGGTATTATGGGATGTTTCCGATGTATTGCACAAGTGTGTTTTGAGGTGGCATTGGGGTATAGTGATCATATGTTATGATGAACCTTAGGTCTTAATTACGAAAGTGAACTATGATCAAGTATGACCAAAGAGAGGTACTTAACTTTGGTATTAGTATGGGATGCTACCTTAGCCTTGCACAAGGATACTTGGAGGTGGCTTGTGAGATAGTTCATAATAGTAAGAAAGACAGTGAGTTAAGTATGAACTCTTATATGTTTTTTTGGATGCTTTAATATGCTTATGATATTCATGTTATGCTTATGTCTTTATTTCTTATGATTATGTCTATTATTGACTAACCCTTTGAGATATCTTATGTTTGGTATGACGTTTCCATACTTAGAACTAATCGTACTAACGGATATTGCCTACATGTTGTCCATGTAGGGTCTTTAGAAGATTGAGTTTTCTTGAAGGGTAGAGTTCCAAGGTTTCCTAGAAGTGAAGACTTGGTGAGTCCTCATAGCATCCGAGGACTACCACCACTATATTCCTTTTTTTGTTTTGTTATGTTAGACTTTTATGGGATGTGACCCAAGACTCTTTTTATTCATGTTGCCATAAATGGTTTGAGACATATGTTAGACGTTTTATGAGATGACTTCCGCATTATGTTTTTGAAGGAAAAGGTTTAATTGCGCACTATGTTTCGTATATATGCAATGAATGATGTCTAAGGGCTTGTACAAGACCTCTGAGAGGTCAAGTATGTTGTGTTGTGACCTAAGAATGGCCTAATTTCTAGGGTGTATATGCGGGTCGTTACAAACTTGGTATTAGAGCATAATGATATGAAATGGTCCTATGATGTCTCAATACCACGTCTAGTAGAGTGTTATTCATCTGTGTAAGTCGCGACACACTTATGTGTAGGAGGCTACGGGATGCTTAGGAAAGTTTCACTTCTTTATTCTTCAAGTCGTGCCATAGAGTTTTGCTTTAGTAGACCCTTTTTCTAATGCTTGCCTATGATTTGTCCAGGTTATGGCTAACACTAGGGCTAATGCTAGAAGGGAAGGATATGGGAGTGGGGAACAAGAGATTACTCCCCAAGTGCACGAGCAAGTTCCTCTTCAAGTTCTAAATGACCGTCCAATAGGGAATGCTATGTTGGAGGAATTTAGGGCTTTTATGACTTTGTTGGCTCAAGACTTAATGGCCAAAGCTAATACAAGAGAGGTGGCTCTGGATAATCCTATAGGAGGAATGAGTGCTACTAGAGTAAGGGAGTTCTTGAGAATGAAACCACCGGAGTTCTCTGGCTCCAAAGTGGATGAGGACCCGAATGTGTTTATTGATGAGGTGTATAAGTTTCTTGCAATCATGGGAGTGTCTTCCATTGAAAAGGCGGAGTTGGCTGCCTATCAATTGAAAGACATTTCCCAACTTTGGTATGAGCAATGGAACGAGAGTAGACCAATAGGAGCGGGTTCCATTGAATGGGAGACTTTTAAGTCTGCTTTCCTTGATAGGTTCTTTCCTAGGGAATTGAGGGAGGCTAAGTTGGGGGAATTCATAAACCTCAAGAAAAGAGATATGAGTGTTAAGGGGTATGCTTCGAAGTTTACTCTTCTATCTAAGTATGCTCCAAGTTTGGTAGCAAAACCCTAGAGACTTAATCAATAGGTTCATGACGGGAACTGTCCGATCTAGTAGAGTAAGAGTGTCGTATGAAAATGCTTGTTGATGACATGGATATCTCCCGACTCATGGTGTTTTCTCAACAAATAGAGAGTCCAAAATTAAGAAGGAGAAAAAGAGGATTAGGATGGACAAGGAAGGGTCAAATGGACATGGACGTTCTAAGAATTGACAAAATTTTTCCAAACAAGGTCATTCTAGTGTTTCTAATTATGAGGATGAAAGGGTATCTAACCGTACATCTCAAGGGAAGAATGAGTATTCCTGACCTACTTGCCCTAGGTGTGGTAAGAAGCATGAGGGTAGGTGTTTGGCCGGTATAGATGGTTGCTATGGATGTGGTGAGGGTGGCCACATGATGAGGGATTGACCTAAGGAAAAGGCTAATGTGAGGGAAGGCAAGCAAGTTTCTACTAGTAGTGAGGAAGGTGTTCCTAAATCCAATGCTAGGTTCTTTGCTCTCAAATCCAAGGGTGATCAAGAGTGATCTCCTCATGTCCCTTTCCAGTATGTTCCTCTTTATTGATTTTTGAAAATTTCAAGAATTTTTTATGATTATGGTTTTCTTTATTGATTTTGATGTTTCCTTATGATGAGGAACTGATGTTAGAAAGACATGTGTAATTTATTCCTAAGTGGGGTATATGGAACCTTTGTATGAGGTCTTTTTATGATTATGTGTAGTTATGTTTAGCTTTGAATTGAATAACTTCCTTGATTTGGGTATGTGAATTTAGGTATAATGCATATACGATGGGCTGCTAGTCTAGAGTTGGTCCTTTAGAGAAGGGTTTAGCAAGGTGTCATTCGAGGATGAATGTTTTCCAAGTGGGTGATATTCCTAAAATGTGGTGACATGAGCTTATAAGGTCTTAAAATTACTAATAATGGTATCTAAAGTCATTTTGTAAAGTTTGGAAGTGTTTGGATGTCAAACGCCCAAGGACGTCCAAGACGTCCGGAAAGTAGTGAAAGTTGAACTAGTTTGTCGTAGTGTTTTGTAGTGCATTTTTGGAGGATGGTTTGAGGGTGAAATTAAATATTGATGGTCCCTATGCGTAGAATGACATGTAAAGGTTCGAAATGTCTGAGAACGACATCCTTGTGACCATCCTAAGGGTCCCCGAGGAGGACCCAAACATAGGCCAGTGAAGCTACCGGGCAGCCTAGATGTGGAGGCTGCTTCGCGACGCGGAGCCATCACTTAATGGTCAATTTTTGCCCTACGATGCAGGGACATCGCGAACCATTCTGTCTCAAATTATTTCCAGAACCAAGAATCAAAAATGACTCCGCGACGCGCAGTAAACTCCCAGATTTGGTCGCGTCGATTTTAAGTCAAATTAGAATTGGTTAAATGGTCCAATAGTTGCAGGTGTCTTTTGGGGATTTTAGGGATTAATTATTTGCATTTATTTTAGGTACTTGAGGTGTATATAAGAGTACAATATCCATTTAGATCCTAGACTCCAAATCAAAACCTTTCTCTCCCAAAATTCTCCCAAAACCACCATTAAAGAAGAAAGAGAAATTGGAGGCAACTTTAGGACGAATTGATCAAGGAATGAAGCTGGGTTTAATGCTCTAATCTAAGGTATGTGAAGATTATTCATTCATGGATTCTTCCATCCATGGAGTCCCCCTAGTTTCCCTCAATTGTGAATCCAAAGAACCCCACTCTAGAGAGGGTTGTGATTGCATTGTGGGTAAGGCTTGATTGTGATCCCAATCTAGTGGGTAGCATTCAATGATGTTTATATGATAGTTATATGATGATTTCATGATGTTTTCATGGTGAATTATAGTAATTGAATTTGAAGGTGATCATGGTGATTTTAGACCATTAGAGGCTAGATGAAGGTTTTAGGTTGATCTTCTTATTCAATTGTATTCTATACTATTTTATCATGATTGAATCTCCTTTATATGAATTGAACTAGGTCTAATTGATTAAGGATGATCTTGATCTAGGAAGTTGGAATTGAACCTATGTGATCATGCATGCCTAGAATTGCCTTCTAATGATCTAATTGAATAGATTAACATGAAATTGAGAATGAATCATGAGGGACTAAATGTGGTAATAGATTGTAGGGCTTATGACCATTATTGTTAGGGCTTTGGGGATAAGGTCTTGATGAAGATGATTGTGATGATGTTTTCTTTCTCTTCTACACCTAAACATTAACATGATTAGGAGAAGTAAGTTCTCACATAGAGGAACCCTAGGTTGACTTAAGAACCTAACATGAATCAATTCATAGTAGACTAAGGTTAGATTGAAGGTGATTTGTATGATCATTTCTTGTGTAGTAGACTTGGTGAGACAACACCAAGGACATGGTAGCTTCAGTGAAGTACTCCTGGTAGTTTGAGATGGTAGATCTCAAGGGTAGCTTGGGATAATAAATATTAAGGAGGCTTGGGTTAAAATACTCATGGTAGCTTGAGATGTTGAATCTCATGGAAGCTTGGGTTAGATTACTCTAGTAGCTTGAGGTGAGGAACTTCATGGTAGCTTGGGATGGAGGAAGTGAGCCCTCCTATGACTAGCTTGGTCTTGTGTTGCTAGGATGCCATATCATGGTATCTTGACTTGGTTTGGCCAAAACCATTTCATGGTAGATTTAGGAAAAAGGCCTATACTCTCCTAGTGTTAGCTTGATTTGCATGTAAGGTGTATTTCATGGAATAGCTTGAGATAACTTTCTCATGGTAGCTTAGGGTTGAGGATTCATGCTCCCCTATAATTAGCTTGAATCTATATGATTGGTTATGTGGTGGTTGGGATGGTTGTATCCTTCCTTAGTTAGCTTGGTTAGCATGATGAGATGTTTTCCATGGTAGTAGGTCTATTATGATAGTATATTGAGCTTAATATACAAGAGCGCAAGATAAGTTAACTTGGATTAGGTTAGTCTAGAGAAGTACTTAGTTTGGATGGTAGTATGAGATGTTAACCATACATTGCACAAGTATGACTTGCGGCACCTATGATATGACCCCTCATGATGTATGTTTAGCTTGGATAGTGAATAGGATTGCATTACATGACATGATTGACTTAAGATGATAGTTCCTTGTCAATATGAACTAGGTATATTAGATGACTCCTAAGATGACATGAACAAGTTAGGGTGATTTCAAGATATGCTTAGTCTTTGAGGTATTATAGGATGCTTCACATTCATTGCACAAGTGTGTTTTGAGGTGGCCTACAAGCATAGTGCTCATATGTTATGATGAACCTTAGGTCTTAATTACGAAAGTGAACTATGATCAAGTATGACCAAAGAGAGGTACTTAACTTTGGTATTAGTATGGGATGCTACCTTAGCCTTGCACAAGGATACTTGGAGGTGGCTTGTGAGATAGTTCATAATAGTAAGAAAGACAGTGAGTTAAGTATGAACTCTTATATGTTTTTTTGGATGCTTTAATATGCTTATGATATTCATGTTATGCTTATGTCTTTATTTCTTATGATTATGTCTATTATTGACTAACCCTTTGAGATATCTTATGTTTGGTATGATTTTTACATACGTAGTACTAATCGTACTATAGCATATTGCCTACATGTTGTCCATGTAGGGTCTTGAGAAGATTGAGTTTGCTTGAAGGGTAGAGTTCCAAGGTTTCCAAGAAGTGAAGACTTGGTGAGTCCTCATAGCATCCGAGGACTGCAACCACTATGTTCCTTTATTTTTATTTTTTGTTATGTTAGACTTTTATGGGTTGTGACTCAAGAATCTTGTTATTCATGTTGTCATAGATGGTTTTGAGACATATGTTAGACGTTTTATGAGATGACTTCCGCATTATGTTTTTGAAGAAAAAGTTTTAATTCCGCACTACTTTTCGTATATATGCAATGAATGATGTCTAAGGGCTTGTACAAGACCTCCGAGAGGTTAAATATGCTGCGTTGCAACCTAGGAATGCCCTAAATTATAGGATGTACATACGGGTCGTTACAATTTCATTACACTATTTGTTGCACAACCGGTTGAATACGATTAAATATTTGTTCATTTTGATTAAATTATTATTTTCGTAAACTTACAGTTTTTACATGTCATTGGGTAAGGTTCATTACCATTTTTAATATTCATTACAATTATTAATATTCATTTTGATATTTTGCACATTCTAGAAATTCATTCAAGTATCGATAAAATTTGCATACACAAATTGACTAACGATTTTGAGCCACAATCTCGAACCCACAATTTGAGCCCATTATATGTCAATTCCATATTTAAGTAATTATTAGTTCAAAAATGAAAAGCGTAATGAAACTTTTTTAGATTAGAACTGGAAAATTTCAAATTTTTAATCACAAAAGAATTTCATTTTTCATTAATTTTCCGATCACCACCAAACCCGGGAATTTTTTTAAAAAGTGACATTAAGGTTTCAAAATAAATGGGCGGTGACATAAGTCTTAAGTATTGAGTGTAGGTGACAATTATGTGATTAATATTAAGGATTGTGGAGTTGCCCTCAAGTTTATAAGTTGAAAGTTTGGTCCACTGAATTAAATGAAGAGTAAAAGGGTAAATTGACTAAACCCTAATTTAACCATTTTTTGTGAGAATTAAAATTGGAAGGAAGCCACCAGTGAGTTGTACGTATTTCTCCTCTTCTTCTTCCTTATTCCTTCTTCCTTCTTCCTTATTCCTTCTTCCTTCTTCCTTCTTCTTCTTCTTCTTCCTCTTCTTTTTTTTACTTCTTCTTCTTTAATTAATTTATTCTGGAACAATAAATGAAGGTATTATTTGAGGTATTAATTGTCGTGGTGAATGGATCAAGAAGAAAAATATATATATTTGGCGTTGAAAATATAGTAAGAAATAGAGAGGGTCGATAGGGATGACTGTCGAATTTTTTTTTTTGGTATGATGATTTTATTTGAAAGGGTGTCAGAACCTCATTTGTTGGAGAAAAATTAATTTGTTGCATTGTTCATCAATTCTATCACCTTGGTTGTGAATTATGTAGTTGTGATTTAGAAATAGATGAAGCAATTAAATTTCTGTATTAATTAATTTTTCATGTGTGGCAACACATACACATATCTTGCAAACTCATGGAAAAAAGTGATTTTTTGTGTTTTGTACTGATTTTTGAATTTGTTCTTTATAAAATGTTTAATTTAATTTTTTTAACATTTTCCATTGCTAAACCACTCAATTTATCAGTTAACCCATCTTTGAAGTGACATATGTGGCAACATATAAATATTTTGTTGAAAAAATTGCAACAGACATGTCTTATGTGGAAACATATGTATATGGTGCGATCATTTTTCGGAGGTTAATTCAATCAAATTGTCTCCTAACTCGACATGTAACACTAATATATAGTCTTACAACATCTCTAAGTACAAAATTATGGTCTAATACAACAAGTTCCATCAATTCTATTAATTATTTTTACAAAGACTATCATACTACTAGTTCATCATACAATGACGAGGTAATTTCATATAATAGTTATATAACAATCTTGTAAATCGTTGTTCCAAGTGTTATAACATATTTTTATTGCTTAATTATGGTTCACAGCACTAAAATTTGGTCAAATTTGACATTTTCCATTCCTAAATCACTCAATTTATCGATTAAGTATCCTGGAAGTGACATATGTGGCAACATATACACGTTCTGTTGGAAACATTGCAACAGACATGTCATATGTGACAACATATGTATATTCTAAAATAGTCTTTTGGGGGTTAATTTAATTAAATTGTCACTTAATTAAACATGTAAAACTATTATATAGCCTTACAACATGTGTAAGTATAAAATTATGGTCTAATACAACAACCTTCATCAATTTTTACAAAGCATATAATACCAGTAGTTCATTATACAATGACCAAGTAACTCAATATGATAGTTATATAACACCCTTATAAATTGGCGTTTCAAGTGTTATTGCATATTTTTATTGCTTAATTATAATTCAATGTACTAAAATTTGGTTCAATTTGACATTTTTCCGTTCCTAAATCGCCTAATTTATCGATTAAGTCATCCTTGAAGTGCATATGTGGCAACATATGCAAGTTCTGTTGGAAAAATTGCAACAGACATGTCATATGTGGCAATATATGTATAATCTAAAATAAATTTTTGGGGGTTAATTCAATTAAATTGTCACTTAATTCAACATGTAACACTAATATATAGTCCTACAAAACATGTATAAGTATATAATTATGGTCTAATACAAAAATATTCATCAATTCTATCAATTATTTTGACTATCATATCACTAGTTCATCACACAATGACCAAGTAACTCAATATGATAGTTATATAGCACCGTTATAAATTGTTGTTTCAGGTGTTATTTCATATTTTTATTGCTTAATTATAATTCAAAGTACTAATATTTTGTTCAATTTGACATTTTTTCGTTCCTAAATCGCTCACTTTATCGATTAAGTCATCCTTGAAGTGACATATGTGGCAACATATGCACGTTCTTTTGGAAAAATTACAACAGACATGTCATATGCGACAACATATGTATATCCTAAAATGGTCTTTTGGGGGTTAATTCAATTAAATTGTCACTTAATTCAACATGTAACACTAATATATAGTCCTACAACATGTCTAAGTAAAAAATTATGGTCTAATACAACAACATTCATCAATTCTATCAATTATTTTTACACAGACTAACATACCACTAGTTCATCATATAATGACCAAGTAACTCCATATGATAGTTATATAAAACCCTTGTAAATTGTTGTTCCAAGTGTTATAGCATATTTTTATTGCTTAATTATGGTCCAAAGTACTAAAATTTGATCCAATTTGACATTTTTTTCATTCTTAAATCGCTCAATTTATCAATTAACTCATTCTTGTAACATTATATGTGACAACATATGCACGTTCTGTTAGAAAAATTGCAATAGGCATGTCATATGTGGCAACATGTATATCCTAAAATGTATTTTTTTTAATCAGATAATATTTCAAACGGAATAACAACCCAACCATCCAACAAACAAATAAGTGATAAAACCACTATAAATTTTACCTTAGAAGATATGAACGATAAACTAGAAATGATGAGGACAAAGACGCTTTGTTGTAGAAGAAAATCGCAACATATTACCACTGATATTGTTGAAAACATGACAACAATTTGAACTGTAAATGAATAATGGAGCAAAAAAAATGAAAGAAGAGAAAAGAAAAACGTAAATTAGTAAAAATAAATTAAATTTGAAATATGAAATGAAACGACCTTTTATAAAGGAGAGGAGAGAGGGAAAAATGAAGGGACGTTGTTCCAAGTGTATTAATTGCCACATATATCCTTTCTGTTGGGGCACATGTAAATAATTCTGTGGTGTTTTTGTATATATTGCACCTTTCAATCAGAATTAATATTTTCCAACAAAATAATAATAATAATAATAATAATAGTAATAATAATAATAATAATAATAATAATTAATATTATCAGCAAAAATAAACAATTGGTGACCATATAAAATTGTCACATATCTTACTTCTATGACATATGTTACCACTTATCTTTTTTCTGACATAAGTTGCCACATATATTCTTTCTGTTGGGGCACATGCAGATAATTTTGTGGTGTTTTTTACAACATAGGTTATATATGTTGCCAAAGACACCACATTTTTTTTCTCCATCATAATTGATATTTGTTCCAAAAAACAATTGATATTATCAGCAAAAATGAACACTTTACCAATTGTTTTATACAACTTATCAACAAAAAAGGTAATTCACAATGGTATACATAACCATCAATCTAATCAATAGTGGATATTGTTGCTTCACATCACAATTGACGACTTCGACATTTTTCTCTTTCTCTTTCGCTTTCTTTTTCACTTTGTCCTTCTCCTCCTTCTCCTTCTCCTTCTCCATCTCCTTCTCCTTCTCGAGGGCCTTCTCCTTCTCCTTCTTGTTTTCCTTGTCTTTTGGGTCTGAGTGTGATAAGGAGAAATATCATTGTTTTTTTCTTTCACTAATTATAGATAGTGATTGAGAAATAGATTTTTTTTCAACCTCCTACACTTCAAATATATGTTAGACAACCGAACAAGACTATGTTTCTAAAATCATATGAACAAAATGGTCACAAAAAGAACAACAAAAGCAACAAAAATGAATTTTCACTGAATTTTAACAATACATATACATTTTCTCAAAATTAGGGCCGGGTTTGTTTATTTTCTTTCAAAAACAATAAATAATACGTAACATTAAAATATTATTCATTTTTCACATCTATAGAACAATTTGTTCCTCATTAATCCAAGAAAAAAACTTAGTATTGTTCAAAAATTGTAAAATCTCTCATAAAATTACTTACCCATTTTAAGTTGAACACAATCTTCAGTTCAGAAAGAGGAGAGAGTCACGACCGAAGATGAGGAGGAGATACGATAATGGGGAAGAAGATTTATTTTGATAGTCGAATTTTTGGATTTTCTAAGGAATAAGAAGAAGAAAGGAGAGAACATTGGGAGAAGAAGAAGAGAAAATCCTATTTTCATTTACTTTTAAAAAAAATGGTTTGGATAGAATTATAAAAGTTGAAAAATGAAGTATTTTTTTTTTGTATTTTATAAAGGCGAAATGGTCTAATGGACCCTTATACTTGTACAAATTTGTATTATGGACCCTTCTATTTAACATTTTGACCAACTAAACCCTTAAATTCAATAAAATATAATATATCATATCTCTCTGACCATTGACCATGCTGATATGGCGTTAAGATAGTTGAGTTGGCGAGAGAGTGTGTCTATTCGCGTGTTAAAGGCGAGTGAATGTCAAATTTAAGTTTAAAAATTATTAAAATTATAGAAGAATAAAAAAAAATAAAGGGAATAAAAATCCTTCTTCTTCAACCTCTCAACCCTTTTCAACTATTTACATCCATGCTCAATCACCATGCCCGCCCAACCCCTTTTTCTTTTTAATGCAGATCTCTCGGCATTGTCACCTCCCTGAGTCTACTAACTCACCAGCGAAAGGAGAGAGCGATGGTGTTTGCTGAAATCGTCTGATTCGGAGGGGAGAGAGAGAGAGAGTTGGCGTTGGTTCATTTTTTCTGCAAAATGGGAGGCGGCAAAGAGGTTTGCCGGTCGGAGTTGGTGGTGCGACAACTTAGGGTTGCTGGATTTCTGGAGGTTGAAGAAGGAGGAAAGGAAATGGTGAATAACTATCGGAGATGGAGACGGATGAGGGAGAGAGGATATGTGATTTCTCCGGCAAGAAGAGTAGCGACGGCGGCGGAGACAAATTTCTTCGGTGAAATTTGACGACTTCACCATGGGAATGGAGGAGAAGATGTAAATTAGTCGTGACTCCCAAATTTTAGTTTGAATTTTTTATTTTATTATATTAGTACCTTTTATTTAATAATTTTGATTAAATTTTAAAAGTAATTAATAAAGATTATTATGACATGTTATTAATTTATCTGACTAGGATTTGACATGTTATTTATTTGAGGGAGAGTGGACTACACATATGATATGAAAAGTTCAAAAATCTTCTTTTGATTGAATCTAATGGTTTAGTTGATAAATGACTAAGTAGAAGGGTTTATAATACAAACACGTAGAAATATAAGGATCCACAAGACCATTTCGTCTTTTATAAAAGATTAGAAAATGTTAAAAATATTAATTTGATCCCAAATTTACTTAATTATATTTTAAAGAAAATTTGATCAACTATTGGTCAATATGTCATTAAAAACAAAACCAAGACTTATTTGACCCTTTTATTTAATTTTCTCAAGTAACCCCCCATTTTCCGTCTTTCTTTTCTGCTTATAGGGTCACTATTTTCACAAAATTCACCGCATCCCTCACTTTATCTATTCTCAGGCGAACTGCAGTACACCACTGTTTACTCTCTCCTCTCCTCACTGCCAACAACACAACCAAAAGAGCTCATTTCTCCTTTTTTCTTTCGCTAACGACAGCAGCAAATAATTACCAAACGACCCTCTCCACACCAGACCTCAACCCACATCCATTGTTTCCGGCGAGCGTTAGCTCGGCCGAACAGCGAGCTCAGAGCAATTAGCTCCGCGAGTAGTTTCAAGCTCCGATGAACCGAAGTAAAATAAAAACAACGACCATATCCCTTTTCTTTTCCACTTTTCGTTCTTTCGTTTCTCATGTAATCAAGCTCTAAAACTCCAATTTTGTTTCGGCGTTTCCCATCTTATAGATCTAACAAAATTCGCAAGGTTGTCGGTGGATGGCTCAAATTTTCCGGAAAACAAGCAACGATTATACTCCTCTATTTTCTTTTTTACTACATTTTGGATCGGGTGTATTGTTTTTTTGGGGGGTTGATTTTGTATGTTCTTGTACATATATATCCAAATAAAGGGTTTTCTGGAGAATGTGTCGTTATTATTTGATTACTCACTATTTTTTTCATTTTTAGTTTTAGTTCTTAGTTTACCTGTTAAATTGATTGCTATTTTATTATTTTTAATTCTTAATTTATTTCTTCAAGTGTTAGTAATGTTGTTAATGACTTCAAGTTAATAGTTGTTGCCTTAATTTTGTTCACATGTGACTTAGATTTGTTAAAATAGATCACACGTTATTTTTCTAAAAATTAACAGTGACCTATGTTGTGTCTTTTTTGTTTTTATCATTTTGTCATACAATCTATACTATGTTGTTGTTTGTTAATTTTATATGATTATGTTGGATTATTTCATTTTATTTTTATTTTATGTATCATGTTATTATTTTCATTATCCTTGATTTATTGCTTATTTGATTCATATTGTTTTTTAATTTTTTTTAATCTCTTAATATATGTTGTTATTATAAGTTGAAATTGGTCAATGAAAAAATCTCGCAACTGATTTTGGAGACTTTTCTATTTTACAAGATGAAAATCTAGTTTAAGTTTATATATGTTGTATGCTAAAATTGACCAATGAAAAAAAATCTCTCTGTCGATTTTAGATGTCTTCCATTGTAAAAAAACAAAAAATTATTTTAAGTTTATATATTTTGTGTATGTTAAAGTTGACCGATGAAGAAATTGTCATTGATTTTTAGGGTAGACGAATTTTTATTTGTAAGTTATTTTTTAATTTATTCATATCTATTCAGTACTAAAATTATTACTAATTGTCTTTACAGATACCCTGGAGTCGCTTCCCATTGAAACTATTCAAAAGGACTTCGAATTATATTTTCTATTCATTATTGTATATATTATTGACGTTAGACAAATTTAGGTCGTCTATTATATGATTGTTTTATTTTATTATTTGTGTATATTGCATGTTTGTTATTCTTGTATACAATTTTTATTTCCTCCTCAATTTGAAAAAAAAAAGAATTTAGTCGGGATCGACGGGTATAAATTTCAAAAGATGTCTAACACCTTTTCTTCGCAATAATTTGAACCTCTTACTTAGAATCTATTATTTCGTAGACAGTTTTTATTAATTTCCTAATTTTTCTTAAAATTAGGTGGAGACTTCTTTAAACCTTTTTTTTCTTAAAATTCTTTTAAAATTGATTTAACTGTTTATTTTTGAGTCACCATGACATTTCTCGTTATTTGAATAAATTATTGATGTAACAGAATGACAACTTTGCTGAGGATATAAATATTATAACCATTTTGAGTTCATCTTTTCAAATTGAGGAGACTTTTCTTTATGTATTATATCTTATATGTTGAATATTTTGTTGATTATTTGTATATTGCACTTGTGGTTTATTCTTTATCTAATTTCTTGTATCACTATTGTTGTATTCATGTCATTTTCGACATGCATATACTATATTAAAGAATGATTTTGCGTAATCAAAATTGAACTTTTTTAAACTCAATCTTTTTTTGGAATAATTATCGATTCGTCATGCGTCCAATGTATATAGTGAGTTCCAATCTAAATTGTCCACTTGAGTTTTTAGTCTTTTAAAAGTCACTCTTAGTCAACTAGCATTGAGCGAAATCAAATCCCATATTTAGCACATTTGAACTAAGTTGATCCAAGCGTGTTGGGCCCATTAAAAGTAAATTTTGTGTCTATTTGGTCCATTGGTCACTAAAGATAATCATGCTTATGTGTTTAATTGAATGATGTATACATCATATGGAAAATAATTGTAACTCGGGATTGAAGGTTTATTTTAATAGGTTAAACTCTAGTTGAAGAAAAATCTTTACAAGCTACCATCCCATTCAAAAGGTGTTGACATTCAGAGATGACAAGAAGTTCAAGAAAGGCCATGAAGGCTTAGTTTAGGATGATACCCTTGCGTAACACTCATTGTTTGTATTTTTTCCCTTATTTTGTGATCCTATTTGATTTATTCATAAAATTTGTACCAAGTGTTTTGGTAGGACAGTGTTGTGAAATGGTGTAATACATCTTTCAGATCAGTAGGCATATCCTTGTCCCAAAAAGATCGCATATTTGTATCGGACGCGTAACAACTATTTGTATGTTACGTTGTATAATTGAGTTTATCTTTAACAGAGCATTGCTTATGTGTTTAATTGAGGTAGGCCTACACTTTGCACAAAGGGTCACATATTTTGCATTATCCATTATGAACACAAACTATTACTTTTACCTTTTGAGTTTTTCTTCTTTTTAAGCGAGAGGTTAATCTATGTGAGAATTTAGAAGTCATTGTACATCCGAAGTTGCAAGGGCCAAGAGAATTCGCGAAACTTGAGTCTTTGTATTTCACAAGACATTAATATCGATTCAAGAAAATAAATCAAAGAGTATTTGATTATGAGGTCACACTCATTTATTTTTTATCATTTGGCATGCTTATCCTACTCCCACACATTTCTTATATTTCATTACGAAAATCATCCCTGACAACAGTCGGGAATTGTCATAACAATGTCTGGTTCTCGTGGATAATTAGGAGAAGACAAAGTTCCAAGAAATATTCAAAAACGAATATAACAAGTGGTTAATTTGAAAAATGAGAGATCCCATTCGACATGCAGAACAAAGATCGGCAGTTATGACGATATAAGGAATTGCTTCGAGTTGACCAAAATCTTGAAATTCTTTTATACCTTATTTCAACGAACTATGCGAACCTGATTTTTACCTCATTGAGATATGTAGGCAACCCTTTTTGGGTTCAGTATTCATTTTTTTTTCAAAAGTAATAAGAAATACAATAATATTATGTGCATAGTTCAAAGCAGCAAACTACGCGAATCTAATTCTCATCTACATGAGATACGTAAGCAACCCTTCTTGGGTTCAGTATTCATATATTTCCAAAGTCAAAAAAATAAAATATTGTTTGCGTATTTCCAAAGTCTTATCTGAGCGAACTATGTGAACCTTATTTTCATCTCGATGAGAGACATAAGCAACCTTTTTTGGGTTTGATATTCATTTTTTCAAAAGTAAAATAAAATAAAATATGGTGTGCATATTTTCAAAGTCTTATCTAAGCGAACTACACGTATCTGATTATCATCTCCGTGATATACGTAGAAAACCCTTCTTCGGTTTAGTACTAACTTATTTCCAAAGTCAAAAAAAGAAAATATTGTGTGCGTATTTTTAAAGACTTATATAAACGAACTACACATTCTTGGTTCTCATCTCGGTGAGATATGTATGAAACCCTTCTTAAATTCAGTATTCATTCTTTTAGATTAAAAAAGATTCAAATAGTTTGTGCATATTTTCAAAGACATATTCGAACAAACAACGCGGACATGATTCTCATCTCGGTGAGATGCGTAGACAACTCTTGTTGGGTTCGGTATTCATTTTTTTCAAGTTTCACAACAACAATAACTAAAAATAAAATAAATTTGTGCATACTTTCAAAAACATATTGAGACATCCAAACATACACTTTAATTAAGAAGTATAAATGGTCAAAGTCAATTTATAAAACTCAATGAGAGTTGAGGTCGATCCCACAAATAATTTCTTTGCATAAATGATTTCACTATCACGTTTACTCAAGTGTTGTTATTATTCCTGGAGAAAACAATTATAGAATATAAATTGACTTTTGTTGTAAGATTCAGGTAACTAATGTTGATAAAAGATCCAAATTAACAGTTAACAAAGTATTGCTCTTTAGGTTGTACCAATAAATGAATGAAATCAAGGTTGTGTTTCTCATGAAGTTTACTGTTAATTTATGAACAAGTTTCAAGTAATTTATTATTTCCAAATTATAGGCGAGTTAAATGTATCCAACACTTATAGATAACTTCCGCTCAAATCCTCTCGGCCTTTGAGTGTTAACAGATATCACCCTCGCATACAATGATGTTAAGATTCTCTTCTCTCAAACTCGAACTCCATTTTATCAGATTAGACTAAACTTTTTCCCAACTATCCATTTTCTCTCTAACAATAGATAGATATTGGCTGATTTTGTGTGCACTCATTAGAACAAATTACTAAAGAAAGTTGAGTTATGTATTGAAAATACAAATCACATTCTACTCATTTTACGAACCACACTTAGATTTCTATGATAGTTCCACAACCCTAGTTGTGGTGTTTAGACACTCATAGTTTCAACTGAAAAAAGAAAGATTTGTATTGAAAACATTAAGATAAATCACTTACAAAAGTTTGCGAATTCAACGGACACTTGATATTTTGAAAACCAAAAGATCGATTCAATATTAATCGATAAAAAACAAAACCAAGAATATTTAGAAACTAGTCTCTCGTTCCCGATATCACGAGATAATAACAAAATACAATGTCTAAAATGAGTCCTACTCAAAGTAAAACTAATATGTGGGGAAGCTTCACAAAAAATCTGAGCGGTCCGTCAAGGGCTTCACGATCGTCAAGGGCTTCATGATCCGTCAAGGGCTTTACAGTCCGTGATGCCCTTTGTGATCCTTACTTAGGAGTTGCAAACTTTGTTCTTCAAAGAATATGTACTAGAAAGTCACCACGGACTGTTATAGAGTTCACGGTCTGTCTGGGTGCACGTGATCTTCACTTGGACAAATCATAAGTTCCCTCCTCAATGCCTGCACACTAAAAATATCTTCAGGATGTCATCACGGAATGTACATCGACCACGGCCCATATGGGCTCCCGTGATCTTTACTTGTCCATGTTAAAGTTAATCTTCTCAAGGCCTACACACCGAATAGCAACCACGAGCTCTTACACGATCTGTCATGAGGACCACGGTCCGTGAAAGGATCTTTGGTATTCACTTGACATTAGGTCATCATCAACTTCTTTTTTCTATTTTCCACATCCAAGTGTTTTACTTGCACAAGCATTAACAAACACATCATATCAACAAAAATACACCTTATTTCTAGTATTAATTTTTAGCTTTGAGCATAGAATGTGCCAATATTTCACGGCACATCAACACCCTCAACTTAGAACCATTACTTGTCCTCAAGTGATAAGAAAAACAATACATTTAGCACTCAAACATTCAAAACCTCTTGAAACTTTGCAAGAACCATCTCAACCACAACTTATGTCTGAAACCATCTACCAAACAAGCAAGTATCAATATATCTAACATGCAACTCCCAGAAAATTGTGTCATATTGATAATGCTCAACTACACCTCTTATGATTCAAAGCATAGGCGGTCGTTAACTTTCACAACCCCAATTCACAAGTCGTGATGGAAACTATGTTTCCTACCAATAGGTAAGCCAACCCAACATATGTTACCAATTTTAACTAACTAATAAGGTAAAAAGGTAAACAATGAATAAAAATTTCCAACACTAAGTTCATTATAAATACGAAATGCGAAAAGCTAAAAATACCACCCAAGAATTGGTGTCATAAGTATGAAAGCTTCAAAATATGATGCAAGTCTGAAACTAAAATGATAATCCAAAAAGAATATTTTGTCTGAATACGAAAATAAAAGAATAAAAAAAGATTGAGGGAGAGGTGGGCCACGGAACTGCCAAGCAGCTCACCTCAACTCCATGATACTCCAAGCTCACACTCAAAATACTCCACGAGATGTGCTTGTACTTGGAATCAAATCTGCACCACAAAGAGTGCAACAAGTTAGTATTAGTACAAAACACGTGTACCAGTATATCTCATTGACCGACAACGAAAAAGTAATGATCAGAGTTTATGTAAGAAAAATAAGTTCTTTACTTATACGAGTCTAGATTACACTTACCAATCAAGTTTCATCAAATATAGGTAATCAAATATCAAGTATTTTCGAACCACCAATAAAACACATAATCATCAAGAATGAAGGATGTCATGAGATTCAGCGCAATATGATACCATGAAATGATATGCCTCATAACACCAATTACTCTCTCAACCGTATATACATGATACTCCTCAAAAATGCATGAGAGTTCATGACCCATGGGGGACTCACGAGGTCCATATACCGACACGAATGATTCCATGTGTTTGTGCGGACGATCTCAATGCACTATCATAAAATAAAATAATTTATGCACAAATGATCTCTACATGAACAAATTATGATCTTAACATATATCCATCCCCAGCACGAACGATCTCTACGTGCCCTACTGATGTACCGTGGTTTTACGGTACTTCTAATACTTATTCCTTAAGTTTAGTATGTGTCTAAGGCTGCTTTGTAGTAGTTTTAATGTATTTTTATCTTTGTTTGCAAGAAAACTGTCCAAAATGGAAACGTAGAAGATTGTGCTGAAATCAGTGCAGAAGTGTTGACCTACGGAGCCATCGATGGTCCATCGACCCGTCGACAGTCTGTCGACCCATCGACGGTCCGTAGGTGGTAACCTTCGACTGAAGATTTAGGCTGCTAAAGAAAGACCGGGAATTCTGACTAAGTGTGGGGCTACAGAAGGGCTGACGGTCCGTCGACTCATCGATGGACCGTCCTGGAAAACCGTTGGTGTTAATAGAATGTAGTCCCAGTACCCGAGTTGACAAAGTTTCTAATTGTGGAGCAACGGAGTCCATCGACGGACCGTAAGGCCATTGACAAACTGTCGATGGGGTCCGTCGATGGTAACAGAATGATTGAAGAAAAGGGCAACTGAAAAAAGAGTTCAAGTATGGACCGACTGCGGCATCGACGGTCCGTCGTTCCATCGATGGACCGTCAGTAAGGTCGTCGACTCGAGACGCATTTGGACAGATTTTTCCTTACTTAGGTTTCCTCTTATTTTAGGACTCTATTATTATAAATTGGACTAAAAACCTCGTTTTTGAGGTTAGACTCTTTTATTGTTTTTAAGACTTGTGTTATTGGAAGAAAGATTTGGGTTTTGGAAAATACTTATACTTTCCGGAATCGGTTCTTACAATATATTCATTAATTCAAGTGGTATTTTCTGGGTTTTCTTCAACTTGTTAAAGTAAGTATATGATTTCTTGTTTAATAAATATGAATTGTCTAATTCTTAACATGGGTAACTAAATCCACAACTAGGGTTGTGGGAACCATGGGTAATTAACAAAGTGAAACTAGCTAAAATAACAATTCTAGAATAGTTTCTTGCATGTATTGATAATTCTTTCGTTTAGAAGTTTCTTTAACGGTGGCCACATTAGAACTCGCCTTGTTGCTACTTGCCGGACCAAGGAGGTAGATAATAAGAAAAGAATTATCAACGTAGATTTAGTATATACTATCTAATAGGCTAGTTTCAATTGGTGCGAAGTAGTAACTTAGCCATCCATTGAATATGATGCTTAATATGAGGTAAAAGGTAAGGTTTAGTTAAAGTATACACATGTAGCCGGA
This sequence comes from Solanum sitiens, assembly GCA_016801875.1. Lineage (NCBI taxonomy): Eukaryota > Viridiplantae > Streptophyta > Magnoliopsida > Solanales > Solanaceae > Solanum > Solanum sitiens. The sequence goes on from JABWTJ010000528.1 coordinate 1,067,814, forward strand.
CCAAGGTGCGGAGTGAAATTCCCTAGTTGCCGGACCAAGGAATTAGGGATACATAACTTACCACTTTGCATGTAAGATACTAGGAAAGAGTTGTTATAGCTAGGGTTACTGCGTTATGAACCTATGGGGAACACTTACACCCTAGTTCCTCTTATGACTTGATAAACATCAAATATTTGAACTTGCTACTTGTTTACTTAGACTTAATTAATTACTTTTGTTACACAACCCCCCCCCTTTTAATTGTTTGTTTTCGGAAAAGACTTGACTAAATAGAAGTAATCATAGATTAAAGTTAAATCTAAATCATTTTCCTCGTGGGATCGACTCCAACCTAACATTAGGGTTCTTTACTGGATAAGATCGCTTATACTTCTTTAGGGAAGTGTAATTTGAGCATATCAAATTTTGGCGCCGCTACCGGGGATAGTGGCTTTTAGATTAACTTTAAGAACATTACCAAATTTTAGTCAATAATTTCCTGATTTTACTTTTTTTTTTTGTCTCTCGCATGTATAGCTTTAGTGTATGCCAAGTACACGGAGTCGAGGAGAACCAATACTTTCACTTGATCCAGAACTAAATTGTACACTTCGTAGAATGAACATTCAAAACAATCCTGCTTATATCGAGGATGAGATCAATCCTCAACCTCCCCTGCCGGTTGATGCTCATAATCAAGTGATGGTTGATAACCCTGGTGAAGGTAATCTGAGGAAACAACCTCCTGCCCCACGCCCTCAAGAGTACTATAGGGGAAATGTTAACATCACTGACTCTGATGAGCCACTTGTCCTACCATCTCTACCACATGGTCATACTTTCGTGGTAACTAGTAGCTTGATGCAGATGCTCACCACTAGAGGTCTGTTCTCGGGCTACCATCTGAGGATCCACATGCTCACATCGCTAAACTGAGGTCGGTGTGTAAGAGTTATGCAGGTAGGACTGACTTGGGCATGGACGTCATTGGGTTAAGAGTGTTCACTCTCTCACTGATGGGATAGGCCGCAATCTGGTTTACTGAGTTGCCCTATAATTCAATATATACTTGGGAGCAGTTGAAGGATGTGTTCCTAGCAAGGTATTACCCGGTTTCTAAAAAGCTCAACCACAAAGATAGGGTGAACAACTTTGTGGCATTACCAGGGGAATCAGTAAGCAGTTCTTGGGATAGGTTCACCTCATTCTTGAGAAGTGTCCCAAACCACCGCATTGATGATGAGTCGCTGAAAGAGTACTTCTAACGGGGGCAAGATTATAACAATAAGGCGGTGCTTGATACTATTGCGGGTGGTTCCTATGGGGAGTGTACTTATGCAGAGATCGCTGAGAAGTTAGAGAAAATCTCCCGAAACAATAAAGCTTGGAGCACTAGGAAGTCGGATACTTGGAGAAACACTTTTGCGGTGCAATCTACACACAACCCAGCCGCAGATGAGATTCGTGAAGAAATGACTCAAATGAGAACTGAGCTTGGGTTAGTGTTGAAACATGTCACTTGGGGTGCAGAGAAAGTAAATGCGGTGAATTATTTGACTAAGCCACCACCGCCGACAGATGAGTTTTACTATGAGGAGGATTCTTATGCAGTGAATGAGCAGACGGGGGTTTTTCGATTGAACGCCCAAGGCTCCAATCAGGAGAATTGGCACCAAGGTCAAGGAAATCAAGGTCGAAACTATGGTAATTACAACCGAGAGGGTCACTATGTTCGTGAAAGAAACTACAACCGCGACAACAACTTCAACCGGAGTAACTATGAAAACAGAAACGATCGAAGTGGGCCCTATGTTCCACCTCAAAATAAGGAAGTTGATCCTAGGGATGGTGGAGGTAGTATGGCGCGAGTTGAAGACATGTTGCAAAAGATGATGAGGAGATTTGACGCAAGTGATGAGCACGCCAAGGAATTGAGAGGTGATTTGGCTAACATTGGCAAAAAGTGGATGCACATTCAGCCTCAATCAAGCATCTTGAGATGCAAATGGCCCAATTGTCATCTACTGTGAACCTTCGTCAACCGGGTACTCTTCCTAGCAACACTGTTTAAAATCCGAAGAATGATGGACATTGTATGGCAGTCACTACTCGAGGTGGTAAGCAAACCATAGATCCACCTATGCCGTTTGGCGTAGAAAATAAGATGAGAAGAGAAGATGAGGTAGTAGAAGCTAGTGGTGAGTTGGTAGATGAAGCGATAAAAGAAGCAGAGAAGCCCCAAAAGGTGACTCCCATTCCAAGACCACCACCACCATCCTCGCAAAGGTTGGTGAAAAAGACCGAGGATGGTAAATACCGACATTTTATTAATATGTTGAAACAACTTTCCATCAATGTTCCTTTGATAGAATCTCTTAAACAAATGCCCGGTTACGCCAAGTTCATGAAAGATATGGTCACTAAGAAGAGATTTGTTAGTTTTGAGGATGATGATAGGATGCAACATTGTAGTGCTATTGCTATAAGGTCTCTAGTGCAAAAGAAAGAAGATCCGGGTGCTTTCACTATTCTATGTACAATTGGGTTGTTACACTTTGCTAAAGCATTATGTGATCTTGGGGCAATCATAAATCTCATGCCTCTATCCATCTACAAAAAGTTGGATCCAAAGCCCGTTGCGATGCGGCTACTGATGGTCGATCGAATAGTGAAGAGGCCTATTGGGATACTCCACGATGTGTTAGTGAAGGTGGAGTCATTCATTTTTCCGGCCGATTTTATGATTCTTGATTGTGAGGTGGATTTTGAGGTGCCTATTATTATTGGGAGGCCATTTCTTGCTACCGGTGGCGCCCTGGTTGACATGGAAAAAGGGCAGATGAAGTTTCGATTAAACAATGAAGAAGTGACTTTCAATATTTGTAGGTCCATGAGGTAGAGTGTTGAACTCCAATCGGTATCTGTGATATCCTAGAGAGTTGAGAGTTCGTCAGAGGTCCAAATAGAAGAACGTCTTGGTGTTGAGGCACTAGCAGCAGTGATTATGAACTTTGAGAGTGATGGTATTGCAGAGTATGGATCATTGGTTGCGGCACTAAATCGAGGTGATGTTTGGTTCAAACCCAAGAAATTGGAGTTAGATATGATGCATTGCGAGTCTCCACCCGTGAAACCATCTATTGAGGAGGCTCCAAAATTAGAGCTTAAGGCTCTACCACCTCATCTGAGGTATGTATTCTTGGGGAAAGATGACACTTTGCCAGTTATTATTTCGTCAGATTTGAAGGTGCATCAAGTAGAGTGTTTGGTTGAAGTGTTGAAGAGGTTCAAGACAGCTATTGGGTGGACTATTGCGGATATTATTGGGGTCCCTCCTGGTATTTTTTCACACAAAATCCAACTCATGCCTGATCATATGCCAAGTATTGAGCACCAGAGACGTTTAAATCCACCTATGCAAGAGGTAGTGAAGAAGGAAATTATTAAGTGGTTGGATGCCGGAGTCATATATCCGATCGCTGATAAAGGGGGAATGACTGTGGTCCCTAATGAAAAAAATGATCTTGTCACAATGAGGCCGGTGACCGGATGGAGAGTGCATATGGATTATCGAAAATTGAATGCATGGACTGAGGAGGACCATTTTCCTATGCCCTTCATGGATCACATGTTGGATAGGCTTGCAGGAAAGGGCTGGTATTGTTTTCTTGATGGTTATTCGGGTTATAATCAAATCTCTATTGCACCGGAAGATGAAGAGAAAACCACTTTTACTTGTCCTTATGGAACTTTCGCGTTCAAGAGGATGCCCTTCGGGTTGTGTAATGCACCGGCTACTTTTCAGAGATGTATGATGTTTATATTCTCCGATATGGTGGAGGACACCATTGAGGTATTTATGGATGATTTTTCTGTTGTTGGTGACTCATTTGATCATTGTTTGAGTCACTTTTCTGAAGTTCTCAAAAGATTTGAAAAGTGCAACCTTGTGCTAAATTGGAAAAAATGTCACTTTATGGTGAAAGAGGGTATTGTATTGGGCCATCGCATCTCAGAAAAGGGTATAGAGGTTGATCGAGCTAAAGTCGAGGTGATAGAGAGACTTCCTCCACCCATCTCTGTAAAAGGTGTGAGGAGTTTCCTTGGGCATGCTGGTTTCCACCGGAGGTTCATCAAAGTTTTCTCAAAAATTGCACATCCTCTATGCAAGCTGCTTGAGAAAGAGTGTAAGTTTTATTTTGATGACTCCTGTCTTAAGGCATTTGGTGAGTTGAAGGAGAAATTGGTGTCTGCGCCCATTATTATTTCCCCGGATTGGAGTAAGCCATTTGAGGTGATGTGTGATGCTAGTGGTGTTGCACTTGGTGTAGTTTTGGGGCAAAGAAGGGATAAAATCCTTCACCCCATTTACTATGCCAGTAAAGCCCTTAATGAAGCCCCAAAGAACTATACTGTGACTGAACAAGAGCTCCTTGCAGTGTTCTTTGCTTTCGAGAAATTTCGTTCCTATTTGCTTGGCATAAGATTTATAGTGCATACTGATCATTCTGCCTTGAGATATTTGATGGTAAAGAAGGATGCGAAACCGAGGTTGATTCGTTGGGTATTACTGTTGCAAGAATTTGACTTCGAAGTGAAAGATAGAAAAGGGACCAAAAATAAAGTTGCCGATCACTTGTCCCGACTAGAGGATGAAGCTATGCTAGAATTGGGTGAAAAGGCTGAAATTGATGATACTTTCCCTGATGAGCATGTATTGGCCGCTTCTCAAGACTTGATTCCATGGTTCGCTGATTTTGCAAATTACTTAGCTAGTGATACCGTCCCATCGGACTTGTCCTTTCATCAAAGAAAAAAGTTCATGCATGATGTGAAAAAGTTATTTTGGGATGATCCATATTTATATAGGAGTTGTGCCGATGGGCTTATTCGGTGTTGTGTGTCGGAAGTTGAGATGTTGAGTGTTTTGGAGGCATGCCACTCCTCGCCTGTGGGTGGGCATCATAGTGGTATTCGTACAGCCCATAAAATCTTGCAATATGGCTACTGTTGGCCAACCATCCACCAAGATGCTCATGAGTTCGCCAAGGCAGGTGATAGGTGCCAAAGAGATGGAGGTGTTTCTAGACGGCAAGAACTCCCTTTAAATCCCATCCTTATAATTGAGTTGTTTGATGTGTGGGGTATTGAATTTATGGGGCTCTTTTTGAGTTCTCATGTGATGAAGTATATTCTTATGGCAGTTGATTATGTGTCAAAATGGGTGGAAGCCATAGAACTTGCAAATAATGAAGAGAATAGTGTCACCGCGTTCTTGAAAAAGAATATATTTTCCAGATTTGGCACCCCAAGGGCCATTATTAGTGATGGGGGATCTCACTTTTGCAACAAGTTATTCAAAGGGTTGTTGGAGAAATATGGGGTTCGCCACAATGTAGCCACGCCGTACCATCCTCAGACTAGTAGACAAGTTGAGGTGTCAAACAGGGAACTCAAGCAGATTCTGGCAAAAATGATGAATGCGATTAGAACGAATTGATCAAGGAGGCTTGATGATGCTCTTTGGAACTACCAGACAGCATACAAGACGCCCATAGGTATGTCTCCATACCAACTTGTATATGGGAAGGCTTGTCACTTGCCGGTTGAATTAGAGCAAAAGGCCATGTGGGCAATGAAGAAACTGAAGATGGATTGGAATGAAGCAGTTGAACAAAGGTTGAATGGGTTAAATAAGCTTGATGAGTTTTGCTTGAAGGCATATGAAAGTTCATCCCTCTACAAAGAAAAGATGAAGAAGTACCATGACCAAAAGATTGAGAAGCGCGATTTTGTGGTTGGGGATTTGGTGCTTTTGTTCAACTCTAGGTTGCGCTTGTTTCCGGGCAAACTCAAGTCCAAATGCACTGGTCCATTCTTGATCACCCAAGTTTTCTCTCATGGAGCAGTTGAGTTGGAGAATAAGGAGGTTGTAAGGTTCAAGGAACGGGCAACGAATCAAAATCTATCTAGGGCATGCTGAAAATGCGAATGAAGTGATTGAGGCATACCATCTTGATGAAGTCTGAGTAATGAAGAGTTCTGCGTCGTACCGCGACGTTAAATCAAGCGCTGATTGGGAGGCAACCCAATATGTATCCTCTAGCCAACAATAGGTTTTTCATGATTTTATAGTCATAGTTGCATTATTTCTATTTTTCTTACTTAATGTCACGTATGAATTTTCTTTTGCTTTCTTTTTAGAAGTGTTGGCTAGAGAGTAGACTAGAGTCCGTGTCTAAAAAAAGTGTCCAGAAAATACAAAAAGATTAGCTTATTGGGTGTTAAATGTGCAAGGACCAAATCACCAGAAACCTTCAGAAAATTGGTCTGGTGCACTGATCGACGGACCAATCGATGGACCGTCGTCCCATTGACGGACCGTCGGTAGGGTCCGTAGATCCCAGGTTTGTTTTTTAAATTTTTCTAAGTTAGGGCACAGTCAACGGAGCAGTCGACGGATCGTCGACTGATTCACAATCCGTCGATGGGGAATCGTTAGTTCCCCAGACCCAATTACCTGACCCGACCCGACCGGCTATATATTGAATTTTTAAACTTTTCAGTTACCCGACCCTTTCAAATCCCCTTCCCAACCGTTTCCCTGCCCATTTTCTTTCAACTCCTCCACTCACTCACCCATTTACATCACCTTAAACACTCTGATTACCCTCTTCCCCAAATCCCCATCAATCCCAAAAGCTTTTCTCTTCCAAATACCCATCTGTTTCTGTCTTCCTTCAAATCGGTGTTCCAAGTTTGGCTCGGTGTGGTTTCGTAAACAAATTCATCTCCCCTTTCACTCCACTACAGTACACAGGTATGTCATTCTGATCTTCTCAATGAATTCTCGTTCATTTCCATGCTAAATTGATGTCATACGTATGTGGGTCTTAACTTTGGGACAAAATTGCATGCTTGAATTGTTGAAACTATGTTCCTAGTCCCTTAGAATAATGGAAAGTGAATGGGTTGGGGGTTTATGGTCGAAATGTAATGTGTTTATGGTGTTGTTGTTTCCGACTTAGGGTTTGATCCTTTAGAATCTAGGTTTGAAATTGCGATAATCCATGCCCTAGGAATGACGAAATAGTTTGTTGCATGCTAGATGAACTTAATGAATCTTAGTGTGCTTAAATATTGTTCTTTGGGGTACCAACCATGGCTTACCAAAAATTTGTCTGACCAACAGTACGAGACCCCATCTACGGAACGTTGGTCAATCGACGGATCATCGATGGGGTCCGTCAATCGCCACTCCCCATATTTGCCTAACTTTGGAACGACGGACGTGGTCTACGGTCCGTCGATTGATCAACGGACCTTCCTGCCCGTCCGTCGTCTTTAACAGAACCCTGTTTGTTGAGGGTTCCTAGATTTCAGTCTAAGTGTCTACCTTCGGGGGTGGTCGACGGTCCGTCGTCTGATCGACGGACCGTCCTGCAAGTCTGTCATCATTAATAGAAACTTTGCATATTCAGCATTTTAAAATTTGTTCTAAGTGTCCACCGACGGTCTAGGTCGATTGACGGACCGTCCTGCACTTCCTCGTCTCTAACAGAACCTGTGTTTTGAAAATCCGAATTTTTATTTCTAAGTGTCCGACGACGGCCTTGGTCGACGGTCCATCGTTTCATCGACGGACCGTCCTGCACTTCTGACATCTCTAACAGAACCTATGTTACAGAAATTCCAAATTTTTTTTACTAAGTGTCCACCGACGAACACCACTGATGGACCATCATTCCACCGACGGACCGTCGGCAGTGTCCGTCAGTCAGTTCTGTAGTTTTGCACTACCACACTATTTGCGTTTCCCCTTTTGCGTTTGATTATTTTGAGTGTGTCGCATGCTTACATTGGTACTAATAACCTCTCCTTGCAGGTACAAATGGCACCCAAGCCTGACGTAGTCTACTTTAGAGGACGATCAAAGTCCGTGGCCCCGTCACGCCGGATGGTGATAGGATCAGACAATGATCGTGACACAGAATACGTGCCACTAGGCACCCGTACACCTACACGTGCTGCTAGGACCACCTGAGTCACGCCCACGAAGGTGGCGTCCGGCGTAGTCACTGCCTCTCAGTTTGATAAGGAACGCACACTGACCGGCACACCGTCTGGGTCTGCTGCAGTTTCTGAGGGAGCGTATGGCTCTGCGGAGGCTTACGGGTCTGAGGAAGCGTCATCTTCACATGGTGCCACTGCGCCAGCTACATCGGTCCACTCTGCCTCGTCTGATGAGGCTGACAGTGCGGATTCTACTCCAGCACCCCTGACCGACGTCCCCGCACCGGTTGCTGATCAGCCCAACCGGTGGTGTGTCGAGGGCCAATACCAAATATACAGGGATGCGAAGATGCTCAACGACAAGGGGGTCATGACTTGGACTCTGACAGTCGAGCGGCGAGTTCTTACAGGGAGTCTTCCCACGATGCTAACTATACATGACCTCTTCACCCGCCATCGGCTAGAGTGGACGGCTAGGAGCTTGGGCCGTTACAGCGAGGAGGTGGTACGAGAGTTCTACTCATCTTATGTGGAGACTCTCAGGGCTCGTTTGGACAAACAGTCTAACCCCGCCAAACACGCACCACTTGAGTATGTTCGTGTCCGCGGCAAGCGGGTGGATATCTCCTTGCCCATCATTCGCAGGTTCTTATATGGTGCTGATGCTGATGCCACCAGGGCCCCCCTCACCTCCGAGTTTGACTACCGGTGGAAGCTGATAAGGGATGGCTGTTTCCTGCGTGATATGGTGGTGAGAGAGACCACCAAGAGGTGGATAGCCCAGATCGTCTTCGTGGATGGTGAGGGTGCTGATTGGGTGCTGGATCCCAGAGGCGGAATAGAGAAGGCCAACCTCACATCCGCGAAGCCTGCTGAGGATACTGTGCTGGCTGCATTTTTCCAGACCACTGCTGCGCCACCGCCTCCGCCATGTGAGCATACAAAGAGGCACCGATCCAGAGAGGATGATGAGACTCGAGCTAGGAAGAGAGTGCGTCTTAAGTTGGAGGCTGTTAGGAGAGCCTCGCTGATTGATGAGGAGGCCCGACAGATGAGGGCTCAGGAGGTGGCTGCTGGGGCGTCTAGCTGCAGGATTGCTGATGTTGAGAGGAGTACTAATGAGGGTCCTGATATTGCAGCGGACACTACTGACGGTGTCCCTACTATAGAGGGAGCGGGTTCTGGGAAACCGGACCCGCCAGTTTGTTGATCGTCGGTGATATGCGCCTCATGTTTGCTTCACCTACCACCTTGTATTGCTTTTCTTATGCATTGGGGACAATTGCATGCTTTTTTGTTGGGGGTGGGGTAAATGGAAAGTGAGTGCTAGGGTGAAGTCTGAGTAGCCCAACTCACGATCCTCTCTTGGGGCTTTCTTGCCTGTGTTATTTTTCCCCAAGAGACTGGTTATTTTACTGTTGAACTGGCATGTTAATATCTTGTACATAGTATAGACATGAAATCTGAAGCATGATGGCTAAATAAAATGATATCCTGTTTTAAAGAAAATGCTTGCATGATTAGGCATAGTGAATGATGAATGTATAGCTCTAAGCATGACAAAGAGATACACCACTGCATGACCCTCAATCTAAAGCTCGAACTAGGTGTCTGATAATCTGGTAGGGTAATGAGGTGTTAAGTGAGTGTGAGGAAAGTTGAATAGTCCACCGTTGGTACTGAGCTAGAACTTGCCCGGTTAGTTAGGTTAGAAAATTAGGAAAGGATCATATGCCCTTGTTCAAGATAGTCAATCTTTAGCCTAAATAAAAGAAAACCAAATGAAATTAATCCCTTCTTGATCCAAATGATTTTAGCTTAAAATGGACCTTTCTTTTCTACCCCAACTTATCTTTTCTGGGTACAATGTGTTGGCCCTGGTCCCTCATTGGACATGTGCACCTCAGCTTATGTCAAAAGCATAAGTTGAGGGTGGCTAATGCAGAAACTAAATCTCGCCTTGGCCCTGACCCAAATTTGGGTATTGTGTACCTTAACTCATGGCAAAGCCATGAGTTGAGGGTGACTATTATGAGGAATATTCCGGAAAGTGGGGTTGAAAGAGTTAAAGAGAAAGAAGAAAAGAAAATTGACTCAAGCAAAGTTGAAATCAAGTGAAAAATTTGAACATTTCAAAATAAAAAAAATAAAAAAAATAAAAACAAAAATAAAAGAAGAGTCATTTACACAAAAGGAGAAAGAAAGGAGAAAGAGCAAGGCAAAGAATATAAGAATATGAAGAGTAGGGCATAATAAATTATGAAAAGGTAGAACGCTTAGCCATTATGTCAAGGAGGGTAACAAGTCACTAAAATATATCCAAATGTACCCTACCTGACCCTGAGCCTACGTTAAAATCTAAGAAAGTCCTATCGTGATCCTGAGAGTGTAATATGGTGAACTTAAAGCAGTGAAAATAAGGGCAAGCCTATGGCGACAAGTATCAATGAGGTGAGAAGTTGCTCTGAGAGTGAGTGTTGAAAAATAATCATTATACTCAAACTGAAATCATTGTGTGAAAAAGGAGGATATTGTTTTTGAAGTAAGGACACTAGTTGCAATACTGGAAAGTTGGCACCTTGGTGAGAGATAAAAGAGGAGAGGTGTCGGTGCGTGGTGAGTCTGTGTCATGGTCTGAACCACATGAGCAAGCCTAATAGTGATATCATGCATGAACATAATGAAAATAATCGGGATTGATAGCCAGATTATTGTGAAAGCTAAAATAAGGATACTTTTGTAAAAAGGTGTTGTGGTGAGTCATAGTGTGTCACTTGAGGACAAACAACGAATTTAAGTTGAGGGTGTTGATGTACCGTGGTTTTACGGTACTTCCAATGCTTTTTTCTTAAGTTTAGTGTGTGTCTAAGGCCGCTTTGTAGTAGTTTTAATGTATTTTTATCTTTGTTTGCAAGAAAACTGTCCAAAATGGAAACGTAGAAAACTGTGCTGAAATCAGTGCAGAAGTGGTGACCTACGGAGCCATAAACGGTCCGTAGTTGGTAACCGTCAACTGAAGATTTAAGCAGCTGAAGAAAGCCCGGGGAATGCTTACTAAGTGTGGGGATACAGAAGGGTTGACGGTCCTGGCAAACCGTTGGTGTTAACAGACTGTAGTCCCAGTACCCGAGTTGAAATAGGTTCTAACTGTGAAGCAACGGAGTCCATCGATGGACCGTAAGGCCATTGATGGACCATCGATAGGGTCCGTCGATGGTAATAGAATGATTGAAGAAAAGGGCAGCTAAAAAAAGAGTTCAAGTATGGACCGACGAAGGCGTCGACGGTCCGTTGTCCCATCGACGGACCGTCAGACTCGAGATGCGTTTTGGACAGATTTTTCTTTATTTAGGTTTACTCTTATTTTAGGACTCTATTATTATAAATTGGACAAAAAATCTCATTTTTGAGGTTAGACTCTTTTATTGTTTTTGAGACTTGTGTTATTGGAAGAAAAATTTGGGTTTTGGAAAATACTTATACTTTCCGGAATCGTTTCTTACAATATATTCATTAATCCAGGTGGTACTGGGTTTTCTTCAACTTGTTAAAGTAAGTATATGATTTCTTGTTTAATAAATATGAATTGTGCAATTCTTAACATGGGTAACTAAATCCACAACTAGGGTTGTGGGAACCATGGGTAATTAACAAAGTAAAACTAGCTAAAATAACTATTCTAGAATAGTTTCTTGCATGTATTGATAATTCTTTCGTTTAGAAGTCTTTTTAATGGTGGCCAACATTAGAACTCGCCTTGTTGCTACTTGCCAGACCAAGGAGGTAGATAATAAGAAAAGAATTATCAACGTAGATCAGTATACACTATCTAATAGGCTAGTTTCAATTGGTGCGAAATAGTAACTTAGCCATATATTGAATATGATGCTTAATATGAGGTAAAAGGTAAGGTTTAGTAAAGTATACACACGTAGCCGGACCAAGGTGTGGAGTGAAATTCCCTAGTTGCTGGACCAAGGAATTAGGGATACATAACTTACCACTTTGCATGCAAGATACTAGGAAAGAGTTGTTATAGCTAGGGTTACTGCGTTATGAACCTATGGGGAACACTTACACCCTAGTTCCTCTCATCACTTGATAAACATCAAATATTCGAACTTGCTACTTGTTTACTTAGACTTAATTAATTACTTTTGTTACACAACCCCCCCCCCTTTTAATTGTTTGTTTTCGTAAAGGCCTTGACTAAATAGAAGTAATCATAGATTAAAGTTAAGTCTAAATCATTTTCCTCGTGGGATCGACCCCAACCTAACATTTGGGTTCTTTACTGGATACGACCGCTTATACTTCTTTAGGGAAGTGTAATTTGAGCGTATCACCTACGTATCCTCAATCTCATGTTAATGCATGTGCACAATATTATTTCAATAAAGAGGATGATGATGCATCTCAAACAATCAAATATCAGCATAATACATAACCACCTCAACTTTTACAATAGACGGGTTTTAATAAGAAACACAATCACACAAAGAATTCAAACCAATAATACATTAACTAATTCCCATATGCTTTGGCATTCTCACATTACAATCCACCTACTATAGTAATAAATTTTCCCTTTATAGTACCGGTAATTGTACCAATTCTCGTTGCACCATTGGTACGAGACCCCCATATTTTTCCCTTGCCCATGTTCTATTTCATTTTAATATTTTAATTAGAAAACATCATTCTAAGATGTCTGAAAGTCTTAACATACCTTGAATAATGTCGAACACATGCCATGAATTCTCAAGATTTTTCCTTCCCTTTTCGCAAAGCTTCGAAATGTCCCTCAATTGTGAATCCAAAAGACCATAATCTAGATAGGGTTGTGGTTGCATTGTGGGTAAGGCTTGATTTTAACCCCAATATAGTGGGTAGCATTCAATTATGTTTATATGATGATTATGTGATGTTTTCATGGGGTTTCCTTGATGAATTCTAAGCTTTGATATTGAAGGTGATAATGTGGGTTTAGGCCATTAGAGGCAAGATTGAAGGTCCTAAATTTATCTTCTTAACTCAATTGTCTTGAATACTTGTTGATCATCATAAGATCACATAGATATGAATTGAACTAGGCCTAATTTATTGAGAAGGATCTTGACTTGTAAAGTTGGAAATGAATCTATGTGATCAAGTATGACTAGAATTACCTTCTAATGATCATATTGAATGAATAACTTGTAATTGGACATGGATCATGATAGAATGAAGTTAGGTTTGATTATAGGGCTTGCATGTCATTGTTGTAAGAGTTTCGAGGGTGAAGTCATTATGAGGGGATTGTGCTGAGTTGTTCTCTTTCTATTATATACTTAGACATGAACAATCTAGGGAAAGCAAGTTCTCTCACATAGATAGAGTCTAGGTTGACTTAACAACCTAAATAAATCAAGGCATGACAAACTATAATAGCTTGAAGTTGTATTGAATAGTCACTTCTTGTGTAATTGACTTGGTAAGATAAGACCAAGATGTGAAAGCTTGAGATGGTGAATCTCATGGAAGCTTGAGTTGAATTACTCATGGTATCTTGAGGTGATGAATCTCATGATAGCTTGGGATGGAGGAATCAAGCTGTCCCATGTTTAGATTTATCTTGTGTTGCAAGGATGCTTGATCATGGTAGCTTTCATTAGTAGTAGGCAAGATAGCCTAGGATGAAGGATCGATACTCTCCTAGGATTAGCTTTAAGTAGCATGACTAAAGTGCCTTCATGATAGCTTGACTTGGTTAGGATAAAACCATTTCATGGCAGCTTTAGGAGAAAGGCCTATACTCTCCTAATGGTAGCTGGATTTGCACACAAGGTGCATTTCATGGAATAGCTTGAGATAGGTTTCTCATGGTAGCTTAGGGTTGAGGATTAATGCTCCCCTATGGTTAGATTTCATCTACATGATTGGTTGCTTGGTGGTTAGGTTGGTGCTTTTGTATCCTTCTTTATTATCTAATGTTGTATGTTAAGATACTTTCCATGGTAGTAGGTCTATTATGTTAGTATGTTAATCTTAATAGACATGAATGCAAGATAAGTTAGCCAGATTAGGAGAGCCTAAAGAAGTACTTAGTATTGATGGTAGAATGGGATGATATTCATACATGACACAAGTATGACGTGAAGCTACCTATGACATAACCCCTATGTGATGTATGCTTAGCTTGGGCAGTGGGTATAGTTGCTTTCCATGACATGATTGACTTAAGATGATAGTTTCTTGTCAATATGAAGTAGGTCTACTAGTGACACCTAAAGTTGATGAAATTTAATAGGGTGACTTCAAGATATGCTTAGTGTGTGAGGTAGAATGAGATTCCTCACATGCATTACACAAGTGTGCCTTGGAATGATCTAGGGGCATAGTGCTCATATGTTATGAAGAACCTAAATCTTAATTATAAGAGTGGATTATGATCAAGAATGACCAAAGTGAGGTACTTAGCTTAGGTAGTAGTATGGGATGCTACCTTGGCCTTGCACAAGTATACTTGGAGGTGGCTTGTTAAGTAGTTCACTTGAGTAAGAAAGACAAATGGTTTAAGTATGAACTTGCATATGCTTTATGATGATTTATTATGCTTATGTCGTGATGGCTTGAGTCTGATGGCGGCTTGAGACGTGATGGCTTGAGCCTGAGTCGTGATGGCATGTGCCATCTGCAACAACGCATTCCTCACTTCACCATCTGTCAACCCATCTGGGTTAACAGGCACTTGTTCAGCAGCAACTGGGGCTTGAGGAGGAGCTTGATTCCCTTCCGCAACTGCTTGCTCAACTCTCCTTGCGGCATTTCTCCTTGTGTTCATTTTCTACACATATACACAAGAAGAGAGTTAGATCCTTAAACTGACATAAAATGTCACAACTCTACATGGCATGATAAAGAATAGAAGAAGGGAAAATTTCCTATCATTGCGTAGTCTCTAAGTCATGATTGTGGCGCGCTTCACAACCATAAGCTTGAAACTATGTAACGTGGTTGTGTTGAGCTTTAGATCCTAGGTAATTTAACCTCATGCTCTGATACCAAGTTTGTAACGACCCGGATTCTTGAATATGAATCGCCACCGGAGTCGTTGACCTCTCAGAGGTTGCAGACAAGCCTCATATTGCATTCATCACATTCATCTAGTTAAATTTGCGGAAAATTTAAAACTTTTTATATGTATGAAGTTTACTTAGACTTTATATAGTCATTACTTATTAATCATTACATACTAAGCTCAACATCAATAGACAACCATCTAACATAAAGAATCAATTCGAAACTGAAGAAGAATATATCATAAATAGTTTGCCAAACACGGCCTTACATCAAAAGGTTCGAAATGAAATATGAAAGAAACGCTAGGGACAACATGTACTAGCTATGTCTATATCTAAAACTAGATTAAAGTTGTAGCATCCTCAAAATCAAGAGGACCTACCAAATGGTCTGGAGAAACGCTGAAGTCCAAACCGCTGCAAGTGTCGTCAATCTGCCCTCTGACCTGCACCTATAAAAATAGTAAATAGTAGGGGGTTAGTACACCACTTGTACTAAGTATGGGTGTATTCACACATACACATAAGGCTATGTATGATCAATTAAAGCTCTTCCTAAGCAACATGCCATTTTTGGAAAGTATCATCACTAGACTTTCCTAATTCGTTATTTGTGAATTGTGATATGAATATGATGTATTTGAATGCATTCAAAGCACACCACTCATTTTCTATATGATTACAAGACATTAGTATCATTAACATAATTTTAGAAACTCGAGTGAAGATTTGAAAATTTGATACTCCAAACCCGAGAGCTCCCTTTTCCATACTTAGATTATTTTTTAGTATTTTTCTTCTTGTTGTTGTGTAGTTCAATAATTCCTTTGATCCTATGTTTTACTTACAAGTGCAATGATTCATTGTAGTCCCATACGCTCAATGAATCGATGTAAGTAATCCAAGGACTAAGGAATGATTTCACTACCTTATAGTGAGTCATTCTTTACACTATATATTCATTGCATTTCATAAGCCATTCTATATTGGTCATGCCATTTATTTCATTACTTTCATCTTAGGGAAGTTATGAGGTATTTATTTAATCTTACGTTTCTCCTTCCCTTTATTGGCATCATATAAGAAGTCATTATAAGCAAATCTTATTTGGCTGTGCCCATTATTTGCTGAAACTTCATGAGTGTGTCATTTGGCAATTGACATTCTTAAGCTCTTCATCATTGCTCACTTTGAACATACGTTCCATCATCATCATTCTCACTTTCATAGTGACATTATTAGGAATAAGATCATGCGAGCTAACATGAAATCCAGTGTCTTCCCCACACTGAAAAGAGGTGATTCACCGGTTAAAATGAATCTTAGACCATGTGAGCTACTCATGGAATCCAGTGTCTGCCCCACAGCGAAAAGGGGTGATCACCGGCTAAGGCGGATTCATCTCAAGTGTTCACTCCACACCGAAAAGGAGTGGCTCACGGCTATAGTGAACTAAGAACATATCGTGAGCATTAACCGACATAGATCATGTGAGCTAAACATGAAATCCTGTGTCTGCCCCACATCGAAAAGGGCTGGAATCACCGGCCAAGGTGAAACCGTACATGCCTATCTCGCTTAGGTGGAAACCACTGGCTAGTTCCTATGTTGGCTAGACATAGTTCGAAGACTAGGGACTTAATGAGACTACTTATCCACCTCGGTGGTAGCCTCGTCGCATGAGACTTACACGTGCAAGCACATGCTCACAACTAGTCTATCGGAGCTATGCTCACTTTCATTATCTTCTTTATCTTTTAGAGTTGACTTAAGCATTATGGAAGCTTACTTCTAGATTGAGATCTATTTACTCTTTTGATGACTTGTCATCCTTACTTTACATTGATGAATGTGAATTGTCCTTACATATCATCCTTACTTTACATTGATAAAATGTGAATTGTCCTTACATATCATCCTTACTTTACATTGATAAAATGTGAATTGTCCTTACATATCATCCTTAGTTTACTTTGATGAAATGTGAATTGTCCTTACATATCATCCTTAGGTGTTAATGAGACTAGTCTCACACATTCTAACACCTTCATTCGTGAGTATTCTTTTAACATAGTAGCTTAGGTGTAAGTAAGACTTGTCTCACTTCCTTTAAAATCCCATTCTGGTCACTTACTTAATTTAGACCCCTTTTATTATGTTATAAACTCACGTTACTTACTTACTTTAGCTTCATATCATCGTTTATGGACGATGAGCACTTCATTCAATGAGTTTCATGTGTTCATAGTTCATTCTTTTAGAGCATGTTGGGAGTTGTCCCAATGAATGTCATGCCCTTGGTTATGGATTCATTGATGTTACTTTAGAAGTGCTTATAATATCATTTGATACTCTAACTACACAAGATTGGCATATGATTAGTATTGGCTCAAGATTTGGGATGTTAAACTAGCAAACCATTTTTATTGGCATAAGCCAATTTTTACGTATGTTCATATTTAAATTGAATATGTATGAACCTTTAGCCAATCTTTCAATCATTTACATAAGCCCCTAGCCATTAACATGCATTCGTTTTGACAAAGTAGTGTTAGCCAATTTTATTGGAACCAGATAGTCAATTCATTCAAGATGTGATTTCATAGAGATTTTTTAAGCCAATCTTTGTTCATGACTTTAGGGTAACGTTTTTAAGACATATTGGACAACATCATATTAACATTTGATGACTTTAGCATCTTCATAACGTTACAAAACAGCAAGTCAACATTCGTCACACACACATCAACACTTGACCTTTACGGACGTAACTAACATATGATCGATTCCTAATTCACGTTGTAAACATTAGCTTCTACGATCTTAAGTTCATAGGTTCATTCGAAATTCATTATTCAAGAACATTACACATAAAATCAGCCAGCACCACATACCAACAACATGATCTCTAACCTATTCAGCATGGAATCGAAAAGGATACTAGGGACAAGGAGTTCGACGAGAACTTTGGGAATAACCCTAGTTTTCGAGATTTCATGAATTTTGACGATGGAAAGTACTCTTGGATAAAGAATTCCAGGAGAGAAACCCATACCTTGAGTATAACTTAATCTACGAAGACCACCTCGAACGAAACCTTGAAGATACCTTGAAATCGCCTAAGAACGTCTATGCACTTTTCCGTTTTAGCGTTCTTTGCTTACTGCCTCTTTCTTGCATTTTTTTCTTCTAGGTGTTTTGATCGTGAGTTTTAGGTTTAGGAACTGACTTTGAATTTTAAAACTTAAGATTTAATTAACTTAATTAAATAACTAATTAGTTAATTACTAAAATGCCCTTCCTAAGTTGACTAAACATAGGAAGATGTTGACTTTGACCGAGATCTGGAAATCGGCATTGACCCTTGTTTTGGTCAACATTTTGATATCTAATTAATTAATTAAATCCTTAATATAATTAATTTAGGGACCTAGGGAAATTACTAAAATACCCCTAAGTCTTTGGGACCATAGCTAATCCTTTTGGACCATCCTAGGTTAGGTACTAGGTTATCCCCTTAACTAGTACTAGGTTCCACCCGATTTGTCCTAGGTTGTCGGGTGCATTAGGGGGTCCAATTAGGTTAGTCCTAGGTTAGTTGGCTAGTTAGGATAGTTGGTTAGGACTTAGAGTTAGTTATGTTGGCTGGTCCCACATAGAGGGACCCGCCCGTGCGTGTCTTGGCTAACCGCCCTAACTGAATTCGGTTAGGGTGGTTCCGTGGTCCCCCTTGGCCGTCTCTTCACGTTTGATGCCCATGTGCTTGCACTTGGGTTTGTTGAACTTTCCTAACTAATTTATCGTGATGACTCATTTGGGATTGTTTACTTATTGTCCCAAGGACCCTCACCATGTTCTTGGACACTACTTAATCTACATGATCATTTTAATTGATCATGTGCCATGGTATCTAGGCTTGACACTTGGATGCCTCATACCTTTTGTGAGTTGGACGAAATATATTTTATTAGCTTAGGGTCTTCATTGCAGGTACATTTCTTAAATGTCAATCTTAGATTGGGGTATGGCAACCCAAAAAGTATGTCTCATATTCGTATATAGAAAATTGGCTAATACCCTTAGCCAATTTTTCTATACGATGCCCAATATTTCACAATATTAGGCATTGGGGTGCCTATGTACCCCTAATAGGCTATTCTAAGAGCATACTGGACTCTTCATTAGACGTATGATTTTCCTGAAAGTTACAATGACAAACCATCCTGCATTTTGTTCCTCACATAAATTTATTCAAAACAAACTTAAAGCATTATATAAAGATTATTTCCCTCAATTGAGACAATCTTCATTCCCCCTAAAACAGCGCCCATGTATCAGATGTATTTCCCCCTTAAGCAGCTACGATCATTCCCCCTAAAACCATGCCCCATTTATCAGCTACTAACAGATCTTCCCCCTTTTGACATCATCAAGAAGGTGGGACAGTAAACATACGTCAAAATTAAACAATAAGCACAAGAGAATTCATGGCCATGGCCACACTTAAACGCATGAATTTTAGCAAGAAGAGATGATTATCATTAACAAAACAGTGCATAAGATAATAACAAGATTTGATCACCATAATACTATCCACTGATCAACTAAACAACACCATGCCACAAACTGACCAAACCAAGGACAAAAGGGACAGAAGGATACAACAAGACACTTTCAGGACGGAGGGAGAGGGGGTTGAAGAGTTCGGAGAAGCAACATCACTCGCTCATTTGCATCTTCATGAGCTTTAATGAGCTGCTTATTGAGAGCTTGAACCTCCTCAGTCAACGAGGCATTCGTAGATTTTAATTGGACATTCTCAGCTCTCAACATGCGTAACTCTGAGTCATCAACCTGATCAGGACCAGGTCCTCGTGAAAGCACCTTTTGCAGTTCTGACTTCAAAGTAACCACCTCAACCTCCTTAGCTGCAACGAGCACTGTCAGATCATCCACCTCTCTTTTGAGAACAGACTGTTGCTCCAATACAGCCGCAACTTGGGAACTACCTGGTACCTCTCCTTCAATACATTCACAGTCTCGTAGAGTGGATCTGGAGAACATTTGCTTGACGATACCTGCTACACCCAACCCTAAAGGCACTTCAAAGTGGTTGAACATCCAGTTCAAAAGGTACCCATAAGGAATACCATGACTTCCTATTTTCCAATTCATAACCCGATGTATGTGCTCAAGCATTAGTGCTGGGAGATTTATTTCATCAAGATCACTCAGTTTCTCCATCAGGAAGAGGTCTGCAGAAGATGCAACTGTGCGTTTCTTAGACCTGGGTACCATGACCTTATGGACAAATTGAAAAAGCAATTGGTACTCTTCTTTTAGATACTTCTTGGGTACCCCTGCCTACTTGGGTTCGCCTTTCTTTGAGGCTTGTTCAGTGAATACTGTAGAAGGTTTACATCCTTCAATGGTTCTAATCCCGGCAGTGGGCACACTCAGAATGATGCCCAACGTCTTCTCATTCAGACTTATTTTTACTCCTTTGACTGATGTAGCAATACTTCCATCTTCAAGCAAGTTCATATTGTAATAGAACTCGCGTACTTCTGGTGCGTGGAGGTAGGGAACAGGGGATTCAAACAAATGTCTCCATTCTTGTATTGCTACAGCATCAACAAGAGCTCCCATTCCATGCTCCGTCAGAATGTCTTGCGCGAACACACGATCATTCAGTACCTTTTGTAACTTTAACTTTTCCACCCTTTCTTCTTTTGACATATTTTGTCTTTCAACTTTTACCCTGGAACCAGGTCCCTTTACGGGTGACACTTCAGATTTCCCTTTCTTTTGAATCATCTTCCTTTTAACTTTGTTACTGGGGAATTACCTGAACCCTTTTTACTCTCATCCTTCTTCTTCTCCTTTTTGTCTCCCAACCCTTTCCTTCGCTTTGCTACAAACGTTGAACCATCCTCTGATTTGTAGTCGTTGTCCTCAATGGGGAGTGGGTCAACAACAGGTTCTTCTTGAGTCAACCCTTGACTACGTTGTTGCCTCCTTCTTTGAGTCTGTATAGCATTTTCCACCATAGCACTTCCAAGTACCTTTTGTGTGGCACTTCTAGTACCATATTTTCTTTTACCCTTTTCCTTATCAGACTGAACCAATTTTCCCTTTCCTTTTTGTTTTCGTTCTTCATCACTATCTACCTGAGTCTGCATGATATCATCAGTTACTTGACCCACTGCTTCGACAAGAGGAAGGTTACTTCCTCGTGTTCCTTGTCTTTTCCATCTGAGAGGTGTTTCTTCCTCCATTTCCTCCTCTTCATAATTCATATCAAATGATTTGGGAGTATGATCAAAAATGGGTTGTCCCTTAGATGATAACTGTTCTGGGGACCTGAACTCCTCGTTTAATAATGAAGGATGAGACTCATCTCTAAGTGACGCCAGACTCTGTATAGCAACCAGTTCTGCTCCAGCAGCAAGAATACAAGATTCCGACCCCTTTCCTTCTGGCAGAGCACCTTCAAACAGTCTTTCTAACATCGAGGATGACAGTGCCATGGATGCACCATCAATTTCTTCAGAACCCAGTTTAGAACTTGGCTTAGTCACAGATTGCATTTAAGATGACTATGATATTCCCTCAGACAAACCAATGTAGAAAATACGGTGCTCCGTCCAGTCTCGGTGGTGCAGATCCTCCTTCGACTGGATTTAAGGGAGAGACAGTTCCAGTTTGTGTTCTATCTCCACACATAGGGGTTACTGATGACTCTTCTCGAAGTGGAATTGAGAAATCGAATGAACTAGGTTTTTCAATTTCTGGGGAGATAAGACCATGAGATGAAGAATTTGACTTAGACATTTTTGAGATTGAAGTTAGAAGAGAGAAATCTTTTTTAAAAAATAGCCAGAGAGCAAGATTATAGAGAGATTTTGTGATTTTTGTTGAGAGAAAGAAAGATATATTTAAAGAAAAAGATATTCGGTCCCCAACAGTAATGACTCTTCGAATTTAAAAATAAGACGTTTGAAACTGACACGACGAACCGGACACGTGGCAATGATGCAGACAGTTGTCAGTGTAGTATTAAATGATACTAACCTTATGAGGGACCAGGTCCTTCTTATACTTTATTTGCTCAAAATTTGTATGATTGATATCATCCCTTCATCTATTCATTTTCTGAGTGTATACCTGCAGTAAGGTACAATGTGTGAATTCTCAAGTACTTGAGTTTAATTATAACATAGATACCTGTCCCCCTAAACATAGTCAATTTAGGGTTCTCTGAGCAGCATTGCTCAAGAGCTACATGAGTTTGATCATTCCAAGTCTCAGCCTGTTCTTAAGGAAGATTTCTTTTCCCAATGGCTTAGTGAAAATGTTTGCCACTTGTTCTTCAGTACTGCAAAATCTCATCACCACATTCATCTTTGTTACATTGTCACGCAAGAAGTGATGCCTCACATCAATGTGCTTGGTTCTTTTGTGTTGCACTGGATTTTTTGCCATATTTAATGCACTAATATTATCACACATCAGAGGAATTGTTGTTGCTAGCACTCCAAAATCCTTCAGTTGTTGCTTCATCCAAAGAAGTTAAGCACAACAGGCAACAGTAGCAACATACTCAGCTTATGCCGTAGATAAGTCCACTGAGTTTTGTTTCTTCATTCCCTAAGAGACCAAAGCTGATCCTAAGAAATATGCCATTCCAGATGTACTTTTCATGTCTTTTAGGAATCCTGCATAATCAGCATCTGCGTAACCTACAAGTTCAAAAGAATCACCTCAAGGATAGAAGAGGACCAGGTCCTGTTTGCCCTTCAGATATCGCAGGATCCTTTTGGCAGCTTTCAGATGTGATTCCTTTGGTGCAGCTTGGAATCTAGCACATATCCCTACACTGAACTCAATGTCAGGCCTGCTAGCTGTCAGATATAGAAGTGATCCAATGATCCCTCTATACATTGTTTGATTGATCTCTTGGCTAGCTTCATCTTTGCCAATCCTTGCACTTGTGCTCATTGGAGTATCCAGAATCTTTGCATCCAGCATTTTGTACTTGTTGAGCAGCTTCTTGATGTATTTTCCTTGACATATTGAGGTGCCCTGTGAGGACTGTTTGATTTGTAGACCTAGAAAGAATGTAAGCTCCCCCATCATGCTCATCTCAAACTCACTGCTCATCAACTCAGCAAACTCCTTGCATAATTCATCAGAAGTTGCTCCAAAAATTATGTCATCAACATAAACCTGAACAATCAACAGATCTTCACCTCTAGTTTTTAGAAACAAGGTATTATCTACCTTTTCCCTGACAAACTCATTTTTCAACAGAAACCTTGATAGTCTCTCATACCAAGGTCGAGGAGCTTGTTTTAACCCATACAATGCTTTATCCAGTTTCAGCACATTATCAGGCAATTCTGAATCTTCAAATCCTGGAGGTTGTTTGACATACACCTCCTACTTCAGATTTCCATTTAAAAATGCATTTTTCACGTCCATTTGGAATAATTTGAATTCCTTGTGTGCAGCAAAAGCAATTAGAATTCTGATAGCTTTCATTCGAGCAACAGGAGCAAATGTTTCTTCATAATCAATTCCTTCCTCTTGATTGTACCCTTGCACCACTAGCCTTGATTTGTTTCTGACAACGGTTCCATTTTCATCCAGTTTGTTTCTAAACACCCAGCGAGTGCCTATTATGGTTCTGTGAACTGGTCGGGGGACCAGGTGCCACACTTTACTTTGCTCAAATTGATGAAGCTCTTCTTGCATGGAGACTACCCAGTCATGATCCTTCAACGCTTCCTTGATACTCTTGGGTTCCAAAAGAGATATGAATGCTGAGAATGCCACCAGATTGCGCGCCTTTGATCTTGTTTGAATTCCGAACTCTAAAGGAGATATCAGATTATATAGTGGATGTGAAGATTGATGTTTACACCCAGACTTTCTAGTAATCTCTTCTTCTCTATCTGCATCAAGATCTTCTTCAATGTTATTTGAATCATGAGACCTGATGTCTTTATGACTGTTTAGAGGACCAGGTCCGTTAGGTTATTCGTCCTGAGGTTCTTCACTTTCTTGAATGATTTTTCTATCTTCAGTTAACTCTTCCAGCTCATCTTCATCCCAGTTTTCATCCTTTGTTCTGCCTTCATCAAGTTTGACATATAAACTTTCTTCCACGCATTTTGTTCTCTTATTGAACACTCGATATGCTTTACTTGACAACGAATAGCCTACGAACACATCTTCATCACTTCTGGCATCAAATTTTCCAAGATCATCCTTCCCATTGTTCAGAACAAAACATTTGCAACCAAATGGCTTCAGGTGAGCTATTGAGGGGTTTATTATCATTGATTAACTCATAAGGAGTTTTCTTGATAATAGACCTGATAAGACATTTGTTAAGAACATAACAAGAAGTATTGACAGCTTCAGCCCAGAAGCTCATAGCAAGTTTAGAGTCAATCAGCATAGTTCTTGCAATCTCCACCAGTGTTCGATTCTTTCTCTCCACTACTCCATTTTGCTAGGGAGTTCTGGGTGCTGAGAAGTTGTGACTTATTCCATGTTCACCACAGTAGCCTTCAATCTGAGCATTTTCAAATTCAGTGCCATGATTAGATCTTATGCTACCAATCTTGCAATTTAACTTTGATTGAATGGCTTTGAAGAAAACCATCAGTTGCCCAGCCGTCTCATCTTTTGTTCTCAGGAAAATTACCCAAGTTTATCTTGAAAAATCATCAACCACAACAAGGATGAATTTCTTGCCTCCTCTGCTCAGCACTTTGATTGGACCACACAAGTCCATATGAAGCAATTCAAGTGGTCTTGATGTACTGACTTCTTTCTTGGCTTTGAATGAGGACTTTGTCTGTTTGCCCTTTGCACATACATTACAAACTCTACCGTTTGTAAACTTCACTTTAGGTAGTCCGCGGACCAGGTCCCCTGCCACAAGTTTGTTTAGAAGAGTAGAACTTACATGACCAAGACGTCTATGCCACAGCTCAGATTCATCTATTTGAGCACTTAGACACGAGAGGTTATCTCCTTCTATGGATTCTAGATCAGCCACATACATATTTCTTACTCTTGTAGCAGACATTACCACCTTCCCGGTTACACAATTTGTCACAAAACACTTGTCTGCCATGAATTTGTCTTCATTTCCTCTGTCGCACATCTGAGATATACTCAGAAGATTGTACTTGAGCCCTTCAACATAGTGCATATTGTTGATTGAGTTACTGTCATACTTGCCTATCTTTCCAATTCCAAGAATAGAACCTTTCTTGCCACCACCAAAAGACACACCACCACCCTCGTGTGCCTGCAAAGAGAGGAAGTTTGAGGTATCGCCTGTCATGTGTTTGGAGCATCCACTGTCCATGTACTAGCACTGACTCTTTCCTCTCTTCTGCACATAAATCACTTGTTAGTTTTAGGAACCCACTTCACACGGAGTTCCCAGTAACTATTAAATGGTTTGATAAGAAATCTACCAGCCCAAGGAGGTGAGAAGTTTTTATAATGACGATGAGACTCAATTCATTTTTTCATTTCTTTAGCATGTCTATTGTTCCTGATATGTTCATCACACGGACTAGGTCCTTGCTTCCTGTTCGTCTGACAACTTTCGGATTTTACAAATTCCACATGCCTCTTCTTAGCTTCTTTTAGTTTATCACACCCTTCTTTCACATGACCATTTCTTCCACAATGAGTACATAGAAAGTTATCAGCCACTGACACATATTTGCTATGTGGATTGTATGGTGGTTCTATTCTTTTGCTCCCTAGTCCCTTTTTTCCATTGATACTTTGCTGAGAGAGATTTGAGAGAATCTTGGAAGAATCAGTCCATTTTAGAGAATGGTTTAACTCTTCTTTGATTTTCTTAAGATCTTTATGAAGCTGAGTGTTTGTTTCAAGAGAAGTTGTTAACTTATTCTCTGAGATTTTGAGTTTGTTCTCCAACTCTTCTTCATAGATACTAAGCTTTCTTTTATCATGTTTAGAAGTACTAGGTTGTTCTTCGTCAGCATGATGGTTAGACTCTAGTATTCCTATCCTTATACCCATTTCAGAAATCTGTGTTAGAAGAGATACCTTTTCATTTTCAAAAATGCTCAATTTTTCAGTTAGGCTCGAGTTTTCAGTTGATCTTTCATCTACTGAATCAATCAATAACGCAGCGAGTTTCCTCAGACTTTTAGCAGACATATTTCCTAGGTCATCTTTTAAATCAAAAAGAGTTACCTCATTATCATCCTCAGATTTTGGAAGAACCTTGAGGATCTTCCTTACTTGCTTGCATGTAGGAATTGGTTCTCCAAGTCCTCTGAGCTCATTTGTGATAGCTGTGAAACGAGATTTCATTTCGAAAATGGTTTCACCTTGTTTCATCACAAAATTCTCATATTGAGTAGTAAGCATATCAATCTTTGATTCTTTTACCTTTTTATTCCTTCATGTGCAGTTTGAAGACAATCCCAAATTTCTTTTGCGGATTCACAGGCAGAGATCCGATTATATTCATCAGCACCAATACCACATACCAGAATCTTTTTCGCCTTAAAGTTTTTTTCAATCTTCGTACGATCAGCTTCGGTGTATTCCTTTCTGGTCTTCACTACATAGGTGGTAAGTTTTCCATCTTTTACCTCCTTCATAGAGATGTACGGTCCATCCAGAATAATGTCCCACAACTCAGAGTCTTCAGCATTGATATAGTCATGCATTCGATTCTTCCACCACCCATAGTAGTGACCATTGAAGCGGGGTGGCCTTTTTGATGATTGCCCTTCTTCCAGATTTGGTGGAGCAGCCATTCCTTCAGGATCTTTCTTTTCTTGGTGTTAACCAACGTGAAAAGTTAAGCTCTGATACCACTTGTTGGAATGTATGCGTCCACGAAACTAAGATGGGACCTGGTCCCCGTAACACTATAAAGCAGTAAATAATAATACAAAGACGGAAGTAATAGAGACAATCACTTTTACGTGGAAACCTCCTTGCTCAAGGGAGTAAAACCACGATCTGTTCTCAACAGGACTTTTCAACAACCACTTTCACTAATCTTCTCTCAAGCAAAAGTAAAAGTCGATTACACACCAAGAGACTAACATGTTAGCCTCTTCACTAAGCAATACTCACTATTGCTCAGCTGAGCATGAGCACATACAACACTGCTCCGTAAGAGCCGAAGTTAACCTTAACTAAAAACTCTTACAATGAAACACCCAAGGTTCAATACGTTTCTAATCACTTCGAAACGAATCTTACAATTTAGAACAATTACAAGCAAATATAAAAACAACAAATCACTAGAAGAACTGAAAGCCCTTTGAATTGATCTTTTGCTATTTTGATCCTTGCTAGTATGTTTTTTGTTTTGAATGAATGATGAATGAATGATGTTTTGTTTGATATATACTATGAAGATATATTTTCCAACAAACAAAACATCCTAGACGATTCTGATTGGAGCTGTACACTGCTCCTCACCAACTTCTCTGACACAGACAACTTACTTTTACAGCTGTTTGTACTTTTCCATGGTAAGACCTGTTCTTCAACTCTACAGAGTACCGGGTCCCTACACTGGTGAGGAATCATCAAAACACCATTTGGGAAGCCTCCTGTCAGAAGGTGAATCCAATAATCATGAGCAGCGGAGAACAGTTGTTACTCTTACTCCTACAGGGTTAGTCCATGTTTATAGTATCATTAATATATATATATATATATATATATATATATATATATATATGTATGTATGTATTTAAATAATGTCCTCAAATTTATACATATTAGAGCCTTCTTCGAAATGCTCTACTTTCATAGCAAAGTCTTTCAAAAATGAACTTAATCCCAATGGAATAAAATGGAAAGGTGTCTCGTAACCTGTAAAATATTTTTGTTTCGGAGAATTCAATGTGTGTTATTTCATTATAATTGAGTTTATGAAAGTGATGAACTTTTTATAGATATGACATTAATGTTATTACTTTTCAAACTAATTTCAGAAGGAATTCTATTGGGACTCTTCAACTGATGAAAATGCAGTGAAAAGACAATGGGAGATTAAGGCATCACTATGATATAGAGATTTTATTTCCAGAATAAAAAAAGAACGGAACTAATCCAGATATGTAACTAATATTGTGTGAAAAAATTGGATTAGGCTTTGGCAAGTTCCTGAAAATGTTACAAAGTCAGAAACAAATAAAAATAATCATTGTGGAGGAAGAGAAATTGTTGTCGGTACTCATACAGATGGATCTATATCCATTGGGGAGCATCGTAAGAAACTTGTAAGTATATATATTTCACGCAATATATATTCTTCGATAAAATACATTTTCCTTATCTTCTAGTCATTACTAAGGGTGTGTTTGGTACGGAGGAAAATGTTTTTTATGTAAAACAAGTAGATTTTGAACTTATTTTCTCATGTTTGGTTGGTGAGTAGAAAATATTTTCCGGAAATTATTTTTAGTGTTTGATTTATGAAAAGTTTTTTGAGAGACATCTTTTATTTTTACTAGAGTAAAAAATAATTTATGAAATTGAAAATATTTTTAAAAATAAAATTATTATTTTTTGGGGGTGGGGGTGGGGGTGGGGTGGGGGGGAGGAGGTAGGAGTGAAAAAATAAAATTTTGAAATTGAAAATATTTTTTTAAAATTGATGTTTTTCCCCAAAAAAATGTAATTTGAAATTGGAGGAGGTTTTTGAAAAATGTTTTCCTTAATTTTTGAATGGAAGTCAGTTTCCTTAATTTTGAGGAAAATGAGTTGATTTGAAAAACATTTTCCAAACTTTTATCGCAACCAAACATGAGAAAATTGAAAAATATTTTCCAGAAAATGTTTTCATTCATACCAAACACACTCTAAAAGTCTATAGTACACAAATAGTAGAAGTTCCTCTTTTTTTTTGTTCAATTATGTTTTGGGATTGTTATTACAGTGCATCTGTTTTGGGTGCAAGATACAATTGTTGTTGATGATACTTTCGATTTTTAAACTATTCATGGTATTTTTTCTGATAGTAAACTTTGACACAAGGCGAACAAAATCAAATAGATAAATTGGCTAGAACCGTATGTTGACTGGAAAAACATAAAAATGAAAGCCTCACATTATAATAGTTGGTTACAGAAAATAAAAAGTTACAGGAAAAAATGGATAGATTTGAACTTTACATGTAAAATCTTTGCCTCAATGTGTACAAAGATGTGAACGCTACAAAGATGACATAAGAAAATGGAGATATATTCTGCCTGGATATTTGGCTAGCGCTAGCACATCATATAGTAAAATTAAGAGAGAGTAGGATGTACGTAGACTTTATTCATACATTTGTGAGATAAGAGATTGTTTCCTATAAATTTTCGGTTTATTCAAAAATATCCAACACATTAGTATAGGTACATATTAATTGTTCAAAAAAAATTCACCAGTACTACCTTTACAAGCTTATAACAGTTAGTTGCCATAGAATCTATTTTTTATCGTAAGAGCCTTAATGGGTCTTGTGACATTGAATGCAATAGATTGAATATGAATAACTTCTCATTATAGAACTCGGTTTTCGAATCTGAATTTGAATCTTTTTCTTTGTTACCAAGTAATATTTCTGGACAGTTTTTGGCTTCGTGTCACCGTTTTTTGAATCTGAATCTTGCATAAGAACGTTATGAAAGATATCTCAATTCTTACAAATGTTGGCTACAGCATCTTTAGAGGCACAATTTGAATTGTTTCCATCATCTCTGCCATAGGGGCAACCTCAATTATGGGTTCCTCAATGAAATCAAATAGACTTCTTGTGTTTGTTGAAATACTGTACTTAATTATATCATATTGTTCATAGCATAACTGGGCTAATTTTTTTTTTGGCTTTGAACTTGTAAATTTTTTAATGATAATATTTCTCCGTTAAATTTTAAATTTAGACTAATATGATATAGTCTGGAGGATCAAATAATAGAGAATTGTAGACAATTGTAATCAATTTAATGAATCCTTAATTATTTTATTGTAACAAGCAAATAGAAAAAAATAAAATTATTATTATGAACAAACAAAAATTCAAGCATATAATAAAATAAACAAAACAGAAAAAAATACTAACTTGATATAAAAATTTGAGATGCGGATGATGGTTGATTGATGAAGAAGAACACAAAGAAACTTAGAAATCATAAATATACTATACAAATATAAGGATTTAAGGAGTCACCATTATTTTATTCAACTATAATTCTAATCGATAAAGGACTTAAACGCCTCAACCACATGGGCTAGAAGCATTATTTTACAAAGCAGTGTCCTTCTAAAGTATTTAACCTTTAATATTTTTTTCTTCATATATAAAGGTATATTTCGTAAAAAATTCTGACGAAGCCGTGTCACGTGACACACCTTAAGTGTACCTAAATCCGCCCTGAGTACCGCCATCTGTTTCTCAATCTGCACCAATGGAAAATATGGATGAGTTCGTGAAGAAATTGACTCCTACATTGACTGATTACATGATTCCTACATTGACTGATCACGTGATTCCTATATTACTTGAGTGCATACAAGGTGTATCTTCTTTACCATCACACCAATCAGCCGATACATCAGCAACACCTATGGTGCCTAATAAGGTTGTTTCAAAACTTTAGTAATTGCTAGATGCTTGATACTTGGTGTAGATGTTTTGGACTTAATATTATATGAATATATGTTTTGGTGGATACATTATATATGAATTAACATGTATGTTATATGAATATTTGTTATTATTAGGATGTTAAATAATTTACGTTTTCTATATATTTTAAATAAATAAATAAAATGAATAGAAAGAATCATATGACAAATTTAACGACGGAATATTTCGACGGATTTTGGAAATATTTCAAGAATTAAAATTGGTGACAGATTGCCACAAATAATAATTTATTGCCAAAAGTTTGCGATGGATTAGCGATAAATTATTTCATTGTAAAATTATAGGACGACGAATTCATTTATGTAATTTGCAACGAAATATATAAATCCACCGACAAAACTTTCCGTCGCTACCATTTTACTACGGATATCGTATGTCGCTAATCTTGCTATGGAATAAATTTTTCCATCGCTAAGGGGTTAGATACTAGCAAAATTGTAATGGTCAACATTTCAGCGCTAAGTCGTTGCAAATACAGTTTAGTGACGGAGAATACCGTATGCGTATCATTAGACTTTTTGTTCATAATTAATTTATTATGTGATATTAAAATAGTATATTTTTGATGTATCGGTATAATTAAGTTTTGTTATTCATAACCAATTTTATTAAGTTATATTAAAATAACATATAAATACAGTATAGTGCCATCAAGCTATTTGTTCATAAGGAATTTATTAAGTGATACTGAAATAGAATATCTCTACTGAATGACTATCACTAAGGTTTGTTGTTAATAAATAACTTAGTAAGTGATACTTAAATAGTATATAAATAATGCATGAGTATTATTAAGCTTTTTGTTCACAACTAAATTACTAAGTGATACTAAAATAGGATATCTCTACTCAACATGTATCATTAAAGTTTGTTGTTAATAATTAAATAGTATATCTCTACTGAACATCATTAAAGTTTGTTGTTAATAACTAACTTAATAATTGATATTAAAATAGTACATCAATACTGTATGAGTATCATTAACCCTTTGTTCATAACTAATTTATTAAGTGATACTAAAATTGTATATAAATAATGTTTGGATATCATTAAACTTTCTTCTTCATAAGTGACTTATTAAGTGATATGAAAATAGTATATAATTATTGTATGAGTATCATTAATCTTTTTGTTCACAACTAATTTCTTAAGTGATACTAAAATAGTTCTCTACTGTATCAGTATCATTAAACTTTTGTCACGACCCAAATTTACAAGTGGTGATGACACCTATGTTCCCAACCAATAGGTAAGCCAACCCAACACATTTTTATCAATTTTAACTAACTAATAAATTAAAAAGGTAAACAACGAGAAAGAAATCTTTAACGTTAAGTTCTTTATAAATATGACATGCGAAAAGCTAGAATACCGCCAAGAGCTGGTGTCATAAGTACAAGAGCCTCTAAATATGACGCAAGTCTGAAACTAAATGACAAATCGTAACATAAGGAATATTCTGTCTGAATTCTAAAATGACAGAATAAATAAAAGGTAGAGGGAGATGTGGGCCACGAAACAGCCAAGCAGCTTACCACAATTCCAAGATACTCCAAGCGTGGACTCGAAATGCTCCACGAGATGTGCAACCCTATCACAAAGTCTATAGAAATGTGCTCCCACTTACACTAAGGTATGGGCATCCTCTGAGACACACCTCCAAGATTTTGGTGTTCGTACATCACTTGCTGACAATTCAAACATCGAGATACAAAATCCACTATGTCCCTCACCACCAATAATGCTACTTCAAGTCACGATACATCTTAGTATCCCCCGGATGAATAGAGTACCTCAAACTATGTGCCTCCACCATGATCAGTCTAGTCAATTCACCGGTCTAAGGAACACAAATGTGACATTTTATCCTCAAAACTCTCTCACTATCTAGGATTGCATCCTTGGCTTCTCCTTTAAACACCTTGTCTCTAATCTTAGATAAATCACCATCATCAAAATATTGAGCCCGAATCTTCTCAAACAAGAATGACCTAGCCTCCATATAATCCAACACCTTACTAGATTGTGAAATGTCAAGTCTCACAATGCTATTGGCCAAGGACTGGACATCCCTAGCTAAAGGACGCTCGCCAACCTGCAATATGGCTAAACTACCCATACTTACCGCCTTTTGACTCAAGGCATCTGCTACCACATTTGCCTTACTCAGAGATAAAGAATAGTCATGTCGTAGTCTTTGAGCAACTCCAACCATCTCTATTGCCTCAGATTGAGATCCCTCTAATTGAATATATATTGTAGACTACGATGATCTGTGAACACCGCACAATGCAAACCATAAAGATAATACCTCCAAATTTTCAATGCAAACACAACAGCCGCCAACTCAATATCATGAATATGATAGTTCTTCTCATGAACCTTCAACTGCCTCAAAGCATAAGCTACCACCTTCCCCTTCTGCATCAGTACGCAACCAGCACCAATCCAAGAAGCATTACAATATACAACAAAACCCTATCCCTCCATGGTTAGGGTGAAAATCGGAGCAGTAGTCAATAAAGTCTTGACCTTTTGGAAGATCACCTCACACTCATCAAACCACTCAAAAACCAGTTCTTTCTAGGTCAATATATTTAATGGGGATTCAATGGATGAGAACCCCTCTACAAACCGTCGATAATAACTTGCAAGGCCTAAGAAACTCCAATCTCATAAGCAGGTCTGACCCAATCTCTAACTGCCTCAATCTTTTTAGGATCCACTATAATACCCTCATCGGACACTACATGTCCCGAGAATGCTACTAAGACAAAACTCACACTTTGAAGACTTTACTTAAAGCTTCTTCTCCTTTAGAAGCCCAAGAACAATCCTCAAATGATGCTCGTGTTCCTCTTTACTATGGGAGTATATCATTATATCATCTATGAAGACAATAACAAAGGAATCTGAGTACGGTCTGAACACTCCATTCGTCAAGTCCATAAAAGCCACTAAGGCATTAGTCAATCCGAATGACATCACAAAAAATTCATAATGGCTATAACGTGTTTGAAAAGTTTTCTACGGGAAATCCTCCGCCCTAACCTTCAGTTGATGATAGCCGGACCTCCGGTCAATCTTGGAGAAAATTGAAGCACACTGCATTTTTTCAAATAAATCATCAATACGAGGTATCAAGTATATTTATGATGGTTACCTTGTTAAAATGACGATAGTCAATACACATAAGCATAGATCCATCTTTCTTCTTTACGAATATTATTGGATCACCCCAAGGAGATACACTAAATCTAATAATTCCCTTGCTCAACAAATCCTGCAAGTGGTCCTTTAAATCTTTCAGATCAGCCGGACTCAATCTAATAAAACCCTTCCTCAACAAATCCTGGAATTGCTCCTTTAACTCTTTCATTTCAGCCGGTTCCATATGGTAAGGAGGAAAAGAAATAGGCTGAGTGCTTGGCTCTACATCAAATCAAAAACCAATATAACGATCAGGTGGAAGACATGGCAAATCTATCGGAAATACCTCCAAAAATTCACTCACCGTCGGAATAGACTCAAGCATAGGAGTCTCAACACTAGTATATCAATTGTGCTCCAAGTAAGACAAACATCCTCTCTCTACCAAGTGACAAGCCTTAAGAAATGATATCACCCCTTTAGTAGGGTGACTAAGAGACCTCTCCATTCTACAATAGGAATTCTAGGCATAACTAATGTAATTGTCTAGGCATGAAAATTTAAAATTGCTTGGTAAGGATATAGCCAATCCATACCTAGAATCACATAAAAACCTATCATATCTAAGACCTTTAAATCTGCATGAGTGTCATATCCTATCAAGGTAACTATACATTATAGATACACCCGATCTACCACTAAAGAATCCCCAATAGGATTAGAAACATACACTGTCAAATCAAGAGACTCACACGATATATCAAGACTCAAAGCAAAATATGTGGACACATAAGAATAAGTAAAGCCTGGATAAATAATACAGTAGCTGGTTGATGTAAACTGGAATAATACCTATGATAACCACATCTAAAGTCTCAGCCTCTTGCCTATCGTGAAAATCTTAACAATGAGAACGAACGCGCTCAGATTGTGAACCTCCACGACCACCACCTCGACCAGAAGGAGAACCACCTCTACCTGAATGATAACGACCTCTGCCACTTCGTACTCCTCCCCTAGTAGGAGGTTATGCAGCCCCGAAAGTTGAAGCCTGACAACCCTCATGTAAGCCCCTACGTATGGTCCTAGGGAAATCTCTCTCAAAGTGTCTCATATCACCACACTCAAAACAACCCCTACAAGATGTAGGCTAATGAGAGGAACCTAAATGACCAGAATGTCCTCCACGACCTACAAGTCTAAAGGAAACCTTGTGAAGTATGCACCAAACTCGAAGAACTATGCCCAGCATAACGATGTTGGTATAGCAGCATGAATGGGTCTGCTAGAGTAAGAGGTATAACCTCTCCATAAGTAACCTTGACTCCGAGGCAGAGCACCATCATAATGCCCTGAATGATGGACCCTATTGCCCTCATTGTGCTCAAAATCCATCACGACGAATCATATCAAACTTCTTAGAAACATCTACCACCTTTTGGAATGGAACACCAGAAGCAGCAACCTGAGAAACTCCCAAACGAATTGGAATAATCAACCCCTTAACAAACCTTCTCACTCTCTGAATCGCCTCAGTGGGAATATCATCAAAGTATGCCTAGACAAGGCATAGAATTTACCCCCATACTTTACGATTGACATACCATGTTACTGCAAACCCTTAAACTCAACCCTCCTACGCTCCTTCTCACCGCGTGGAACATACTTGGCTAGAAATACCTGAGTAAACTGAGTCCATGATAGTGGAGGGGATCTAGTTGGCCTACTACTAATATAATCCCTCCACCACTGTTTGGCAGAGTCATTCATCTCAAACGTTGTGTAGTCAACTCCTTCAGACTCCACTAATATAAGATTATGCAACCTCTCATGAAAACTAAATATAAATTCATATATTTGTTCATCCATGTTCATGGAAGGCTTGTTCGCCAAGTGTGATGCAATACCTTGAAATTCCATACTATCTAAATGGGGAGCTAAATCAGCATATGGTTGAGTCCTGAGAGTATGGGAATCTAGAGCAACCTGAAATTCATGAGAGGGGTGAATTAAAATATTTATCCAGTCGACTGTCAGTGAAAGATAGTCGACTAATCCTGCAAGTTAGTTCAACAGAGTAAGATAAAATAGTTGACTATAAGTAAATGAACACCGGAAGTTTTATACTGGTTTGAATCACCAATGTGGTGCATAGTCCAGTTCTCTTGGGTTTCAAGGGTTTCCTTTAGATCTTGATGAACTTGATTTACAGAATGAGAAGTCTTTCAATTCTATCTGATATGCAAATCAGATCTTCTAGTTTTGATACTACCTCTATATGTATAACCTATTATCATAATCTTTTCCTTATCTTTTTGTTTTACAATTGTTGAGTCACGTGTACACAGTTTTATCAAAGATGATAGAGGATTACAAATAAGTTCAAGTGAAGTTGCATGTTTCACATATATGGTTGAGAATGATTTATATATATGTTGAAGGTATTGCTCTGTTTCAAAAATCCAAGGGATTTATCAATCAAGGATTATTCAAACGATTTCTTGATTTATATGGAATTGATTTGCTGAATCATGTCCATATTGGATATGCGCATCATTAGATTAATTCTTTCCTTTGTTGGGTGATTTTCTAGGATTGTGGCTGATCTCCAAAGCCTTCCTTGAATCTTGGCTTGATTTCTCAATTATGATCTTCAATCCTTCCTTAATATTACTCGGATTAACTTTAGGAATATATTCTTTTCTTCTTTATTCGTTGTTCAGCATGATTCTCAAATCTCTTATTATTCTAGCTTTGGCTTCGCAAGTCCTTTCCTGTTTATTGTTTGCCATAGTGTTGTCGTGACATTTAGCCAACTTTATGTTATTTCTTGTAGGTTGTAAGTTATTCAAAATACCTTAAGTTAACAATCTCCCCCTTTTTGATAATGACAACTATAATTAAAGAGATTATAATTTGACTTCCCAGTGAAATAACATGCACTTGTGCGCTCCCCCTGTCCATGTGCTCCCCCTTTAATTATGTTGTGTAATATATTTTATCCCCCTTTGACATAATCAAAAAGGAAAAATAGAACAACAAATAGGATAGACAAAAACAAATATACAGACATAAAGTATGGGGTCAGAAGCCCCGAATTACAAGCCAAGATAGAAGGAGATATAAGTCCGCAAACTTAAAGTCTTAATAAAAAAAAAGATGATCACCAGCTTAATGTTTGCCCAGAAAGTACGTCAGAGTGTTGAGCACGTTCCTGCAAAAGTGTTAAGGGATTTCTCAACAGTTTTAGAAAAATTAGAATAAGAGGTATGCATTGTGACAGCCAGTTTATTGTGAGCAGAGTCAGCTCCAGTCTTGATGGAGTTGACTTCCTTGAGAATTGTATTGACTGAACGAATATATTCCTTCTTAAGCCCCCCTACTTTAAGATGTAACTTGCCAACATCAGTGCTAGAATCCTTGTGTAATTGTAGCACCCTTCCAAGGGTATCCTGTATGACCTGCATATGGGATTCGACAGCATCGAGCCATACCATAATATGCTCCACTTTTTTGATGAGCAGTGCAGCAGAATCAATAGAAATACGAGTGGCCCGTGGTGTCTCATCTCTAGTTTAGACTGAGTCCTTCTTATACCATTTATCATTAACCAACACATAGCCCATGCTTGAGAACGTTCGAGCGTCATAAGTGGCATCTATCATAGTAGGCTTGTACTTAGAGAGATCCACCAGATAATCGACAATGATATGAGAGATAAACAGTCCATATGGTAAGCTTGTAGATTAGTTATTGTCTTCAACACTTTCAACTATATACTCCCGAAACCACATATACCCAGTTTAGAGGGATCCTTTTCAGGAGGGAGTAGACCACAAAAATATCTTGGTTGAAGATATTGCTTAGATATCCCTTCCGAGGGACAAGGGTAATAGACACAGTATGAGAATAAAATACGATTTTCGAAACCCAAAGATAGTGGACCAAAGTTAGAGATATCAGATCTAGATTCACCAATAAACACCTTAGCATTTTCAAGAGAGACTTTAAATTGATCAGGACACACATTATCATGCATAAACGGAATATTACCAGAGAATTCAGACCCAAAAACTTCTTTAAACACAGAGTCACTTAGAATTATATGATGACCCAAAACTAGGGTTTCTCGTTCACCCATTTCAGTAGAGATCCGGAGGTTTGCATAAAAGAGATGAACAGGTTCTTCGAAGAATTCATTCCCACAAAGACGCAATAGAAGAGATAACTTCTGAGCACGAAAGAAGGATCTTACCGCGCAGTGAGAGGCCTCAAGTTGTTCAAGATTGATCACTCTCTCAGTCACGATGGTTTATTTTGAGAATGAGGCAATCCGCATCTTGTGTTCTATCCCAGAAAAGCAAAGAGTCATCTTTTGTAAAGGAATCAGGAAAGACAAAGCGAGCTTTCTTGGAAACTTTCTTCTTGGAAGAGCATGAGTGCTTTTTGGTCAAGGAAGGGTGGACCATCGATTCTGATTTAGAGGAATCCGAGGAGAGGATTTCTACTTTGAGGAAAGCAGAAGGTGATAAAGAGGCGTTTTGCAGATAAGCCATGGGGCGAGTGCGAGTCATTTTAGTGAGAAAGGAGGGGATGAAAGGAAGAGAGGAGAGGAGAGAAATAAAAAGGGATTGAAGAAGAAAGGTTAGGCGGTGAAGGGACAGTGAAGGGACGTCTGCAGAAGACGAAGAAGTTTTATGGAAAAAAGGGTCAGTGATAATGTCACTACAAAAAAAAAAACTAGTAAAAGCAATTTAAGGAAATATGGTAAAATTAATGACTTGTTCCAATAATACCAAGTTGTTCCCAAATGACACAAAATCTCTCCTCAAGTAAGGTTTTAGTAAAACAATCTGCTAACTGTTTTTTAGAGTCAACAAATTCAAGCACAAAATCACCACTTTGCACATGATCACGGATAAAATGATGTTTAATATCAATATGCTTAGCCTGAGAATGATGTATGATATATTTAGATAAGATAATAGCACTAGTATTATCGCAAAAAATAGGTACTCCCTCGAATGTTAGACGATAGTCTAAAAGTTGATGCATCATCTATAGTAATTGAGTGCCACAACTTCCAACCGCCAAATATTCAGACTCAGTAGTTGAAAAAGCCACGGAGGTCTGCTTTTTTCTATGCCATGAAATAAGATATTTTCCTAAAAATTGACATGTTCAACTGGTGCTTTTTCTATCATTTTTATTACCTGCAAATTAAGCATCTGAATACCCAATTAAATAAAAATTATTAGAAAAGGGATACCATAATCCTAGATCTGATGATCCAATAAGATATCGAATAATACGCTTCACCGCAGTGAGGTGCGATTCTTTTGGAGCGAATTGAAAACGTTCACATTTACACACACTTAACATGATGTTTGGTCGACTAGCGGTGAGGTATAGTAGAGATCCAATCATTCCTCGATAAATTTTTTTATCAACAGATTTACCTGTTGCATCGGTTTCCATACATGTAGAGGGACTCATTAGAGTTCCAAATGCTTTACCTTTTTCCATTCCAAACTTTTTAATAAGCTCATTTGCATACTTACTTTGATTGATAAAGATTTCTTTGTCCGATTACTTGATTTGAAGGCCTATAAAGAATGATCGCTCACTCATGAGACTCATTTCAAATTCGCCTTTCATAAGATTAGGAAAATTCTCACATAGAGAGAGATTAGAGCTTCCAAAGATAATATCGTCAACATAAATTTGAACAATGAGAATGCATGAATCATATTTTTTTGTAAATAGGGTAGTATCAATTTTTCCTCTTTGAAAATCATTTTTGATAAGAAAAGTGCTCAGTCTTTCGTACCAGGCTTTTGGAGCTTGTTTAAGACCGTAAAAAGCTTTTGATAATTAAAAATATAATCAGGGCAAGAGGGATTCTCAAAACCGGGAGGTTTTTTCAAGAACAATTCTTCTTTAATAAAACCATTCAAAAAGGCACTTTTAACATCCATTTGAAAAATTTTAAAACGATTGAAGGATGTAAAAGCTAGCAGAATACGAATGGATTCTAACTTTGCTAACGGAGCAATCATTTTGTCATAGTCAACTCCTTCCTGATGTGAGTAACCCTGAGTTACTAATCTGGCTTTATTTCTGACAACCTTTCCGCTTTCATCCAACTTGTTTTGAAATACCCACTTGGTTTCGATAACTGAGCAATTTTTTTGTCTTTCAATAAGGGTCCATACTTGATTATTTTCAAATTGATCAAGTTCTTCTTTCATTGCATGTATCCATGAATCATCTTCCATAGCTTCATTTATTCGTTTTGGTCCATTTGAGATATAATAGCCAAAGATGCTTGTTTTCACAAGGATGATCTTGTTTGCATTTTATCATCTG
Organism: Solanum sitiens; assembly: GCA_016801875.1. Classification (NCBI taxonomy): domain Eukaryota; kingdom Viridiplantae; phylum Streptophyta; class Magnoliopsida; order Solanales; family Solanaceae; genus Solanum; species Solanum sitiens. Next base: position 1,108,116 of record JABWTJ010000528.1, read on the forward strand.
GTTTTCCCATAATGAAACTTTCAGGTTAGCTAGAATTGTGTCTCCATTCCCTGGGAATATTTATTTTGTCAACTTGAGTAGTCGACTCAACCACTGTAGTAGCTGACTCGTCAGTGTTAGTTTCAGAAATGTTCCTTGGTGTAACACTCCAAAAGTTCATGACCTAATCTAGAGTCTCACATGTCTAAATAAGGTTGGTAACACTGTTTTTAGACCTAAAATAATGTATATAAATCATTTAGGAAATTTTAGAGTCAAAACGTCAAGGAACGTCCATGATGTCCGGAGACTAGTGAAAGAGGTGCTAGTGTGCCTTAACATGTTTCATGGGATTTTAAGAGTCAGAATTCAATGAAATTTAGTAGGAATGTGTTAAATATCTTTAGAGTGTGTTTAGGATCCAAATGTCTGGGTACGAATCTCCAAGGACCACCCTAAGGGTCCCTGAGGAGGACCCTTCCAAAATGACCCAAAAAAGTTGTGTTTGGCAGTGGCTATCTACGAAGCCAATCGACGAGCCATCGTCTGGTCGATGAGGTGTCGATGGCTCCGTCATCCAACACTTAGAAATATCTCCAAAAGGTCCTAAAAACCAAGTCTCTGAACTTATCGACGGTTGTACAACACGGGGGGCATGGGCTGGCGTCGACTGACCTACGGACCGTAGGTCAGGGTCTCGTAGGTTAGGTCTGGTTTTCACTGTCCAATTTCAAGTGAGTCATTTAATCAAGTTAGTTTCTTAGGTGGTTAATTAAGGGTTAGGGGGAGTCTAATTAAGTTATTTAAGGGACTATATAAAGACATAACCCTCATTAAACTAACTAACTCACTTCAATTCCGAAACTCAAATCTCTCTTCCTTCTCTCTACTTTCTCTCTCCCGAAAGAAGACTCCATTGAAGAACAAGGTCAAAGGGATTAGGGATGAAAGATTTCTACTTTTTCTCCATCAATGTTCAAGTATTAACAAGGTATGGGAACTCTTCACCTTTGGGACTCCTTTCCCCAAAGGGTTCTTTCAAATTGATTTCCAAAATGTTGAGAAAACATGGATTTCATTCTTGATCCGAAATTGATGTTTCAAATTGTATTATCTTGATTTATGTTGATTATTATGAATGAATTATGATGGAATATTGGTGAATTAGGGTAGTTCTTGATGTTAGAGCTAGTTCTATGGAAGAGATCATGAATTGACCCTATTTCCCTAACCCTAGGTTATGAATTGATGTTGAATTGGTTAGTGATGATGCAATTGACTTAGTTCTTGTGTTAGTTACTATTGTATAATGTTATTAAGTCTATTAATGGATGAATATTGTTGGTTGATGGTAATACCATGGAAGAAGGCTTGTGAAGGTGAATTGGTAAGACCTATGATCTTAATCCTTACTTCAATTGTGATGACTTATACATGATGATGATGTTTAATTAAAGTATTAATTGTGATTAGATTATATAGGTGATGGTATGATGAATGTAATTGAAATGTCTTGATTATATGGATTATGAGATTATGATTAAGGTGTAATGATATAAGGTTGTTTATAAAATCACTTATGTGTATTACTATGACATGATGATGATAATGTTCTAATCTCACATATGAGGGTTGTTATGAAAGAAAGTTCTCATGCAATTCCAAATGAGCTAATGATTATGATATACAAGTGGATCCTATGGCCTATACTAAGCTATGATGATTAATAAAGGCTTAAAACAATTTCAAAAAGAGACTTTAGTTTAGCACCGAGTGAGCTAGCTATGAGAGAGTTCCCCTTCCCAATGTAGGAAGGTAGGTTCACAATAGTTATCATGAGATAGAGATTACAATGCCATGGTGCGTCAAGAGGGTCTCAAGCATATCTCCTAGATCTTGAACTATGTTGCCCCCGTAGGAATACTAGCTAGTGGATCCACCTAGAATACTATGTTCATGTTTTGGTACTACCTTGGCAAGTAGTCCACCTTCTTTAGGTGTAGGATTTCATGACACCGAATTCCACATTTAGCTCATGTGGTCTATGTCGGTTAAGGCAATTGTTCCCGAAAGTAAAATGAAGTAATAAAGTGAACTCTAACTAGGGTGACTTAAGGGGGTTTGACTTAGTCTAGGTAGGGGTATGGGACTCTACCTATACATTGCACTAGTTTGCCTTGAGGGAAGTCTTAGGAAGATGTTATTATGTTCTTATAAAGTAAATAATATGCATATGTTTACTTTAAATGATGATCCTATATAATGTTAGTTTCACTTATGAACATGTTATTGGTCTATATTGCTAAATATGATGATAACTACTCATGATGCTAGGTTATGTGAAGTTAGACATTAATTGTGATCCTTTGTTTGGTTTACTTGGTTGAGTGGGGTTATGTGACTTCACTTGGTCATGCACTTGTAAGATTGGTAACAAGTTATGAGTAAGGGTCTTGCATACGTTGTAATGTTATAAACTCTTGTACATTCTTTGTTGTTATAACATGATGTTGGGGTTGCTTTGGTTATGGGTTTTAATATGCTACTACACATGTTGACTTGATCTATTTGATGATATTGGTCTTGTGTTGTATATGGTCTTGTCTTAAGGAATATATGATTATGGTCTTATATGTGTTCTTGGTTGTGCATAACGCCTTTAAAAGTAACTTGGCATGGATTTGAACAAATGTCCCTTTAAGCATGATTTCAAACATTATATGTGCACATATTTCCATACTTAGTACAAGTGGATGTACTAACCCATTTCCTATGTATTTCTACAATAATGTAGGTTCGGGCTGTTGAAGTTAGAAGCCAATTGCAAGACTACTTGGATATTCCCCAAGTGTTTGGTAGGTGCTCACCATTCGATGATGATGCCACTATCTAGTTACTTAATGTTGTTATTGTATAAAGACATTTAGTTTCCTTTTCTTTCATTTGAAGACTATTATTGTATAAGCCTATATGTGGCTTTTGTTGTAATGAACTATGGGCTATGCATGAATGTTGTACTCCAGCTTAGATGGTTTAATGTGAGACGGTATTATTAGACTAAATTCTTATATGTTATGTATATTGTCTAATCGAAAAGCCTATGTAAGCTTCCTATGCGAGGATTCTAAGTAAACTCCATATGTATGTATGATTTGTAAGTGAGAGGTCTATGTATACCTCAATATGTATAAAAAGTTTAAATTTTTCCGCATTTTTAACCTATGACGTGTTATGACGAATGCTAAGAGGCTAGTCTTAGTCCTCACCGAGGACGACGACGCCGGTTACGTCTAGGGGGTGATCCCCGGTCGTGACACTTGGAATGTTTTTAGTCTGACAGATAAGGACAGTTTCATCTTCACAATTTTCTATTTCCTACAATCTTGGATTAGTTTCATTAAAAACCACATGAACAGATTCTTCAACAATTAAGGTTCTTTTATTAAAAACTCTAAAGGCCCTGCTAGAAATTGTATAGCCTAGAAAAATACCTTCATCGCTTCTTGGATCAAACTTACCAAGATTGTTCTTACCGTTGTTATGAATGAAGCACTTACAACCAAATGGGTGGAAGTAGCTTATATTTGGTTTCTTTCCTCTCTAGAGTTCATAAGGTGTCTTCTTCAATATAGGTCTAATGAGGCACCTATTTAGAATGTGACATGTAGTACTCATGGCTTCTGCCCAAAAGTGGTCAGGCAGACTTCGATCTAATAACGTTGTTCTTGATGTGTCTTGTACACACCAATTTTTTCTTTCCACCACTCCATTTGCTGAGGTGATCTCGGTGAAGAGAAGTTTTGGGTGAAACCATTTTGAGCACAGAAATCTTCAAATGCTTTATTCTCAAATTCACCACCATGATCACTATGAATTGTGATAATGAAATATCCTGCTTCTCTTTGAACTTTTCTACCATATGCTTCAAAATTAGTGAATGCTTCATTTTTATGAGAAAGAAAAATTACCCAGGTGAATCTTGAGAAGTCATCAACAATTATAAAGCATACATTTTACATGCAATGCTGGCAGTCCGAGTAGGACCAAATAAATCCATATAAAAGAGTTGAAGAAGTTTAGAGGTACTTACAATGTCTTTTACCTTAAACGAAGAGTGAGTCTGCTTACCTAGCTGGCATGCATCACAAATGTGATCTTTTTCAAATTTTAGTTTAGGTAGACCAATGACTAATTCAAGTCTAGGTAGTTTCTCCAGAGCATACATGTTCCCATGTACAAGTTTATGATGTCATAGCCAAGGGTCACTTGTGACTACAGTAAGACTAGTGAGAGAGGGAAAACCAACATTATTTAACACATATATATTGTTTACTAGATCTCCAATAAGAGTGAGCTTCTTTTCTGGATGATAGATGATGCAAGTAGTTGTGTTGAAGGTAACTTGAAATCCGGCATCACATATTTGACTAATGTAGAGAAGATTGTGCTTAAGTCCTTCAACTAGATAAACTTCAACTAAGTTACATGATGAACTTAGAGTAATGGTACCAACTCCTGTTACTTCTCATTTTGCATTGTCTTGGAATCTTACACATCCTCCATCGATTCTTTTGATGGATTTAAATCTTTCTTTATTTCCACACATATGCCTGGAGCGTCCACTATCAAGTACCCACATTCTTTTCTGGTAGGTTTTCTTAGATTGCTCCTGCAAAACAACGAAACTAATTTCTTTTAGGTACCCAAGTGTTTTTGGGTCATTGATGATTAGCAGCTTTAGGTCTCCAAATTCACTTCCAAGAAGAATATTTTCTACAATTGAAAGATTTATGACCTCTATCACCATAAATAAAACAAATAACTTTAGAAGAAGTCTTAGAAGAATGATGATTCGGAATGGATCTACTTGATCCGTTTGAGATATGATTTAGAGAGTTTATCTGATAGAACGAAGTTCTATTAGATCGAACCGAACTATGACTTGGAGAATTTATTATGATGTTCAATTGCATCTTTACTTCTTTTAGTTTTTCTGTTAGTAGATGGACTTCAATCTAACTTGCTTCAAGGAGAATCTGCGAATCTTTCTTTTCTTGAGCAAGCTTATTGTACTCGTCAATAACTTTCTTTAATTCATCAGTGACCATATCCAAGGAGTTTTGTAAATAATCATAGTTTGTATAGTTAAAAGTTCTTACCTCACTTGTTTCACCTAGTGCCATGAAACATATATTAGACATTTCATCATAATCATCATTGTTGTTTCTCCTGGTTCCCATGCTCCGAGACTTTTTCGGTCTTCATGTTTTCGACTGTTCCTTTTTCTCCGTTTTGGGCACTTTTGTTTGATGTGTCCTGGTTCTCCACAGTAGTAATATTGATCATCATTTCTTTTGAATTCAGTTTTATTAAAGTCATATTGAGGGTTTTGTCTTCTTTGTTTAAGCATTTGCCTTACTCCACGAGTTATAAGCGCCATGCCTTCATCTTAGTTTTAATCCGCTTTCTCTCCAACATCAGTTGCCACACTTTTGTTTTTGTTGTCTTTGTTGTACATGTTAATATGATTTTGTTCATAGGCCATTAATTTACCTCGAAGTTCATCATATGTCATTGTATGCTGATTTCCATCTTCAAGAATGAAAGCTTTAGTTTCCCAAGATTTGGGAAGACTTCTGACGAGTTTTCCCATCTGAAGTGCATTTGATTATACCATTCCAAGAGGTTTTAGTTTGCAAAAATTTTACTAAATCTCGAGAACATGGATTCAACATTTTCATCTTTGGCCATTTTGAACAACTTGTATTCATTAACAAGTGAACTGATCCGAGCTTTTTTGACTTTAGTGGTTCCTTCATAGGTTACTTCTAGTTTATCCCACATTTCTTTCGTGGTTTTACATGTTGATATTTTTTCATATTCTGCTCCACTCACTGCACAATAGAAGCAGCTTATAGCTCTAGCATTTGTTTGAATTACCTTTTGTTGTTCTTTAGTGATATCAAATGATTCAGGGTCAAATGGTTTTTCAGTGCCATCCTTAATCCTGGAATAGGATTTGGACCATTTTTTATTACTATCCAAGCTTGATGATCATTTGATGTAACAAATATTTTGAATCTATCTTTCTAGTGAGAGTAGTGTTGTCCATTGAAGTATGGTGTTCGGTCTGACGAATGTCCACCTTGAAGTAGCGCGTCAGTAATTTGATAGTGTGCCATTGGATCTTTGCTCACATGTGGTTAAACACTGAATTTGTGAGACCTGCACTGATACCAATTGACATTCATGTGGTTAAACACTGAATTTGTGAGACCTGCACTGATACCAATTGAAATTCAAGAGGGGGGTGAATTAAAATATTTATCCAGCTGACTGTTAGTGAAAGATAGTCGACTAATCCTGCAAGTTAGTTCAACAGAGTAAGATAAAATAATTGACTGTAAGTAAATGAACACCGGAAGTTTTATACTGTTTCGGATCACCAATGTGGTACCTAATCCAGTCCCCTTGGGTTTCAAGGGTTTCCTTTAGACCTTGATGAACTTGATTTACAGAATGAGCAGTCTTTCAATCCTGTCTGATATTAAAATCATATCTTCTAGTTTTGATACAACCTCTACTTGTATAACTTATTCTTAGAATCTTTTTCTTCTCTTTTTCTTTTACAATTGTTCACTCACGTGTACAAAGTTTTATCAAAGATGAAAGAGGATTACAAATAAGTTCAAGTGAAGTTGCATGCTTCACATTTAGGGATGAGAATGATTTATATAGATGTTGAAGGTATTGCTCTATTTCGGAAACCCAAGGGATCTATCAATCAAGGATTATTCGATTGATTCATTGATTTATTTGGAATTGATTTGCTGAAACATGTTCATATTAAATATGTGCATGATTAAATCAATTCTTTCCTTTGTCGGGCGATTTGCTCGAATCGTGGTTGATCTTCAAAGCCTTCCTTGAATCTTGGCGTGATCTCTCAATTCTGATCTTCAATCCTTCCTTAATGTTACTCGGATTGACTTTAGGAATATCTTCTTTCATTCTTTATTCGCTGTCCAACATGATTCTTGAATCTCTTATTATTCCAGTTTTGGCTTCGCAAGTCCTTTCCTGTTTATTGTTTTCCATAATGTTGTCCTGACATTTAGCCAACTTTACGTTATTTTTCGTAGGTTGTCATTTATTAAATATACAATAAGTTAACACTAGAGTCTGACCTCCAACACGGGTCAGTAAGGCATCAAAGGTGACATGCAAAGTTCCTGACTGATTCATCCCCTCTAGAAGTCCAAGTATACGAGCTAAGTTATGTTGAAGCACTCGGTGGCAATAATATTAGGTGTAGCATGAACTGGTCCATCCCCCTCTACACGTTCCAGCACATCCCTATGAATAACATCTGCATCAGGAGGTAGTATACCATCATGTCCCTAGGTAGGTATTGGTACTTGGACTTCCATAGGTGCTGCAATACGACCCCTGCCCCAACCTCGATCTCGCTCCCTGCTTCTACCTCGGATAGTGCTCCCAAAAGCAGGCGCAGGTACAAGATTTTGATCACCACATACAGATTTACGAGTCCTCAATATTTGAGAGAGAATAAGACATCAAGATTAGGTAAAGTGTGCCCTATAATGAATGAAAGAATAGAGTTTTCCTAAATGTCCTATAGTCTCTCGAAGATAGATATGGACGTCATCAAATCGATCCACAAGACTCTACTAGACAATGCTCTTGTACTCGTGAGACCGATGAACCAAGGGCTCTGATACCAAATTGACACGATCTAAATTCACAAGTCGTGATGACACCTATGTTCCAAACCAATAGGTAAGCCAACCCAACACATTTTTACAAATTTTAACTAACTAATAAGGTAAAAAGGAAAACAATGAGAAAAAACTCAACAACACTAAGTTCTTTATAAATACGACATGCGAAAAGCTAGAATAACACCCAATAGTTGGTGTCATAAGTAAAAGAGGCTCAAAATATGATGCAAGTTTGAAACTAAATGACAAATCCTAACATAAAGAATATTCTGTTTGAATACTAATAACAGAATAAATAAAAGGTATAGGGAGATTTGGGCCACGGAATAGCCAAGCATCTCACCACAACTCCAAGATACTCTAAGCTTGGACTCAGAATGCTCCACGGGGCGTGCTCGTACTCGAAATTGAATATGCAACACATAGAGTGCAACAAGTGTAGAATGAGTACGAAACCACGTGGACCCAGTATATCTCATAGACCGACAATGAAGAAGTAGTGACAGTAATTTATGTAAGAAAATCAGTTCTTTACTTACACAAGTTTATATTACACTTACTAGTGAAGTTGCATCAAATAGAGAAAATCAAATACCAATTATTTCCCAAACACCGATAAAACACATAATCATCAAGAATGACCTATGTCATGAGATGCAATGCAATATGACACCATGAAATGATATGCCTCAAATTCCAAGTACTCTCTGAACCGTATATACATGATACTCCTCGGAAATACATTGCGAGTTCATGGCCTATTGGGGACTCGCGAGGTCCATATACCGACACGGACGATCTCCACATGTATGTGCAGTGATCTCAATACACTATCATAAAATCAAACCATTTGCACACGAATGGTCTCCACATGCCCAAATTATAATCTTAACAGCTCACCATCCCAGCACTGACAATCTCCACGGGTCCAACTTATACTCAATCTCATGTGAATGCATGTGCAAAATATTGTTTCAATAAAGGGGATGATGATGCATCTATATAAATCAAATATGAGCATAATAAATAACCACCTCAACTATTACAAATATACTGGTTTAAATAAGAAACACAATCACAGAAGAGATTCAATTCAATAATACATCAACTAATGACCTTATGCTTTGGCATTCTCGGATTACAATCTGCCTACTATAGTAATAAACTTTTTCATTATAACACATGTACACGTACCAATTCCCATCACACCATTGGTACGAGACCCTGATTTTCACTCTTACCCATGGTTTATTTCATTTTAATCTTTTAATTAGAAAACATCCTTCCAAGAAGTGAAATTCTTAACATACCTTGAATGCCGAATCCGTGCCACGAATCCTCAAGATTTTTCTTTCCATTTTTGCAAAGTTTCGGAACGTTCCCAATCTACCTAATATGCAATATTTGTAAGTAAGCGAGTTCATAGACACTCATATTACTACACTTCTAACCTAAATCAAAAACTCATCAAATTGCTATAATTCAAGCTCCTAATATTGGTATAATTTATATGTCCAGAATTATATTTTGCTAAATTTCAAGCCTAGGGTCAAGCCTCAATCCCTCCAAGTCTCTTAAATTCAATATTAATCATATAATATACACCTTATGATTAATTACACATCTCAATATATATTAAAACTAGGTTTACAATATGACAAATAATTAACAATAATTGAATTGAACCACTGGTTACGAAACCAGTGGGGGCTACAATCAAGAATGAAAGGATTTCCGTTTCATCACCGTGTGCCCATACCATTGTAGTCCACAATATTAATTACTCATACACATATACATTATCACCTGAAACTTCCAACTAATGTGTTTTCCATAAAATAAACAAAAGAACAATGCACAATTGCCCCTCCAAAATTTTCTATCTAACCACGAACTTACGGAACCTATAAGAAACACTATTAACATGATTCAATTGCTTTAAAAGAAATAACCCACTAATCAAATGCTCACTATCAACGTGATGAATCATTAATGGGCATTAAATGCTCCCGTAGGTTAACACAATTAAATAAATAAAAAAAGAAATCACCGTTCATTTAAAAAGGATTTGAATAGATCGATATATTTTTCTCCCTTGACACTAATATTCAATATAATAATATAATAAACAATCAAATTCACTCTGACAACATACTGAATGGAGAATTGAAAAGAATGAGAATGGGTTGTTTCACCTGAAGTCTGCGGTTTCTTTTCCCCATACACGTTCTACTAGAATATGTTATTGGTGTTATGTTAATCATCCTTTTAATTTAATTCAATACATGGGCCAAGTGGTAAAAGAGTATTAAATGAAATATGTACTTGGCCTATTAACAATCAACTATTAATTATTTGTTAAATATTTGTCAATTAAGTACTCGTAAATATTGAATAGTTTAAAATTTTCATTTAATATTTTACGGGAAAAGTCAAAATAGTCCTAGTTCTCAAAACGATCTAGCGGGTCGTTACATCACCTATAACTTAAACAAATGTTCGTCCTGAAATGGTAAAAGAATAGAACGCACATGAACGCTCAAAAGTTGAGGATATTTACTCCTCATTTCTGACTCGGTCTCCTATGTAGCCTCCTGCACTGAACAATGCTTCCATTGAATCTTTACTGAAGCAATCTCCTTCCACCTCAACTCCCAAATTTGTCTATCAAAAAATGGTTACCGGCTCCTCCTCAAAAGTCAATGTCTAATCAAGTAACACTAAATCCCATTAAATCACATGATCCCCGCCCTGATGATACTTCTTCAGAATCAAAATATAAAATAAAAGATAAACACCCGACAAACCAGGTGTCAAAGCCAATTCATACGCCACCTCACCAATACGCTCAACAATCTAGAAAGGACCAATATACCTTGGGCTCAACTTTCCCGTCTTTTCAAACCTCATCACACCCTTCATGGGTGAAACCTTCAATAGAACCCCCTCTCCAACCACAATCTCCAAATCATGAACTTTCTGATGTGCATAACTCTTTTGCCTACTCTGAGCCATGGGAAGTCTATCTTGGATCAACTTGACCTTGTCCAGAGACTCTTTTAACAAATCTATAACCCGTGGTCTAATCTCAAATGCATCAAACCAACCAAATGGACATCTCCTACCATATAAAACCTCAAATGGTGTCATCTCAATGCTCAAATAGAAACTATTATTGTAAGCAAACTCCGCCAATGACAAGAACTAATCCCAGTGACCACCAAAGTCGATTACACACCCTCGCAACATGTCCTTAAGAACCTAAATAGTCCATTTAGACTGACCTTCAGTTTGTGGGTGAAAGGTTGTGCTAAGATCCACCCCAGTGCCCAACTTCTTTTGCATAGACCGCCAGAAAGGAGATGTAAATTTGGTGCCACGATTTGAAATAATAGAAACGGGAACCCCATGAAATCAAACTATCTCTCTAATATAGGCTAATTTCTCTGAATTATAGGTAGTCTGAACAGGTACGAAGTGTGCAGACTTAGTTAGTCGATCAATGATGACCCATATAGCATCAAACTTAACCAATGTTTGTGGAAACCCTACCACAAAGTCAATGGCAATGCGCTCTCACTTCCACTATGGTAGGGGCATCCTCTGAGTCATACCTCCAGGCTTTTGGTGTTCATACTTCACTTGCTGACTATTCAAACACCGAGATATAAAATCCACTATGTTCTTCTTCATGCGACACCACCAATAATGTTGCTTCAAGTCACGATACACCATAGTAGACCCCAAATGAATAGAGTACCTCGAACTATGTGCCTCCTCCATGATCAGTCTAGTCAATTCACCAGTCGTAGAACACAAATACAACATTTTAACCTTAAAACTCCCTCACTATCTAGAATTACATCCTTGACTTGTACTTTTAACACCTTATCTCTAATCTTACATAAATCACCATCAACAAATTGTTGAGCTCGAATCTTCTCCAACAAGGATGACCTAGCCTCCATATAAGCCAACACCTTACCAGATTCTAACATAACGGGTCTCACAAAGCTATTGGACAATTATTGGACATCTCTAGCTAAAGGACATTTGCCAACCTATAACATGGCTAGACTACCCATACGTACCGCCTTTCAACTTAAGGCATCTGCTAGCACATTTGCCTTACCCGGATGATACAAAATAGTCATGTCGTAGTCTTTGAGCAACTCCAACCATCTCCACTGCCTAAAATTGAGATCCTTCTGATTGAATATATATTTTAGATTATGATGATATATGAATACCTCACAATGCACAACATATATATAATGCCTTATTTCAATGCAAACACAACAGTTGCGAACTCTAAATCATGAATAAGATAGTTCTTCTCATGAATCTTCATTTGCCTCAAATCATAAGCTATCACCTTTCCCTTCTGCATTAATATGTAACCAAGACCAATTCGAGAAGCATCACAATATACAACAAAACCCTCTCCCTCTATGGGTAGGGTCAATATTGAAGCAGTAGTGAATAAAGTCATGAGCTTTTGGAAACTCACCTCACACTCATCAGGACACTGGAAAACCACTTCTTTCTGAGCCATTCTAGTTAATGGGGATGCAATGAATGAGAACCCTTCTACAAACAGTCGATAACAATAATAATAATAATAATAATACAATAACAATAACAATAACAATAATAATAATAATAATAATAATAATAATAATAATAATAATAATAATAATAATAGTAATAATAATAATAATAATAATAATAATAATAACAATAACAATAACAATAACAATAACAATAACAATAAGAATAA